>BSBK01001505.1:322500-825000 GCA_027943335.1 Chamaecyparis obtusa
TCTAGGGTCTTTACCAATATTAAAGACCACACTCCATTCATTGGTTCACACCATTCAACCCAACCCTTCATCCAATCATTTACTGTTACCTTCTTGCTCCTAGTTAGGAACTGGTAATCTCAACTAGGGAAAGCCTCCAAAATTAACAAACTCCATTTCTATATGTTGTACAAAGAAAGAAAGAATATACAAGGGCTCTACTTTCCATCCTCCATGGGCCATGAAGATCCAATGGAAGATACTTAGTGTAGAGCCATATTTATAGACCAAACCCTTACACTGGCAAGGAACAATCCAAGAGGGTTGGGTTTTATTTGAACACACACCAAAAATATTTACAGAGAAAAGAAACAAGAAAGAAGTTGAAACTATACTAAATATTAATTATTTCAGTCCTTATACAACTCTACATAAGAAAACACAAAGACTGTGTAAGGAACAACAAACTGTTTCTCAAGATCCTCCTCGGGAATTATATCCATAGATTGTCGAACCTCTATACCATCATGGAAAAAACCTTAAATAGGTCTTTTTGGGCTCGGAACAACCAACTAAGCTGACATAAACTATCTTTAGGGAAAATGGAAACTTTTTCCCAAGTATTGTCAAGCAACTTTTAAAAGTTGTGAAAGTTTCTCAAGCAACTTTGACAACTTTTTCATTTTTGTCCTTTTCCAAGGCTCTGACCTAATGAATAGGTTCCAAAAGGTCTCAAACCATTCCCTATACCTAAATGCATAAAAAATTCTTATTTTTGAATAATTTTAGAGTATTTGGACTAACTAGTCCCCATTTGGCCAACTTAGAAAATCTTGGCTAACTAGGACACTCTAGTGCCAAACCCAAAATGGACTATCCTAACACACCTATTAGATTCTCCAGGAAGCTTTATTTAACCATGACTTGGCTAGAGTCATTAAAAGCCAAATTTTGACTAGGGTTAAAATCCAAACCCTAGGTGCTTGTGCACTATGCTCCCTAGATCAAAGAAGTCAATGTACATCTAGAGACAACAATGAAATATCTATACCCTACTTCTTAAAGTCATCTTTTGCTAGCCATTTAGCTTCATATTTAGGTAGGTATTTCCACTTAATGAGGTGTCATATATATTTTCCATGACTATTTTTCTTCTTAACTCTAGAATCTAGTATCCTCTATGTTTGTAGTGTACTCCTGGATGGTAGGGGTGCATCAGCAGTAACCTTCTCCACATCTGAAATAACCTCAGTCTCTTCTGGCTTTGGACCTTTATATTTGATTAGATTTTTTACATTAAACACTGGTGATATTTCCAAATCCATTGGAAGCTTAAGATCTCATAAGAATTTTCTCCATACTTTTCTAGGACTTTACAAGGACCTATCCTCCCCATCTTAAACTTACTAGGTACACCTTTCTTCAATCTGTATTTGTTCAAATGCACCATCACAAAGTCTCCCACTTCAAACTTTTGGTCCTTTTTCCTTTCATCTACCTTGGCTTTCAACCTTTGTGTTTCCTCTGTGAGTATCTTCTTGACTTGGTCATGCACCTCCTTCATTTATTGGGTGAATATTTTGCATGGGTACTTCTACCCTCCATACTTCCCAAGTCTATGAGCTCACAAACAACTCTAGGATGAACACCATAAACTGTTGCAAAAGGACTCTTACCAATTTTCCTATTTACATTGTCATCGTAGGAAAACTCTTCATGTGGCAAGACTTGCTCCTACACCTATCCATATTCCTTTGTCAAGAACATTAAGAGTTTTCCTAGGACCATATTAATGACCTTTGTTTGGCCATTAGACTATGGATGATAGGCCGACCCAAATGATAGATTAGCACCTAGTCTTCTCCATAATGTCCTCTAAAAATGTCCCATGAACTTGACATCCCCATCTGACACTATACTCAAAGGTAGTCCATGGATTCTTAATTTCCCTAAAAAAATTAAGAAATGTAACTAGCATCATGTATGGTTTTACATGGAATAAAATAGCTCATCTTACTAAACTTGTCAACAACTAAAAAGATGCTATCAAATCTAGAATTTATTCTTGGTAAGCCTACTATGAAGTCCATTATAATGCATTCCCATGGCCTATTTGGAATGGGTAATGGCTGATGGAGACCGGCATTGGTAACAATACATTTAGCTTTTTGGCACACAATACACTATTCTACATGTCTACTAACATCTTTATGCATCCCAAGCCAATAGTAAAATCTTTTAACTAGCTCAAGGGTCTTATTTAGACCAAAATATCCACTTAGGCTACCATTGTGAATCTCTTGTATTAGATTCTCCCTCATGGACCCCTTAGGCACACATACAACACCCACTTCTATACTACTAGTCTATGTTCTATTATTCTTGCTTAATACAACACCCCACTGCTATACTACTAGCATCACAGTCAAGAGTGAATAGTCTTTCAAAACTTGGTAATACAAGGATAGGTTAGGTGGCTTCCTTTTGTTTCAAAATATCAAACCCCATATTGGCTTCTTCAGTCCATGTAAACTTAGTTTTCAACCCACATTTTATGGTATCTAAGACTGGGGCACAAATAACACTAAAACCCCTAATGAAATTTCTATAAAATGGAACAAGCCCATGAAAAATTATTACCTTAGTACTAGATGTAGGAGTCGGTGAATTGAGTATAGCTTCCATTTTTCTAGGATCCATCTTCACTGTCCCTTGAGAGACCGAAAACCCAAGGTACACCAACTCTTATTTCAAAAACTCACACTTCTCCAAGTTGATTTCCAAATACTCCTCATGCAACCTTTTAAATAAAATATCCAAGTTCTCTAAGTGTTCTTTCTTGGTCCTACTCAAGATGAGTATATCATCAAGATATAATACTACAAATCTCCCTATATAATCTTTTGGCACTTTATCTGTCAATCTCATGAATGTGATAGGGGCATTTGTAAGCCAAAATGGCATGACAAGCCATTCATACAAACCTTCTATGGTTTTGAAGGCTATCTTCCACTAATCACCCTCCTTGATTATGATTTGGTGGTAACCACTATTCATGTCCAACTTGGTAAAATAATGAGCTCCTCCAAGACAATCCATTAGGTCCTCTATTCGAGGAATTAGGAACCTATATCTTATGGTGATCTGGTTGATTTCCCTTGAATTAGTGCACAATGTTCATTTACATCCCTTCTTGGATTATAATACCACTGGGACTATGCAAGAACTTATGCTTTTCCTCACTACAACTTGGTCAAGTAGTTCTTGAACTTGTCTTACCACCTCCTTGTTTTGTTCATGGGTCATCTTGTAAGCTACTTTATTGGGAAAAGAAGACGCTAGAATGAAGTCAATTTGATGACTCACTATTCTCTATGGTGGTAGGACTGTTGGTGATCCATCACTTAGAATGTCCTTGAATTTCTCTAGAAGTTTTTTTAACTCCTTAGGTAAGGGTGTGATTTCATTGTTCTTCTCTTCTTTAGGATTCATCATAACAACATAGCCTTCCTCATTTTCTCTTTTAATATCTTGTAGGAATTACTTTCCCCCAACTACCAACACATTAGGACTAGCCTTCACACCTTCTTCCTCCACTAGAGATTGGATCTTGTAGGTTACTCCATCCTTTTGAAATGAATAGGAGTACTTCTCCCCATTGTGCATGGATTTCCTATCAAATTCCTATGGTCTTCCCAATAAGAGATGGTAGGCATCCATAGGTAGTATATCACAAAGAATTTTATCCTTATACTCTCTGATTGTAAATATCAAACCATGCTTGTTCATTGACTAAGGAATGTTGTCCTTTGTTCAACCATGTCACCCTATAAGGATGATCATGAGGAATCTTTGGTAATCCAAGTTAATTCACTTCTTCCTTAGAGATAATGTTATTAGTTGACCCTGAGTCAATGATTACTTTACACACCTTGCCAAGAATCTTGCATTTCAACTTGAAGAGTGCTCTTCTCTACTTGGGCTCTTCTCTAGCTGGTTATTTAATCAGTACTCTCCTGATCCTCAAATTATCCCCACTCTCTGAATCAAGATTAACCTCAGGAGACTTGACACTACTAGCTTCTTCTTGCACATAATTAACTCTTCTCTCTGATTGAGATGATGTTTCTTTGTCAAAACACCTATATGAAGGATACCCAAATTGACAACAGTTGTAACATTTCATGTTTGCAAAAGAGGAACCTCTGCTAGATCCTCCAAATCTTCCTCTACCACTGCTACTAGGACCTCTTTCTCTATTGGGATTACCTCTTCCAATAGATTCATTATTATGCTTTATCAAACTTGACTCTCCTTGTGGTCTAGAGTCACCTCCTCTACCACCATAATTACCTCTATGGCCTCTAGAGTCTTTACCTCTTCCTCTACCTTTATTAGTGGCTTCATGTTTCTTCTTGTTGGAAGTCTTATATGGTAAAGTAAGATACTAAGAGGGGGGGGGGGGGGTTTGAATTAGTTATCCACTAACTTTTATACTTTTAAAAAAATTACACATACATACCATAATTATAGAATTCAATATTGAAATGAATCTAACGTTCTAATCATATCAATGAAATGAAACACATAACACAAACATTTGGTAACCTAGAAACCCTTGAAAGGTAAAACAAGGGTGGTGATGAAACCTATAAATCTTCACTACTACGACAAAAAAGTGTCTTGTTATGGATGCAAAATCTTGATCACTTCATATGATCTACCATGTGAGGTTTCTTCTTTGTTAAGAGCTTACAAACTTATACAATCTACCTTGATTAGAGGATTTAAAACATATAGCTAAGTAAGCACTCGGTTAAGATATTTAAAAAGGCCTATTAGGACTGCTCTATTAAGAGATTTACCCTGATTCACTTGCTCAAATGTATCAGTACCTAATCCTTTGGTTTTCACTACAAAATGTTGATTACACATCTCCTCTTTCCAATACTTATCTGATCTCAAAATCAAATATAGCTCTTTTATATTCTTCACTTCTCTACTTGGTCACTCTACCTGATCTCTACATCTAACAATCAAAACACTACTTCCATTTGCATACAAGATATCTCCTCTATTGCTACGTTTTAGGTTTTTTATATCACCTTATATAAACAATTGATCAAGCTGCTAGATCAAAATCAATGATCTAGATTCATCACTTATGTCGCTTGAGCATTCCCTTAATTTGATAGGTTACATGGCTTTCATAGGGATTAATACTTAGAAATACAAAGCGAATAAACTCCTTGATTATCTCAACAACCATTAAATCATGCATAGAAGTCAGCCAAAATAGTTTACGCCGATGTTTGTTCCATTAAAAATACATATGTCAAAACTGGATTTCTTGGCATATGAAGACTCTAATGCTCAATCAAAACTACTCTCCATATATTGGTGCTCGACACTGACTCTGCTATACAACTTGAGATATAAATCATGCGTGGTAACAATCTCCCCCTTTGACACATTAGTGGCAAAAACACTTTGTCATGACTTTTACATTGTATAACCAAAATAATACTTAGTACTTTGAGTACTCCCCCTAAGACTATAACTTCATCTTCATAAAGATTATACTAGATATATACATGACTCTTGACATATAATGAATATACATTTACATTAAAAAATAGTATGTCATACCTTTCTATTCTATATCCCATCTTTGATCTCCATATATACATGAGTACATGACTCATTTCCCATTCATTTCCCCATTTTTACTCATTTCCCCCTTGTTTTTGTCACTTTGAGATGCTGAGGTGTAGGGGTTAGATAATACTTTTCCAAAAATGGTTTATGGATCTACATAATCATTGCTAAGGCATTATTCCATCTAGATCTCACAAACTCCAAAACCTCTATCTTGATCGCTAGCTAGATAGCTAGATCAACCAAACTCTCAAAAATAGAGAGATGAGAATCTCTCTGTACTAACTCCTTTGCAGATACCAATTATCTCTACATAACCTCCAGATGAGGTGTTAACATTGTTTGTATTGAGATTAATTTGGCTCTTATCCTTCCATCATTAGCTATCAACTCAACTAATATTCCTTGCACATGAAGTAGTCTGATGAAATGAATAGAGCTGGAACTTGCATCCATGTCTAGTGAGTGTCCCGTAGACTTTAAATCTAATTGTAGCTTGTCAATCAGTTCTTGATTTTCCTTAGTTAATGTTTCAACATTGCATAGTTTCTTGTACAAAGAATGAACATTCTGTATAACCTCTTCTATGTTATTCACTAGATCAGAAAGTTCTACCTATTTTACTACTATCTCAGTTGAGACCCTTTCAGGTACCTTTGTCTCAAACTTTCTTTCTGACCACTACATTAGCTTTTTATTTGCTTCACTTTCATCATTGTTCACCTTTTTAACAATATGAACCAATTGTTCCAGAATAGGTGAAGTCTCATTCACATCATCCAACTCAAAAGGTTCTACAAATATACCTTTAATTTCATGAAGTACTTTCTTTTGATGATGTTCTCGTTAGTTCCTCTTGCTTTCTCTTCTTCTTTAAGAGATCTTGCAATATTTGCATTTGCTCATAGGTTAAGTTATTAGTGTCCCACTTCGAAATCACTATAACTTCATCTAATGTGACCTTTGTCCCAGGAGACTTTTCCTTTTTCTTATGTACTTTCTTCTTTCGTTTGCTACTACTCAACAAATATACTAAGGCTTGGATAGCCTCTTTCTCCTTAGGCTCTTGATGCTCCTTAGTTATTTTCTACTCAATCTCCTTCTCTTCCTCAACATGAGGTCCTAAAATTATTTTTGTAGACTTCTCTACTTGTTCTTTTAAGTTCTCCTCTCCTTTTCCTTTATTGTCTTCAATATTTACCTTGACAGGTGCATTATTTGTTGTTTTTTCTGGCTTACCCTCGAAGGAAAGTGGGAGAGAGAGGGGGGATGGAGGGGGAGGAGTAGGGAGAGGGGATTGGTAGGGACAGGGGGTGGGCATGGGGAGTGAGAGGGACAAGGAGTGAGAGAGAGAGAGTGAGGGAGGGAGGGAGTAGGAGGGGAAGTGAGAGAGAGAGTGAGGGAGAGAGTAGGAGTGGGGGTGAGATGAGGGAGTGAGGGAGGGAGTGGGAGCAGGAGTGAGAGTGAGAGGGAGAGGGAGAGGGGAAGTGAGGCGGAGGGGGGAGTGGGAGGGAAGAAGAGAGTGAGAGGGGGAGGGAGGGGGAGGGGATGAGAGAATGTAAAAGTTGAGACAAACTTTGAGCGGGAGATTTTGGATTTCCAATTTGTTTTACTAGCATCGAAAAGAAAAAATTTATTCTTTGGGTCCCTCAGTCCGAGAACCATGTTTTTCTGCAGAGACTATCATGAGATTGTAGTTGTATAAGACAAAAATATACTTTTTCCACCCTTTTTGTTGGAATTCCTCTATTATCAAAGGTTTTTGCATCACCTTTTTGGTCTCACCATGCGGATTAGTAGTCGTTGAAAGCATAAACGGAAGAGGAAACTCACAAATGAAGAGATTCAAGTGTATAGAGAAATAGATAGGGTTGGCCATTGGAATAAGAGACAAGGTATGTTAAATATTAATGAAGATGTGGGCATAGGCCCACCCTTAAATGTGGTTTCAAGTGAAGAAGAACATGAATTTGAAATGATTTATGACAATAATATTGAAAATGAGAATATAGGGATTGAAGATGAAAATATAGGTTTTGAAAATGGACATGTAGATGTGGACAATGGAAGTGTGGACATTGACACTGACAATCCACCGATTGAATATGGAGGAATTGACAATGATAATGGTGCACAAGAACCAAATCAATGTAACACATCTCCAAATTATATGATAAATAAAGTCCCTTGGGAGGAAGAAAGACAAACTTAAAAATTGAGACCTTCAAAAACAACAAAATGGTTACTTGAAATTGATGAGAATATAATGAGCAATTTCAATGGCAAGAGATCATAAAGAGTCATTTGGTTATGGGTTTCAAAACTTTTTAATCATTTTTTTAGCCACAAGACATTCATCAAGCAATGTCAAATGTTTGTACAATTGTTAAAGATGCAGAAGATGAGACATATACTAGTCAATTTGAAGATTAGTGTGAAAAATAAAAAGGAGAGGAATGCTATTATTGTGAGAAATATTTTTAGTGCTCTCAATTCCATTGGGAATACTACCAAGGAAAAATATAAAAGAGACACTAGGAGGGTTATTACAACCTCCTTAGTAAGTCATCATTTGAGAAAGGCTCATTTGATGAGACAAACTTGTGTTGACTTGAACCTAAATCGTAAAAATTTGGATAGAGCAATTGCAAGAAGAGAAAGACTTGATGATCCTCTTCATAATGGTTCATGGGCTTATGGTGGGAGACTTTCACATTGTGGTTATAAGCATACCGATGGTGTGAAGGATCAAATTCAACTATTTTGGAAATCTAACTCAAGAGTGTCACCAAATGTGAAGGATGTCTCAAAGTTGAGAATTGGCATTTGAGACTACACCCCGCAACCCAAACATTATTTGGAGGTGAGTCAAACAATGTTGCTCAAAACATTTTGTGAGACACATCCAACATTGCAAATATCACAAAGAGCTTTTGAAGCCCTCAAGCCTTTTTTTTGTGTGCCTCTTAAGATTTGAAATACTTGTTGTTGTAAATATGATGTGGAGTTTTCAATGCACCATGAACTATTACAATCGCTTCATTCTACTTTGTATACTAGTGAAATGTTGGAGGAGTGTGGTGCAAGTGCTCTTCCAAAATCATCAAAAGACTTGCTAGATCATTTTTAATGTCCTAGAGATGATGGATGTTTCTTTTATATAAAAGATTTTTTAAATGACAAGTGCTTAGAGTGTGGTGGGCTAGTGAAGTTCTTTGAATGTTTTCATGAGGGTTACAAACATGATTTTGGAAAGGAAATCATCCAAAAAAAGGTATATGAAAACTTTAAATATACATTGAAAAGTGGAGGTGAAGGCTCTAGATGTGAGTTGGTTACAAAAGAATGTAATGTAGCTAATTTTATTTCAGGTTTTAAAAAGAATCTTTTTTACAAGTATGCAAGACATAGTCAAAGGTCTCAGTAGTTGGATCAACAATTTAGGATGTGTAAGGACACTTTCCAAATTGGCACTATTATATCAGTCATTGACTTTGCAGAGAACTATACATTGTAGCCCCAAAATGAGTTGCAAGCTCAATATTACAATTCTATTCAGGTTGTTATTTTTGTGCACATAACATATAGACATTTCCCTGATAGTACAGAACATGACCGGAAGATAATTAGAGAGTACCATTTTTATATGAATGATGATAGATCTCACTCTCATGAGTATGTCCAACATTTCTCTGAGAATTATTTTGAGTGGGTGCGGGAAAATAATATTGTTGTGGATAGACATCTCATTTGGTCAAATAACTGCATAGGTCAATTTAAAAATGCTTGTATGTTTTATTGGTTATGTAGAATGCATGTAGAGAGAGGTATACCTCATATTTGGAGTTTTTTTTAGGTCAATCATGGAAAAGGGGAGCATGATGGAGCAGGTGCATGTGTAAAGAGATCTCTAGTTAAGGAGAAAATGACAATTTTAGGTACATAACTCCTTGATGCTCGTTCTATTGTTGATTGGTGTACTTAACACTACTACATTTGGGGTCAAATTCCAATGGCCATTTGTCAAATTTGCAACGCTAATTTGTCAAAATTTTGACAAATGGGTCCGTCACTATTTTTGCGTAGGAAATTGCAAAGAAGACGTATCCATTAGTTTACCGACACCATATCACATCGAAAACTTGCACATGGCAACAACTTTGTTATGGCATTTTCTACGGTTCATCCATCGAAATTCCAACACAGTGACCAATTAACTGTCGAAAACATATCCTTTTCGACATTATAACTATTGGAATAGTGACAGTTTCCACTTAATTTCGATAGATATACCTATCGGTGATATGGCATTAATGTCGAAGTTTCTGTCAAAAAATTTCTATTTGCGACACTTAAAATGTTGGAAGAGCGATAGTCCTTCAACATTTCTCTGACAGGTGCCCTGTCGAACATATAGCATTACTGTCAGAACTATTGTCATAAATTAGTTTTCTTTGACATTTTATCTATCGAATGCGTAGCACTTCTGTCGAAATTAATTATTGTCAAAAAATTGACAAATATGCACATTAAAGATAAAACAGCTCAAGAGACCATGATAGGTTCTCTCTTTCTTCGGTCTATATTATTGACATAACGTTTTACCTTTCATTAGCTCATCAAATCTGGGGATTTGAAATAATTTAATAGAATATTTTCATAACAATGTATATTATTTAAGTTGATGTTGCATGAATTTATCTTATTAATAAAAGAACTCTTGCCAACATTAGGGTACCCACAGATCAAAATAGTTGATGTTATTGGTGCTTGTGCTCAAGGATATCGATTCACTATTTTGAAACGGCCAAATCATTTTTATTTCATTTGTTGAGAAAAGGAGTGGGAGAAAATGAGCGGGTGAAAGTTGATCGAGCGCGAGAGAAGGCATTGCATTTTATTTGATCATGAATGCTCTCTGAAATGATCAATCATGTTTTCTATTCAATTTTTTTGGGTGTTTTTTTTTCCCATATTCAGTAGATAAAAATCATGGCGGCAGCCACTTAGCCATCTTTTTGATGTTCCAGGTATTTTACAAAGATATAGGTATGTGGATTTATCATTCAGTTGCTTGCAGTTATTGGTCAAATGCAAATATTTTGTCAAGTTGAAAGGGCAAGATATCAGTTTGGTGTTTTTGATTTATGTTAAAAGTTGATTTGGTAAAATCCTCAAAAAACACACTACGTGTTCTAAAATGTAAAGAAGTTGAATGTTAAATGTAAGATATATATCTCATCCATAGTAATCAAAAGAAAGGACATGAAACTTATAAGGAGATTTACCAATCCAAAAATATAAGCGAATAGGAAACATGATTGGTACCTTATGAATTGGTTTTTGAGGTGCACAATCTTCATCAATCTCCTAAGAACAAGACCCATCCTCACGAAAAATGCATTTAACGGATTAAACAAATCTACAAAACTGAACCAATGGCATGTTTAGAACAAAGAAATAGATTGATAATAATATGCTGAAAATTCTATTATGTTTAATACACGCAAAAGGACCAGTCCCAACAATTCTTAAACATACTTTATCTGATATGATAATAACATGCTAATTAAACTGATAAAGGTGTTATCAGCATTTAATCTGCCAATTACTAATTACACAAAAAACAAATTACAAAACTGAACCAATGGCATGTTCTTCATGTGGTACAAGGAAGATTTGGCTATGAAAAAAAAAAGTGAAACGGCCTCATCATTTTTATTTCGATTGGATAGAGGAGCGAAAGCTGAGCGCGAGAGAAGGTATGTGATTGCTTCATCTTTCGAGCATCTGGCATCATATTCGACTGCATTTTTCAAATGCATTGCATTTTATTTGATCACGAATGCTCTCTGAAATGACCACATTCTATTGGTGTCGTGCCCTAGCCCATGCTTTATCTCCATTATTTGATATTATTGGTGCTTGTGCTCAAGGATATCGATTCACTATTTTCAAATGTTTGGATAGTTTAGATAGTTACATTTCCTGACTGTTCCTCTAGTACACAATCAGGAAATGTAACTGTCTAATGATTATATATAATGTTGAATGGATTAAATGCTTTATTCTTGGTAGAAGTAAATGGAAGGAATAGTGTGTATTAAATACAATCCAATCACTTATTGAATGCTTTGGAGACTACTGGTTTGAAGTCCATGTGCTACCAGTGACTGAGATTCATTAAAGGATACAAAACCCTTCATTTTGGGGTTATTGTGTGTGGATTCAAATGTAGGTTTGATTTGGTTAATGTTTAGAAGAGATCAATAAAGTATTTAAAGACAATCTTACATAATTGGAGATGTTTGAGAGGCACTTATCATGACTATACCCTCACAAACATCGGCATAGACTGGTTTTACTAAGTTTCCTTTCTCTGTCGCAGGGGTACAGTCAGAGGGTTCATTGACAAAATGATCCTTAGAATGGTTACTATGAATATGAATGATTTGATATAGCATATTGCTCATTTTACTTGAAGTTTGGAATAGCTTGTGCAAGGGTGAAAGTAGTTTTGATCATTTTGGTCGTGACTATTCCTCTACACAGTCAGGAAATGTAACTGTCTTATGATTATATGTAATGTTGAATGGATTAAATGCTTTATTCTTGGTAGAAGTGAATGGAAGGAATAGTGTTGGTGTTAGGTTTCATTTATTATTGAATTCAATGGTTTCCAAGATGTGTTGAGGAGTTTTCTCCTTGTTTAATGTTAACTGTTCCTACACAATCCACTCATACAACAGTGAAGTTACAAAACTGAACCGATGGCATGTTTACAACAAAGAAATAGAATGATAATAATATGCTAAAAATTCTATTCTATTTAATACACGCCAAAGGACTGCATTCTAAATTGTTGTCACTAAAATGACCGCATTCTACTGGTGTCATGCCCTAGCCCATGCTTTAACTCCATTATTTGATGTTATTGGTGCTTGTGCTCAAGGATATCCTTTTTTTTGAAATGTTGACTGTGGTTATCAAATGGACAGCCCATGAGCTTCTAGCTAGGCGCCATTTGTATTGATAGCTTAGGGCATCAAATGTATTGTATCATTGATAGTTGATACTTTGTTAAAAGGAAATAGGACAAAGAACAATTTTTATTTAGTTTCTCTATTTTGATCCCTACGTGGCTTACAACGCTAGAGAAGTATATGCAGATTTACGGATGCAATTACAGGATACATAGCAGTCGATAATTCACAATAAATCCATGCATCCAATTTGAATAGAAATTAATACAAAGAACTAGGGTCCTCCAATGGACCAATCATCCAGACCTTGAATGTCCCCTCAACCAGTGACCCTTCAAAACTGGGTTATCATGCAATCAATGAGTGATCCTTCATTCTCCTGGTGAGCTTCTAGGTAGGTGTCATTTGTATATTTGATAGCTTAGGGCATCAAATTTATATTGTATCATTGATAGTTGAGACTTTGTTAAAAGGAAATAGGACAAAGAATGATTTTGATTTAGTTTCTTTATTTTGATCCCTAAGTGGCTTACAACCCTAGAGAAGTATATGTAGATTTACGGATGCAGTTGCAGGATACATAGCAGCTGATAATTCACAAGAAATCCATGCATCCAATTTGAATAGCAATTACTACAAAGAAATAGGGTCCTCCAATGGCCCAATCATCGGGACCTTGACTATCCCCTCAACCAGTGACCCTTCAAAATTGGGTTATCATGCAATCGGTGAGTGATCCTTGATTCTCCTAGTCTGTCCCACAACCAAACATATTGGAAATACACAATACAATGATAAAAAGTCTTTCGCAATCCCCCTTCCCTCAAGGAACATTATCAACCATCCCTTCCACATAACATTTCACTGTTTTATGAGTGGATTATGCAGGAAAAGTTAACATTAAACAAGGAGCAAACTCCTCAACACATCTTGGAAACCATTGAATTCAATAATAAATGAAACCTAACACCAACACTATTCCTTCCATAGTTGTAGGATACACAGCAGTCGATAATTCACAAGAAATCCATGCATCAAATTTTTATAAGGATATCCTACTAATCAATAGGAATTTTCTTGAGATGACCAATGATTATGCATTTTGATGCAGTGTGCTAGTTCAAAAGGATAATATAAATCTGAAATAATTTTTTCTGATTTTCTCAAACTATAAATGTGGTTAAAGGGAAAATATTATGGCCCCTACACTGTGGCTGTTAGCCTAATTAAGACAAGCCTACCTTTGCATATAATAAGAGGCCAACATGAAACAAACATCCAGAGGTTAGCGAGTTGTTCCCTGTCCATAATTTATTATTTAAGTGCTAAGTGATGATGGGTATATCATGTAATTCATACCTAGTGTGTCTCTTTCTTTCTCTCCACATTTCACATTAGGAGTATATGTTATAAAATACTAATGAAATCAACTATAGGTCAAATCTAATCAAAATTGCAATATAAAGATTAAAATAGATCTTGAAGAAATATGGGAACCATTTTTGACAGATATTGTACAAATGAAGAAAATACTCCAAAGAGGAAATGCTTCAATGTGGAATAATTGAAGGACAATATTTTACTTTTATATGCACATCTGCAATGTTTTTGATATATTTTTGAGATAACAAAACCATAGAAAGAATAGCATATAGAAGAAAGTATATAATAATGATCATACTTTGAGATATTGTGGAAAATTAAAGGAAAGAATGCTTGGTGGGGTTATCATGCAATCAATGAGTGAAAAAATGATCATTAATATTCATTAATGGTTTGCGGTGATTCCTTGGTAATAAAGGCATTGCCAGCATTCATCATCTTAACCAAGTCATGGGTAGTGATCCTTGAAATAGCACAATTAGTAAAAGGAAATAACAACATAAGTCATGGGTGCTGATCCTTGAATTTGGAGCGAGGAAGAAGGAAAATTAGAAAACAAAATATGGAATAATCACATTGGAATTGGAGAAGAATTCATAAATAAACTTGAATTAGAAAAAAGCCAAGTTATCTAGTTCTTTGTTTGAGGCTGGGTTCCGATTCTACTTTTGTTCTCCTCTGGGTTCGACTTGGGTTCCTTTGGTAGGAACTTGGGTGCTTGGGCCAATCCTAGGTGCACCTGCAGTATTATAAATATGATACATGAAGTATTTTATTCATAATTTTATAGGCTAACTCATTATTATGGTAACATGGGTATGACCACACTCCATGCCTTATAATGGTACCCGACATGAAGTGTGGTTCAAATGAAGTTGAACCAAATGCTGATCATGATGGCTATGATCACGATGAAGATAAATATGAATATTAAATCTAAAATATGGCTTGTAATTTTAATGTTTATTGTGAATGAAGAAACTATAGATTCAAGCTGACTCATTCTATGTTGTAGTATATTTGTTCTCTAGATCTACCATATTATATATGTGTAGCCTGTAAGGGACATCTTCTGCTCATCCATGTATCATAGCTCGGTGAGAGTTCTTAGGAGAAAGACAAGATGTCAGTGGGAGATGGAGAAACCAATATCACAACACCACTTGAAGCCTTGCAATGTTGTTAATATTAACAATATTTATGGTACATGTTTCACCATTTAATTACTATAATGACATATATGACATACCGTAGCATACGTGACATTGTTGTGTTGGATAAACCATTCATAACCTTCAAGTTCAACAACAACAATACAACAGAGAGAAGAGTTGTTTGGGAGCCTTCGTAAAGGGGCATGGCTACCTTCTCAAGTAGAGGTATATCATGGATGACATCAACATCATCCTGATCATCATCATCAGTTGCACCAATACCAAATGTGTCATGGATCAATGTATTAGTACCATCATCTGGCGCATAATTGTCATCTTCCATGGGATCATAATCTTCAGCTTCAATATTTGCACCTCCATGATCCTCCACTTCCAAAGCCATATTCTCAATATTCACACCTCCATGGTCCATATCACATACTCCCCTAGGGAGGTCGACCTATATTAAAATGATGAACACAAATAAACCATGATAATGATCTCATCATTAGGTGTATTTGATATATATATTAATTGTTAAATAAATATAATGAAAATCTTAACAATTCATGATAATCAAAGCCTCCTTCAATGTGACCATTATCCCTACAATGTCTCTTAGCTGTTTTGATTAGCAATCTTCTAATGTTTAAGCCCTTATAATTATTGCAGGGACAATAACATTTTCCATTGCCTTTTATTTTAAAGTTCGACCACAATCTATTGATTGCATCCCCATTACCTTCTTCACTTGTATTGTCTTACATGATGTTTCTTCACTTAGATTATCTATAACCTAATTATATATAGAAATTGAAAACTTAGCTATGAAATGATGTTGTAGTATAGTATACCAAATTGAAACACTTCTATTATTGTAGTCTTCCACCTCAAACTCTTTCCTATTATGGCAAGAAAGAAAGATATTCAAATAATATAGTAGTTTGTAAATCAAAATAAAATGGAGGCAAGTTGTTGATTTAGGCTGCAGGGAACAACACCCGTTAGTACTTTTATCAAATTGTAAATTTCAAATTTGAACCATTATGTGAATATAGAGCATGGATGTAATCTCAGAAAATAACAAAATGTAGACACGACAGATTACTTATTTTGTTATTCTACATTACTTACTATTTGAGTGCATGTTCCACCTGCAACTTGATCAAGTCTTGTTTGATGCTTCAATTTTGTGTTAACTGTCCTGTAGAAATACACAATTTTGTATTTTCCCAATATGTTATTCAAAAAACAACAATAGAATAAAATACTTGTTGAGAAAGATCATCATAGGAGTATCAAAAACTTGAGATTTAAGGTAACACAACATTATAAGACTCTTACATTCAAGCTTCAACTCATGAACCTAATAAATAGGAGAAAAAATACATGAAATTGAAAAATTTAACTAATGAATTGTGTTTTTCTTCTCATCTTAATCGGCCAAATTTATATGAGATTCTAAAGAAGGCCTCACTCTTAATCAGCCAAATCTTCCTTGTACCACACAAAAAAACTGTGTGATAACTATGTCTACTCCAACCTTAATTGTTTAAGAATTCATCATATCAGATAAAGTATGTTTAAGAATTGTTGGGACTGGTCCTTTGGCATGTATTAAATAGAATACAATTTTTCAACATATTATTATCACTCTATTTCTTTGTTGTAAACATGCCATTGGTTATGTTTTGTAAAAAAAAATTGTGTTAGATGCATTTAAAATTATCTTCATTGTCTTCAGATTGTCTAAATGCTTCTTTATTTGTCAACCAATTAATACATGCTACTATATAAAGAAGACAATCAGAAGACAATGAAGATTTGTCTAACAAAAATGAATACACTAAATTGAACCAATGACATGTTTACAAAAATTATCATAACTCACAAGCAAAATTGAAACAATGACATGTTTATAACTCATTAAGAGTGATGAATAGCTTGTGCAAGTGTGAAAGTAGTTTTGATCATTTTGGTCGTGATTGTTCCTCTACACAGTCAGGAAATGTAACTGTCTAATGATTATATGTAATTTTGAATGGATTAAATGCTTTATTCTTGGTAGAAGTGAATGGAAAGAATAGTGTTGGTGTTAGGTTTCATTTATTATTGAATTCAATAGTTTCCAAGATGTGTTGAGGAGTTTGCTCCTTTTTTAATGTTAACTGTTCCTGCACAATCCACTCATACAATAGTGAAATGCTATGTGGAAGGGATGGTTGATAGTGTTCCTTGAGGGAAGGGGTATTTTGAAAGACTTGTTATCATTGTATTGTGTATTTCCAATATGTTTGGATGCAGGGCAGACTGGGAGAATGAAGGATCACTCATCGATTGCATGATAACCCAATTTTGAAGGGTCACTGGTTAAGGGGACAGTCAAGGTCCCGATGATTGGGCCGTTGTAGGACCCTATTTATTTGTATTAATTTCTATTCAAATTGGATGCATGGATTTCTTGTGAATTATCAGTTGCTATGTATCCTGCAACTGCATCCATAAATCTGCATATACTTCTCTACGGTTGTAAGCCACTTAGAGATCAAAATAAAGAAACTAAATCAAAATCATTCTTTGTCCTATTTCTTTTTAACAAAGTCTCAACTATCAATGATACAATATACATTTGATGCCCTAAGCTATCAAATATACAAATGGCCCCTACCTAGAAGCTCACCATGAGAATGAAGGATCACTCACTGATTGCATGATAACCTGGTTTTGAAGGGTCACTGGTTGAGGGGACAGTCAAGGTTTGAATGATTGGGCCATTGGAGGACCCTAGTTCTTTGTATTAATTGCTATTCAAATTGGATTCATGGATTTATTATGAATTATCGGTTGCTATGTATCCTGCAACTGCATCCGAAAATATGCATATACTTCTCTAGGGTTGTAAGCCACTTAGGGATCAAAATAAAGAAACTAAATAAAAACCCAATTTTGAAGGGTCACTGGGAGAGGGGAATGAAGGATCACTCACTGATTGCATGATAACCCCACCAAGCATTCTTTCCTTTAATTTTCCACAATATCTCAAAGTATGATCATTATTCTTTACTTTCTTCTATATGCTATTCTTTCTATGGTTTTGTTATCTCAGAAATATATCAAAAACATTGCAGATGTGCATATAAAAGTAGAATATTGTCCTTCAATTGTTCCACATTGAAGCATTTCCTCTTTGGAGTATTCTCTTTTTTTGCACAATATCTGTCAAAAATGGTTTCCATATTTCTTCAAGATCTATTTTAATCTTTATATTGCAATTTTGATTAGATTTGACCTATAGTTGATTTCATTAGTATTTTATAACATATACTCCTAATGTGAAATGTGGAGAGAAAGAAAGAGACACACTAGGTATGAATTACATGATATACCCATCATCACTTAGCACTTAAATAATAAATTATGGACAGGGAACAACTCGCTAACCTCTGGATGTTTGTTTCATGTTGGCCTCTTATTATATGCAAAGGTAGGCTTGTCTTAATTAGGCTAACAACCACAGTGTAGGGGCCATAATATTTTCCCTTTAACCACATTTATAGTTTGAGAAAATTAGAAAAAATTGTTTCAGATTTATATTATCCTTTTGAACTAGCACACTGCCATCAAAATGCATAATCATCGGTCATCTCAAGAAAATTCCTATTGATTAGTAGGATATCCTTATAAAAATTTGATGCATGGATTTCTTGTGAATTATCGACTGCTATATATCCTGCAACTATGGAAGGAATAGTGTTGGTGTTAGGTTTCATTTATTATTGAATTCAATGGTTTCCAAGATGTGTTGAGGAGTTTTCTCCTTGTTTAATGTTAACTATTCCTGCACAATCCACTCATAAAATAGTGAAATGCTATGTGGAAGGGATGGTTGATAGTGTTCCTTGAGGGAAGGGGGATTGTGAAAGACTTGTTATCATTGTATTGTGTATTTCCAATATGTTTGGATGTAGGGAAGACCAGGAGAATGAAGGATCACTCACTGATTGCATGATAACCCAGTTTTGAAGGGTCACTGGTTGAGGGGATAGTCAAGGTCTGAATGATTGCGCCATTGGAGGACCCTATTTCTTTGTAGTAATTTCTATTCAAATTGGATGCATGGATTTCTTGTCAATTATCAGCTGCTATGTATCCTGCAACTGCATCTGTAAATCACCATATACTTCTCTAGGGTTGTAAGCCACTTAGGGATCAAAATACAGAGACTAAATCAAAATCGTTCTTTGTTCTATTTCCTTTTAACAAAGTCTCAACTATCAATGATACAATATACATTTGATGCCCTAAGCTATCAAATATACAAATGGCACCTACCTAGAAGCTCACCAAGAGAATGAAGGATCACTCACTGATTGCATGATAACCCTAGTTCTTTGTATTAATTGCTATTCAAATTGGATGCATGGATTTATTGTGAATTATCGACTACTATGTATCCTGCAACTGCATCCATAAATCTACATATACTTCTCTAGGGTTGTAAGCTACTTAGGGATCAAAATAGAGAAACTAAATAAAAATCATTCTTTGTCCTATTTCCTTTTAACAGAGTATCAACTATCAATGATACAATACATTTGATGCCCTAAGCTATTAATACAAATGGTGCCTAGCTAGAAGCTCACAGGCTATCCATTTGATAACCATAGTCAACATTTCAAAAAAATGGATATCCTTGAGCACAAGCACCAATAACATCAAATAATTGAGTTAAAGCATGGGCTAGGACACGACACTAGTAGAATGTGGTCATTTTAGTGACAACAATTTACAATGGCGTCATTAAATATATATGCCAGTAATATCAACAAATGTGAATCCAAACATTTGAATACAGTGAATCGATATCCTTGAGCATAAGCACCAATAACATCAAATAATAGATATAAAGTACTAGCTACAGAACAACACCAGTAGAATGCAGTTATTTCAAAGAGCATTCATGATCAAATAAAATGAAATGCATTCGAATATGATGCCAGAGGCTCGAAAGATGAAGAAATCACATACCTTCTCCTGCACTGATCTTTCGCTCCTTTTTCTCTCACTCCCTCTTTCCAATCAAAATAAAAATGATGAGACCGTTTCACTTTTTTTTTTAATATATACTCCGAATCTATCAGAATTCTGATGGTTAATTAAACACCCATTGGAATACTGACATCATTGAGGCCTATTACAAAAAAAAAACACCAAATTCGTAATAAAAAGTTACCCGTCGGAAACTTCTGTCAAAATTTGGCCCCAAATGTAGTAGTGTAAGCATTGTCATAGGGTGGGACTCTTGATTTAGCGGTGCACATATTCTTTTGGTTGGTTGAGTTAAGAAAAATAGGAGATAGGTTGGATTGTCAAACTGTGAAAGATTCTTCAAAAATACATTCATTTCGAAGCTCAAATACTAGTACATGGACCATTTGGACACGAGAGTTGGCTTTTTATTGTTTGATGTGTCTTCAATGTGATTGGGATCAGTGTGAGTCAAGTGAGTGGTTTGATACGTGGGTTCCACATTATCTAACTCCTTTATCTGTCACAAACTCTGTAATAAATGATGGCATGGATTGTTCACTTGACTACGACTATCTTTCGGATCTTCTATAGCCATGACATGTTTTTGCATTGGTTTCACCACAAGGGAATGATGAGAGATTAGATTACTAGTTAGCACGTTGTGTACGAGGAAACTAGAAACTTGCACAACCAACGATAGATGATGATATGTTCACATATCCAACAGGATCACATGTTGTTGTGGAAACATGGTTGTGCACATAAATGATTATAAATAATGGTATACCTTCATTTCAAGACTACGAAAATAACAAAGCCATTATCATGTATTCACACATTGTTATAGCAACCAATGTTAAGTTGTTGAAATATCAAGGAACACCAAAGACAAAGAAATTTTGGACTATTAGTACTGTTGATCATGAAGCAATATTGAATACCCTCAAGTAGAGAGATGATCCTTCAGACACACTTTAGTAGGCAAGTTCAACTCACTGCAAGGTTTTCCATGTTTATTACGGTTACGTTCAATAAATTAATTATATTTTTCTACTTTATTTGTTTGAGCCAATAAACTTAGTTTTGTACGTGGATTGTAAATGCAATTGGATACATATGTGATATATATAGAAGATCAAGGTGTGCATTTGATTAGCCCATCTTTTATGATGATGATGCAGTCAATGCTGGTGGATCCAATTAAGGACCGACCGACCTTGCAACCAAACCAATATGCAACAAAAATACACAACAATAACAATAGATCTGTAATAAAATAGAAGTATTTATTCATCAAATTACCGATTACATGCAATGTGTCAGGTTGTAAGGCCTTCCTGATTACAGCCATATACAAAGCAAGCAACAGTCTACAAGATCTCGCAGGATCCAAATGATACCACCTGATGTAGTCAAGGTTGGTGGATCCAATTAAGGACTGACCGACCTTGCAGCCAAACCAATATGAAGTGGAAATACACAATAGCAATAACAGATTTGTAATAAAATAGAAGTCTTTATTCATCAAATCACCGATTACATGCAATGTGTCAGGTTGTAAGGCCTTCCCAGTTACGGCCAGATACAAAGAAAATAACAGTCTACAAGATCTCACAGGATCCAAATCTTTTCCACAACATCAGTATTCAGCTAGCCTAGGTGTGCAACACACAACACACTGGTAGGCACCCAAGAAAGATCTAAACTTGTACTCAAACTTCCAAGCAATCTTCATGTTCCTAAGCTCACATGCTACTAACCTCTTTCCCCCTATCTCCTCTCCCTTTAAACAACTAACCAAGCATCCTATAAATATTGATTCCCAACCACAAGTCAGCTGATGAAACAATAAACCCTTACAAACAAATATTAAATGCTAAAACATCAGTTGACCCTCACATAGTCTTTAAAAATAAATAAACTCTCAAAGATGGCCCCAACGATCATCAGATCTACATAGAAGAATGCAACACACCATATCTAGGTCCCCACATGTCCAACGGTCAATCCATAACTTGAGGAGTGGGACCCAAATCAATGAAACCAGTCGGCCAAGCCGATCCAACAAAACAATCTAGTCGGTAAGCAAGAACATCGAGCAACAGAGGAAATAGCTAAGCACCAGTCAATCGACCATGCCATGCAGGACCGAGGAACACAGTTATTATCGAGCACCAGTGAACTGACACCTTCAGTTATCAAGCATTCTTTAGAGACCGAGCACCCCAGTAACCACATAAACTGGGCAACCAGTCTCCCAAACCGAGCAAGTACTCCACCAAACCAAGATCAAAACTAACAATCTACCTTCAAAGAAAAACATATTTTTGGTTTATACAGGATTGCCAAGAATCCTAGGATGCTCCTGCATCAGACACCCCAGGTAAGAAAGATTTACCCATAAGGAAATCAGGAACATCTCAAGGGAATCAAAATAGGTATGTCGAATCTATTCTTCACCCATATCTCCTCTTGTCCTTCATCCCAAGTAGTCTTCACTTCATTCACTGTCTCATGCAGAAAGTCCTTCTACCTTCCACTTTGTTTAGCCCTCCGATCAGCAATTGATAGCAACTGACTCTGACCACCACCGATCACATTAGTGCCTTGGTAAGGTTCATCCCTTCCAAACTCCTCAACCAACTTAGTATCATATGCATTTCTCTATGTCACAAATGTCAACATCTGTTGTGCCATCTCTGCCAGAAAGACCATCTTCCTCTTCATCTCAACAAACTCTTCCGATATATCATTCTCCTTCAAACTAGACTTAATAGGAATAGGTTTATCAACCCTCTACTCCTGAGGTTTGTCATAAGGACAACACCTGATAACTCCACATCCCTTAATCCTTGTTTCATGTAAAGGTATCAGCTTATGCTAAGCTCTTCCATGCCTAACCACATAGGTATCAGCACGACCATCAAACAAAACATTCCTATCAAACTACCAGGGTCTACCAAACAACAGATGACAAACATCCATAGGCAATATATCACACAATATCTCATCATGGTAAGATCCAATATGAAATTTAACCAAGCATTGTTCTTCAATCCCAACCTTAGAAACATCTTGTATCCAACTAATCTGATAAGGATTAGGATGTTTCCTTCTTTCCAAATTCAACTTACTAACCATTTCATCTGAAACAAAATTCTTAGAACTGCCACCATTAACTATGACATTACATACCTTATCCTTGCACTTACATCTTGTTCTGAACAATTTTTTCCTTTGTACCGGTTCATGGACACATGCAGCTAACCTTTTAGTGATAAGTGTCTCACCTTTTTCATAAACATTCACAATATCTTCTTCAACAGTCAGTGCCACCCTTTTCTTAGGACAATAAAAACTTCCGTGACCAGCTTCACCACAATTATAACAAGTGTCGGTGAACTCATTCTTCCACCTTCCTCTCTGTCTAGCATTCTTAGTAACTTGACTACTGCTAGATCCCACATCAGGCTTAGGATTCTCTGTCATATTACTTCTAGCAATTCCTTCACCAGTTTTACCACCTCGGTTCCTATTGCTTTGTCTTCCTTCATACTTCTTATTCAACTTCTCTTCAATCTTCAGTGCCATTTGATAAGAATCACTGATTGTTGTCATTCGCATAGTTAGTAACTCTTCCTGAATACTAGGTCTCAAACCATAGACATACCTAGCAACCTTCTCTTTATCAGCTTCAGAATGACCAGTCCTAATTAGAATTCTGTAAAACTCCTTGGTATACTCTTGTACTGATTTGTTAGTCTGCTTCAAAGCTTACATCTTCTTAAACATGTCCAATTCATAATCCACCATAATGAATTGCTTCAACTTATCCACCATTCGATTCCACTTAGTGATCTTTTCTTTTCCTCTTCTACCTCTTTCTAACTGAACTTATCTCCACTAGATATTTGCATGACCTTTCAACTTAGTCTTTGTAAATCTAACCCTATCAAGATCTTCTATTTATTCATACTCAAAGTATTCATCAATTTCATTGATCCAATCAATCAATTCTTCTGGCCTAAGGCTTCCAGTAAATGCAAAAACTTCAATCTTAGGTCTTTTCCCAATCTTAGACATAGCTTTCAAAATTCAATTCTCCTCAGGATCTCTATCTTCCTCTACAACTTCTTCAAAATGATCTTCCTCAAATTCATCATCACTATCCTCTTTCAAGGAAGGCTTCTTCTTTCTCAATTCCTCTTGTAGGTCTTGCACTTGTTTCTACAAAGCCCTAAAATCATCAAGACTGAATTCTCCAGTAGCTTCCTCTTCCTCTGAGATCTCACGATTTCTCCTCAGAGGCATCTTCAAATCAAGATCTAGACATGAACACTCAAGATCCACTCAGCTCCAATAGGAGTAGACTTTTCTCAAATAGAAATAAACTTCGCTCTAACAGGAACAAACTTCACTCTGATACCACCTGATGCAGTCAAGGCTAATGGATCCAATTAAGGACTGACCGACCTTGTAGCCAAACCAATATGCAGTGGAAATACACAACAACAACAATAGATCTGTAATAAAACATAAGTCTTTATTCATCAAATCATCGATTACATGCAATGTGTCGGGCTGTAAGGCCTTCTCGGTTACGGCCAAATACAAAGAAAATAACAATCTACAAGATCTCCCAGGATCCAAATCTTTTCCACAACATCAGTATTCAGCTAGCCCAAGTGTGCAACACACAGCACACTGGTAAGCACCCAAGATAGATCTAAACGTGTACTCAAACTTCCAAGAAATCTTCTTGTTCCTAAGCTCGTAGGCTACTAACCTCTTTCCCCCTATCTCCTCTCCCTTTAAACAACTAACCAAGCATCCTATAAATATTGATTCCCAACCATAAGTCGGCTGATGAAACAATAAACCCTTACAAACAAATATTAAATGCTAAAACATCATTCAGCCCTCACATAGCCTGACAAAATAAATAAACTCTCAAAGATGGCCCCAATGGTCATCAGATCTGCATAGAAGAATGCAACATGCCATATCTAGGTCCCCACACATCCAACGGTCAATCCATAACTCAAGGAGCGCGACCCAAATCAACAAAACCAGTCGGCCAAGCCGATCCAACAAAACAATCTAGTTGGTAAGCAAGAACACTGAGCAATAGAGGAAACAACCGAGCACCAGTCGACCGACCACGCCAAGCATGATGGAGGAACGTAGTTATCGTCGAGCGCCAATGAACTGACACCTTCAGTTACCACTTGTTCTTTAGAGACCGAGCACCCTGGTAACCACATAAATCGAGCAACCAGTCTTCCAAACCGAGCAAGTACTCTACCAAACCAAGATCAAAACTAACAATCTACTTTCAAAGACAAACATATTTTTGGTTGATACATGATTTCCAAGAATCCTAGGATGCTCCTACATCAGACAATAAACTTCACTATGCATTGGCTAGTCATGTTCTTTGGTTTGTTTAGTTACTTATACATTCATAATCTTTTTGTCAACCTATATTAACTTCTTTTTTTCTCTATTAACTTTTCTTCTGCCTTTCGAATGTAGGGATTGGAATGTAGATGTCATCGAGTACCGTGTGTTAAACTTATACACTTTAGGAGCGGAAATGACACTTATTTTTTATAAATAGTTGTGTATCTAAGATTTTGTATATATAAACAATAATCGATTGTAATGTGCATATTTAGATGCCAAATTTTTTATATAAAAACAACAATCGACTGTAATGTGCATATTTAGATGCAAACTTTTGTATATATAAATAGAAATGAGCTTCATCATGCGTATTAGATGTAAAATTTGAAATATAAAAGTGCCCATGGGGTTGATTTGCAAATATTAAAAGCCCACATTTTGTATATCCTAATTTATACTATTCGATTATAAATACATATTTAATTTTGTACCTTACATTTGTATCATCTTAATGCCATGTAAAGTGCAAAAATTGTGATTCCTTAATATGAATATTGTATCCTTATATTTGTATCGTATTAATTTTGTATCCTTACATTTGTATTATCTTAATTTCGTGTACATTTGTATCATCAAATGATGTAATAGTTGGAGTCATTGAGTCAAAATTGGTCAAATGTGTCCAAAGTAAAATGGTGATTCCCTAGGGTGAAGGGATAGTGTTGAAGGGTAATAGTTGGAGTTATTGAGTCAAAATTGGTCAAATGTGTCCAAAGTAAAATGGTGATTCCTTGGGGTGAAGGGATAGTGTTGAAGGATTACATCCTGGCACCGAATGGCCTATGCCATTAGCTCCGGTTGGGCGAGTAAACGCTAGTGAAAAACCCATTTTGACCATGGAGTCACTAGAATGTTTGCAACCATGCCAGACCAAAGTGTCTCCAAGGTGCACTAAACATGATTGGGCAGTGATCTTTTGAGGCTCATATCTTGGACCCCGTGAGACGTGAGATGTTACATGACCATGTTTCTGAGGCCTACAATAACCTCTCTATGTTCTGGGAGATTAAAAAAAATTTAATTTGGCACGCCAATCTTGTTTGACGCCAAAAATTGCAGTGAGGGTCAGTTGAAATTTGCACCACTGGGTTTCTTCCAAACCATTCATCCTGGCACCAAACGGTATGTGCCATTAGCCCTGGTTGGGTAGGTAAACACTTGTGACAACCTTGTTTCAACCACAAAGTCACTAGAACATTCGCAACCATGCCCAAACCAAAGTGTTCCCAAGGTACACTAAGCATGATTGGACAACAATCTTTCAAGGCTTGTGTCTCGGATCCCGTGAGAGGTATCAACGAGCCATGAGATACTACAAGACCATGTTTTTTAGGCCTACAATAAACTCTCTCTATTTTGGGAGATTCAAATTTGTTTGAATTTGGAATGCCAATCTTGCTTGATGCCACAACTTGCAGTGAGGGTCAATTGAAAGTTGCACCAATGGGTTTCTTCCAAACCGTTCATCCTGGCACCAAACGGTCTGCACCATTAGCTTCGGTTGGGTGGGCATTTATGCTAGTGACAACCTCATTTTGACTACAGAGTCACTAGAACGTTCACGACCATGCCAAACCAGAGTGTCCCTAAGGTGCTCTAAGCACGATTGGGCAACGATCTTTCAAGGCTCGTATCTCAAACCCTGTGATAGGTATCGACAAACCATGAGATGCTACATGACCATGTTTCTAAGGCCTACAATAACCTTTCTTCGTTATGGGAGATTCAAATTTGTTTTAATTTGGCATGCCAAACTTGCTTGACTCCAAAAGTGGCAATGAGGGTCACTTGAAATTTGCACTGCTGGGTTTCTTCCAAACCGTTCATCTTGGAACCGAACGGTCTGCGCCATTAGCTCCGGTTGGGTAGGTAAACGCTAGTGACAACCTCATTTTGACCACAAAGTCACTAGAACATTCACGACCATGTCAAACCAAAGTGTCCCCAAGGTGCTCTAAGCACAATTGGGTAGTGATCTTACGAGGATCGTATCTCAGACCCTGTGAGAGGTATTGACAAACCGTGAGATGATACATGACCATGTTTCTGAGGTCTACAATAACCTCTCTCCGTTATGGGAGATTCAAATTTTTTTGAGTTTGGCACGCCAATCTCACTTGATGCCAAAACTTGTCGTGAGGGTCAATTGAAAGTTGCACCACTGGGTTTCTTCCAAACCATTCATCCTAGCACCGAACGGTCTACAGCATTACCTTTGGTTGGGAAAATAAACACTAGTGACAACCTCATTTCGACCACAAAGTCACTAGAACATTCGCGACCATGCCAGACCAAAGTGTCCCCAAGGTGCACTAAGCACGATTGGGCAATGATCTTTCGAGGCTCATATCTCAGACCCTGTGAGAGGTATCGACAAATTGTGAGATGCTACAGGACCATGTTTATGAGGCCTATAATAACCTCTCTCCATTTTGGGAGATTTGAATTTGTTTGAATTTGGCATGCCAATCTCGCTTGACACCAAAACTTGCAGTAAGGGTCAGTTGAAAGTTGCCCCACTGGGTTTCTTCCAAACTGTTCATCCTGACACCAAACAGTATGTTCCATTAGCTCTAGTTGGGCGGGTAAATGCTAGTGACAACCTCTTTTTGACCATAGAGTCACTAGAGCATTCGCGGCCATGCCAGACCAAAGTGAACCCAAGGTGTACTAAGCATGATTGGGTAGCGATCTTTCAAGGCTCGTATCTCGAACCCTATCAAAGGTATCAACAAACCATGAGATGATAAAGGACCTTGTTTCTAAGGCCTAAAATAACCTCTCTCCATTCTTGGAGATTTAAATTTGTTTGAATTTGGCACACCAATCTCACTTGACACCAAAACTTGCAATGAGGGTTAGTTGAAAGTTGCACCACTGGGTTTCTTCCAAACCGTTCATCCTGGTACCGAATGGTCTACACCATTAACTCCGATTGGGTGGGTAAATGCTAGTGACAACCTCGTTTCGACCACAAAGTCACTAGAACGTTCATGACAATGTCGGACCAAAGTGTCCCCAAGGTGCACTAAGCATGATTGGGTAGTGATCTTTGGAGGATCATATATCAGACCCCGTGAGACGTATCAACAAACCGAGAGATACTACATGATCATATTTTTGAGGCCTACAATAACCTCTCTCCATTTTGGGAGATTAAAATTTATTTGAATTTGGCATGCCAATCTTGCTTGACGCCAAAACTTGCAGTGGGGGTCAATTGAAAGTTGCACCACTGGGTTTCTTCTAAACCGTTCATCCTAGCACCGAATGGTCTACGCCATTAGCTCTCATTGGACAGGTAAACGCTAGTGAAAATCTCATTTTGAACACAAAGTCACTAGAACATTTGCGATCATACTGGACCAAAGTGTCCCCAAGGTGCACTAAGCACCATTAGGTATGTCGGCGAGCGTTCTGGTGTGTCAAGAGGTAAAGTGGGACCATTCCTAGGGTAAACCTACCCAATTACATGTGATGGAAGCATCGGTTTGTGCCCACAATGAACATATTTTTCTGCTCCAAGGGAGATGGGGACATGCCCAGGGAATTTGAATGCATTGTGGAATGTGCATTTGAATGCACCAATCATTATTGTGAGCATATACTTCAAAGGATGAGTATATTTTGTGATGGATCTATGCTATTGGAGTTGATACATATGTGTTAGATCCATTTGGGGTATCTAGAGAGATTTGCAAGAGTCTTTTTTAACAAGCCCTGGCCTAGAGACCCTAGAAAGGAGGGTTTGGTACCTAGAATGATAGGTCATTATTTTCTCAATAACAGTTTGACAAAATCTTTATGTAGAAGCATCATTCCATGAATGTTCTTACTGATTCGCATGGAATGATGTGTCTTTGACATGTATAATAGAGTTCTAAGATGATACATTGTAGAAGAGTTGATTTGACAAGATGATCACCGAATTTGTGAAGTGAACTTTGAAGGATTTTCTTGGTTGAGAGCATCAGATACACATGAATACAATGTAGCACATCTGGGTAGGTTTACCCTAGGAATGGTCCTACTTTACCTCTTGACACACCAGATGTGATGGAAACATCGATTTGTGCCCACAATGAACATATCTTGCTGCTCCAAGGGAGATGGGGACATGACCAGGGAATTTAAATGCATTGTGGAATGTGCATTTGAATGCACCAATCATTGTTGTGAGCATATACTTCAAAGGATGAGTATATTTTGTGATGGATCTATGCTATTGGAGTTGATACATATGTGTTAGATCCATTCGGGGTATCTAGAGAGATTTTCAAGAGTCTTTTTGAACAAGCCCTAGCCTAGAGACCCTAGAAAGGAGGGTTTGGTACCTAGAATGATAGGTCATTGTTTTCTCAATAATAATTTGACAAAATCTTTATGTAGAAGCATCATTCCATGAATGTTCTTACTAATTCGCATGGAATGATGTTTCTTTGACATGTATAATAGAGTTCTAAGATGATACATTGCAGAAGAGTTGATTTGACAAGGTGATCACCGGATTTGTGAAGTGAACTTTGAAGGATTTGCTTGGTTGAGAGCATTAGATACACATGAATAGAATGTAGCACATAAATTTTGAATTCACTTAAATGATGAATTACACATGTGAACACATGTAGCACATAAAGCGTACACATAAATTTTCTTAAGTCATGAAGCATACATGTAGCACATAGATTATAAATCATACACATGAATTCAGTTAAGTCATGCACGTAGCCCATACACATGAATTCAGTTAAGTCATGCACGTAGCCCATACACATGAATTTAGGTTATGAAGAATGTACTTGAATATACATGAATATACTTAAGGCATAAATCCTACACATGAGTACATATGCACAAGCATATTTACATAATAACAATGAACAAATGAACACATAATTAACAAATTGGATCAAATATCAAGTTTCATATATATCAAAATTAACAATAATTATGTACATATTTACAAAATCAACATATCTAGATAAAATGTGGCATACACCATCTCAAAATGTATCATATGGCATCTCAAAATAAGTTCAACTACAAATATTTCTAGGACATCCTATTCTACTGGTGGATTATCAAAATACAGTCTCTTTGAAGTACTCTTTGGCTCGAATGGATCCTGCATTCAAACACAAAAGTGAAACCCCAAGTTAGATTACTTAATTTAGATGGTTTCTACAAATAAACAATAAAAAATCAAAATCATAGTCAACAATAATAAATAAAAAAATTAAAATTGAACTCTCATGTACCTCGCCTCTTTGTCTCCTCACGCGGACAAGAAACCTAATATATGTCCTTGGTAGCGAAGGGACAATGCTATCAATGTCAACTTCGACCTGTATATGTTTGCAAACATGAGATTGATCTACAAGTTATACTATTTAATGTTAAATCGTTGGTAGCAAATATATGTTTACAAAATAATTGAATTAACATTAAAACTTACATGTGTTGAACTTTCTTCAGGAACTGTCGGTTGAGTCATCAGAGATACAAAGCCTTGGCGTTGTACCTCCCTCAAAATAAGGGTGACCTACAAAAGTCAAATAGATACTTCATACAATCATGATTTGATCATATTATATATATACTTGATATTAAAATACATACAAATAACTTTAGAAATATGCATACCGTGGGGCTATCACTGCGAATTGACATGCATGTGACTCTATTGTGGTGAAAGGGTCTCACAACATCATCAAACACCACCCTCTATCAAATAAACCATATAAATTAAAATGAGTACGCTCAACTGACAAGTATACATGTATGCATAAACAATCTAAAATACTTAATTACCTTCCCCTTGTCAACGCCAGACGCCTAAACCCCCTCACATTGCCTCCCAGTGGCAACTAGTGACACCTGCATCAGTATGTAATAAGATGATCATAAAAATTAAAAAAGGAAACCAATGAGTACATTAAAACGTAGTAATAAGATGGTGGCAACTGGTGACACTTGCATTATTATGTAATAAGATGATCATGTATATACTATTATAATAAAAGGAAATCAATGAGTACATTAAAACGTACGTACTGTAGAAGTGTCAAGGCCAAATGAAATGGCCAAAAGCATGGACCTCTCCACCTGTGCCATCTTCTCCTCTGTCATTAACTGAACATAAATGGAACACATAAAAAAATATAAGTGGGAAATCATTATAAGAAAATTCTACTAAAAATATGAACGTTTAAAATTAAATACAATTTAACAATTGAATTGTTTACCCTTACTATAACAGGACTCCATGGCTCTATATGCCCCTGATGCACATCTTCATGAGGTTCTTCAGTGCCTGTAGTATGTTGTGTAGTATCGTCCACCTCGAAGACGTAGTTATATGCATCACTATCATTCAAGGGACCCAAGCATAGATTCTTGCACATAATGCAAGTGTGGGGCACATAAACATGTGAGCTTGTGGAGGATGTGGAAGGGCTAGAAGCATCAACACGAGGAGGCAACAATGTCACACTCTGTGTAACCAGTAGATCACTCAAGGTGAGAATGGATCAAATAGTTTGTGAGCTGGCCTCAACAATAATATCAGGATGCTGCACTATAGGAGGTGGTGAAATCTCGGGAGGGGCGACATATGTGTGGGATTTCACCCGGTGTGCCCATGGTCTGTCCTGTGAGGCGCCTAAGCCTACACCCTAGTTCGGTCTCACGCTCCAATAATTTACCTTGTGACCGGGCACAAATTCAGCATACAATTTTTTTATGAAATAGAATGGGACATCCAAATTGTTGTGGGGTGGTCTATCAAAAACCATCTACCAGCGGTCCCAAAAGTTTGCATGTATTGCATCATTTGTGCACCATTTAATTGACAACTTGGGTTTTTTAGGGTCCACTTTTAAATCAATGTTGGGATCCACAAAAGGATTACATGTCATGTTTTGTTATATTTAGGTTCATAACTTGATCATAGTCAAGCCCATTGTCAAACTGGGCGTGCATGGAATAGTGCCAAAGAAGTGCAACATTATGTTTCTTTGTAAGTTTCTCCATGTTTTCAATAATGGAGTTTGTTAGGAATTAAGATCTTTGGAAATATATTGATATGTATATGAATGTTGATAAGTTATTCTTCTTATGACTGCAGATATGATAGAAGGAGCAATGGCCTATTGTGATTGATTGCCCTTCAAACCGTAACTGCAGTCTTTATATATAATAGTGAGCAGTCACGTCTGATAAACCATGCCCTCTCACAATGCATAGAGGCGACTATTTGAGTTGTTGTTTGTTAACACAAGATAATGCTGTTAATATTAACACATGTTAATATATAACAATCGTTTACCAAATGGTATATCCAATAAAATCATCGACCGAAGCTATAACATATTAACACTCCCTCTTAGCTAGGGGAGATAAAAAAAACAACAATATGCTTCTATCAAATATCAACTAAATAATAACTGTGATTTGTTTCAACATCACATGATATATATCAGTTTCAATAATTGTGATATGTTTCAGCATCACATGACGACTATCACAATATAAGTACCAGTGATCTGTTTCAGCATCACACGACGACTATCACCTTCAATATTTGTGATCTGTTTTAGCATCACATGACGACTATCACAATAGCTAGGTACCGGTGATCTGTTTCAGCGTCACATGATGACTATCACCTTCAGTACTGTGATCAATTGAGCATCACATGATGACTATCACAGTACGAGATCATGGTCATTTTAAGGAACTCAATCCACCATGTAATAATTCATTTATCATGATCTATTTCAGCCATCACATGAGGTCTATCATGATAAAAGATAGTTATTGTAAGATCGTCACCTTTCAATAACATCAAAGAATACAAGTGATGATCATTGGAAGTCATCACCTCCATATGATTTGCACAGGTTCATAAAATAACATTTATTATTAATAATCAAAATTTACAAATATATCAAGTTTATCTTAGAAGACTTCTTTCATCACAGAACTCCCTCTTAATCATAAGATATCTTGAGATTTCTTTTAGAATAGATCTGACTTCCAGTTTGGATCTCTAACTTTGGCAAGTGAAGCTTGCATTTTAAGTCTGTCGGGGCAATTTGTTTTCGTGTGTCCATAATTGTTGCATCTATAACATTGTACCTTTTTGAGTCTATCAGGACATTTCACTGTGGTGTGCCCATAGTTATCACATCTATAACATTGTAGGTTAGATGTATCCTTTTTCTTGAAAAATTGCTTATCGTTAGAGAACCCGCTCTTCTTCCTTTTCAATTTTGAGACTAGAGCTTGTGTATCTTCATTTACGGATTTCATGATTCCTCTGGATATAAGATTGTACTCTTCTTGAATGCAGTCGGATTTTAGACGATCAAATTTAGGAGGTTTGGATCGAGCACTGACTCCTTGTCTAAAATTTTCCCAAGAGATGGGGAGCCCATTTAGAGTTATCATAGTTAACTCCTTATTGTCATAAGTGTGACCAATTGAAGATAGTTGATTCCTTAGTTCTGTTATCCTCATAAAATATGCAGTAATGGTCTCTCCTTTATTCATTTTAATATTAGAGAGTTGATTTTTAAGAGTGAGGATTCTGCTTGTGTTGTTAATTTCAAACATGTCCTTCAGGGCTTTAAACATGTCATATGCAGAGTCTAACTTTGTAATTATAGGTAGTAGGTGATTCTTCACTCCATCTACTAATAAGTCCATTGCTTTAATATTATCCTTCTCCCACTTACTCTGATCATTACTTCCTTCAGGTTTAGTGGGATATTCTATTACAGTTTTCAATTCATTCTTCCTTAGCACTAACATCATTTGAAGTTTCCACGAGTCATAGTCAAAAGCACCTTCAAGTCTGTCTTCGGGTCTGATTCCATTCGTCATTTTAAAATTACAAGATTTTAAGAGAATATAATTCTAATCTAATCGGATCTTCCTTCAGGCTGTTTAGGCTTTGTAGAAGTAACCTGGCTCTGATACCATGTTAGGAATTAAGATCTTTGGAAATATATTGATATGTATATGAATGTTGATAAGTTATTCTTCTTATGATTGCGGATATGATAGAAGGAGCAATGGCCTATTGTGATTGATTGCCCTTCAAACCGTAACTGCAGTCTTTATATATAATAGTGAGTAGTCACGTCTGATAAATCGTGCCCTCTCACGATGCATAGAGGCGACTATTTGAGTTGATGTTTGTTAACACAAGATAATGTTGTTAATATTAACACGCGTTAATATATAACAGTCATTTACCAAATGGTATATCCAATAAAATTATCGACCGAAGCTATAACATATTAACAGAGTTCAACATGGAAAACATGGGGCGCAATGTGGGGATATTGGCATATGTGGTCTGATATCCTCTAAGCTGATTTAGATTGTCTCCAGATGCTCTAAACATCGAAGGTTTGAGATTGGTTGGTATTCTGAAGGTGGGGGATTGTTTGGAGGTGGTTTTGGATTATTTGCGGAATCACTGGAAAATTTTTATGATTGGTTTGAGTCCATGTCTGATTACAATTAAAACCCAAATAGACAATTATAATCAATTTTTAAAAAAAATAAAGAATCTCATTTAAACCCTAGTTTTTATAATAATAAAAACTACAAATTTCAATTAAAAAATAATAAAAATAATAAAAACTTAAAAATTTAACTTACGTGTTGATCCTGAGAAAATCGGATATCAGATTATATCCGATATGCAAAATCCTTTGGCTGCGTTCAACCTTTTCACAATGAAAATGTTGAACGCAGCCGCAAGCTAGAAATAGAATTTACTAGTGAAAATTGGATATCTGATTAGGGTCATGCTTTGGCTTTTGGCTTGGCCAAGTGTACTGACACCCAAGCCTAGTAAAAAGTCAACAAACTTTTTAGTACGCTTTTGGAGGAGAGAAAAGTTCATTTTTTCACATCGCCACTTTTTGCCATACCATGATCCTGCACATACCCTTTTGGAAAAGGGATTAAACCCTCTCACCAGGACAATTAGAAGTGATGATTTTGTCCTGGTAGATGTAAGTACAATTAAACCCTCTCACCAGGACAATTAGAAGTGATGATTTTGTCCTGGTAGATGTAAGTACATATGTAATCATCAAAAGATTTGATATAACTAGGCAAGCCTTAACAAAAGTTGACTTGGATGTAAGGCACTAAGAAAACACCTAAGATGTAATGAAATTCCTAGGTATAGGCAGAAGCTCTTCAAGAACAGGGTATCACAGATTTCATCTTTAGAGCAGGAACCTTTTCAGCTCACAACTTTTGAGGGCTATTTTGTAAATACTATGCCATATGCCAAGTATTGGGAAAATATGCCAACCCTACAAGGATGTTGGTCAATCTAATTTTGATGACCCTACAAATTCAAAACCAAGATGCTAATGTTGATTATAAATTTTCTTCATATATTTTCTCTAGAATATATGAGGGGTTGAGGAGGGTAGATGGCAATGACCCAACAATCAACTTCAAACATTATTCTCTTTTGTACTACCTAATATTGTTTCAAAATGAGTCCAAGTGTGACAAAAAGATGAAACTAGAAAAGGTTGACAAGTCTAGCAAACCACAACCAATACAGTGTTGGACTTATATGTGGGATAGAATTTGTGTCAACTCAAATTATATAGTGTTCCATGAACACTTTGTGATGAAGATAATGGGAAGCTGTGGATTATTTCTCAGTAGGTTTCCCACTACTGATTATGCATTTGTTAAGAGCCCAAGACATGAGACCAAAAGATAAGGGACCTGATAAAGGTTATGATCACAACTTTGATGACTATTTTTTATTCACTGGCTTCAATATTATCATAGCTTATGGGTACCCTCAGGTATCACATCTCTTCCCTTGTGTTGTTTACCCAAGATTAGTTATCTTGGAATTCTTATGGAAAATTATGTAGGTGGAGAAGGAGCTTATGGACAAAGCAAGAAAATGTACTCACATGCCACGGTGAAAAAGATATATATTGACTTTGTAATTGGATATGATACACTAGAATAGATTCAAGATCACGTAAAAACCAAATATAATTTTGGATGTACAAAACTACGTCCCTTTGATCCTAAAGGGTATATTGATAGATTAAATAATGATAGGCTCAAAAGAATCCATCACTTCTGTTAAACATATTATGAGGAGGATGTGCTTAGAAATTGACCTAACTTGTCAAAAGCAATGCAAAGAAGACTGAAATGGGCAATTCTGTTGAGTATTGTATAGTGTCATAAATTACACCCCATGTAATTCCTCATTTCATAGTGTCTCCACCTTAGCCAAAAATCGTAAGTCTCCTTATCCCCCATCCACCTTTTCATTTTCCTCGTTCAAATTCTTGACAATGTGGCATGTTTGGTTTAGGATGCTTGCATGCCTCAAAGACGTGCGTGCAACACACACACATTCTACAAATTGGAAACTACATAGGTGGTTATTGGGACATTGCACTATTGTTTTTGGTAGTGTAACACCTTTTCCCACCACCCACCAACTTTAAGAATCATCCAAGCTGCTTAATACTTCATGTTTTATCTTCATATGAGACTCTTTGGGACATCTTGGCTACTCTCTTGGCACTTCATCATCTTGTATAGTTTCCACAGATCTTTGATCACTCTTCATTGTTGCTCTACAACCTTCATCACTCACCAACTCAATTTCACCTTCATACCACTAAGCTCTGGCTTATTGGCCTTGAAGGGGAGTTGTCTCATACTCATTTCATCTCTTTCAATTGGCATATTACAGTATCTTAAGCATTTTCTTGTTTATTTATCATCATTTATCGTTTATCGATTCTATTATTTATCTATCTATTTGGCTATCCATGGAGGTGGAAACACCAAAATGGTGTCTGACTTTGGCAAGCCTCTTAATCAAGCAGCCCCAACATTTCTCCCTGCTTTGTGTGTAGGTATCAAAGGAGGTAGCGAGCAAAAATCTGGGGACTCTTGTACCTTTGGGTTGTAAGTTTTCTCTCTTTTGTGTTCATTTATACTTGGAATAATTTCTTTTAGTTTCTTTTTATTTTAGATTACTCACAATTAGCTTAATTTCATTTCTGCTTACTCACAGATGCATACAAAGTCATCATGATCAGAATGCATCACAAATGAAAATTTCAGTTGTGGACAGATTCTTCCCATAAGACAAGACAACCGAACTTAAGACTCATTTAGGGAGTTAAATCTGTGCTCTTTCTTCCTTTTCACATGTAAGGAAATCTATTACCTATTGGTCTCATGTACCCATCTTTAAACATGAATGCACCCATTGGGATACATGCAATGGGCTAGGGAAGATTAGAGAGATGGACTCTTCTTTGGAATTGCATTCGATTCATATTAGGGTTATGGGCAATTAAATTTGTAAGACCATTGCCTTGTTTCTTGAGATTTTATAATTACATGTAGCAGCTAGAGTTCCCTACATTAGATGCAAGTGACAAGATTCTAGGTTGGTATTGTTAATGGTTGATAAAAGATCTTTGCTTGAGTTTTTCCTCATATTGCCTTCCTCATGGAAAATTTCAATAAATCTTTTTGTTTTTCTTATTCTCTTTTACTAATCTCATGCTATATTCTTGCAAGTTTTAACTACACATAATTTAGACTAAAAGAAAATGTAACCTTCAGATTAAACTGACCAAACAACAAGGAAACAAGGCACTTGAATAACAGAAAACACAAAGCTATTAAATAACTTATCTTAATACCAGACAACTTTTCAGCGCAGCATGCTAAAGATGCACATAATTCGAAAGTGAACAAAGTAAGAGTGTAACCAAAAAATGCAATAAGGTAGCTTATAAGGTCGATGGGATCAAGGAAGCATATCAAAAGTTAAATGTTGTATATTTTAAATTGACCAAAATAAACTTTTAAGGCAAGAGCATACCAAACAGTTAACCACAAATGAGAACATAATTAAAAAATAAAAATAAAAGTTAAATGTCAACTATTTACTACCCATAGAACATACCAATAGAAAATGATAAAATAAATCAAGCACAAAACAATAGCATTTAGTAACAGCCATGTGACTGAGTTTGTTAATTTGGTTATTTCCCAAGGCTAATTTATTTTAAATAGGATAAACTCATAAATTGAATTTTAAACAAGACTCATGTGTGATATATCAATTTAATGTTGTGAACCTCACTTACCCCTTCTTGTTAGTTAAATTTCTCATGCCATATAATTGTGAAACAGACAATTTCTCCCCATTTAATGATCTTGATCCTGAGGTAAATGAAACTTAAGTCATTCACATATCGCTCAACAACCTTTGCAGAATTAACGAACACTGGAGGCCAAGGCAGAGACAAAGCAATTGTAAGACAAGTCATGAGACGAGCTTATAAGGCAGTTGTGAAATAGACAATTTCTCCCCATCAGGATCAACAACCTTCGAATGTTGTGAACCTCACTTACCCCTTCTTGTTGCCGCCATATTAGTTGCTTCCCCTTCCTTAGCTTTTTCCTCTGCTTCATGAAAAATAAAGGAAGGAAGAACATTCAATATCCAAGCACTTGCATGGTAATCTTTAAAAAAATTGTAAAATGTTTGGGAAAGCTATCCACATACCTTAGGTCAAGCTTCTAATTTACATTTTCATGCCTAATCATATTTCTCTCAGAAGAGGGCAGAATCATAAATCCAACTTCTTCAACATGAATCATACAATTCCAGATAGCATCTAAAAACTTACAAATTCAAAAACAAGTCCATAAGAACCTCAAAATCAAATATAAAAGAACCATTTATTTCTATCAGTGTGAAATATCTAGTTGTACAATAAAGTTGGCCTTCGATTCAAACATTTTAGATTGATTTTATATCAACAATGGTACCATATTAAACAATTAAATAATATTTGGATATATGATACCCTTGTTCTATTGTTAAAACACAATACAATTTGAATTAATCCTCATTTGAACCATTTTATATTTTTCTTTTTTATCAATTATGCTACCATATTAAATCAAACAATATATTAAATCTGAGAGATACGCCATCCATTCCACGACAGAATAGTAAATGAATATTTCCTTTGTAATGAGCATCATTTTTTGCACACTCGGACTTGAAGAGTACTGGGGAAGCCCAAAATCATTGGACCCAGCAACTTTAGAAACTACTAAAAATTACAATTTAAAAAAAAAAACTTTTTTTTTGCAATTTTTTTTATTTATGAATAGTGCCTTCTCTATTAATAAAATATAAAAGTTACATATTCACAAAAAAGGGGCCGGTGGACATAAAAATCACCCCGCAGAGTTCACACGGCATAGCCAAAAACAAGAACAACTATTCATAAAAAAATATAGGCATAAAGCCTTTAAGCAGCAAGAGTGGTGCCAGAAGGAGGAGGATCTTTATCATTAGAACCCCACACATCATTGGGGTTAACAGGAGGGTCGAGAATCAACCAACCTTCATCTTCTGCTTCTTTCTCTTTCTCTTCCGTCCGAGGCGGAGAAATGGCCAGAGCCAGGCGGGGAAACTTGGAAGAGGTGGCAGGATCCCAATCCAAGCCACAGCGGGTACCAGGAGCATCAAGAGGGGCAAACTGAGCCGGAGCTGGAGACCACCCAGAAGTACGGCAAGGTGGAGAATCCGAGCGGTGCTACCAACCATCGTCACCGCCTCTACGAGAGTGGTGGTGGGGAACCTACGACCGTGGGGTATGGGAGCGGCGAGCTGAGGAGCTGCGCCCACGGCGGCGGCCTCTGGGAGGAGTACCTTCAGTAGAGATGGTATCAGGAGGAACCCGAGCAACAGTGCAAGGAGAATTACCCCAGTGATTGAACAACTCCTGCAGGTGGGCCACCTCCAGAGCCCCTTTATTAGCTTGAACCTGAATCTGCATCATAACATTATTACATATGCAAGCCTTGTTATACAGAGCAACATTCGTATCAAGAAAGCTGTGAGAAAAAATAACAGCATTCCTATCTTTCCACAGAGTGAACAAAATCTCCATCCTGAAAGTATGCCAAATCTGGGTAAACTTGGAAGGAAGTCTAGGATAATCCCCCAGGACAATCATATGCCAGGAGAAAGGCTTGGGCCTAAAGGGTTTGAAAAAATCATGAATCCACTACCAATAATGTTGAGCTCTCCTACAGAACCAAAAGATGTGCAAAAAAGTCTCAAGGTGACCACAGAAAGGACATCGAGGGTCGTGAACACCCAAATGTTTGAGCCTAGGTCCCACTGGAAGCCCTTGGAAAAGCAAACACCAGGCAAAGAGAGCCATCTTGGGCTCTGTAATGGCAACCCAGACGGTCTGAAAGTGAGAGCTCCAATGAGAAGTGGAAGATTGAAGGTGCCATCTCTGGTTAAGAATGTCCACCATAAGAAGATGGGGAGACAACCATTTGTAGCCCAGCCTCAGCTTGTAATTGCTGAAAGGAGTGGCAGGATACCATTTCCAATCCTTCCACCAGGGTCGAACAGCCTGAATACCAAGCTTATGAAGCAAATTATTAGGAATAGCAGAGACCAGCAGATCAAAAGTTTGACGATCTGTGCGAGCCAAATGATATTGCACCTATATATCCTCCCAAGAGTGGAGACTCATAGTGGCCCTCAAGAAGAGGTCCTCGGGAGTTTGAATGCCACGTTTGAAAAAATGCAGAGAACTGGCCCCTTGAGTCTTAGCCAAGGGGATGCCTTGAATAGAAAACAACAGAGACCACCAGAGGTTCTGTTGATTAAAAGAAAGCCCATTGCAAAAGCCATCACCATCCCAATGAAGCCAAGGCTTAATAGCTTCCCAGACTTTCCAAATGCTCTTAATGATGAAAGTACCTTGAATTTGAATAGGCTCTTTCATAATGAGCAAGGTCTGTAGACCAATGCCCTTCCAAGTCGGCATGTGAACAAGGAATCCTGAAGAGATGCAATGCCTAACAAGGATCTTCCAGGCCTCATCCCCAGTAAGAGCCCGAATAATCCACTTAGCACAGAGAGCATGACCTTGCTTCTGAGTGGAGAGAAGACCAAGGCCGCCAGAATCACGAAGAAGACAACAATACTCCCAAGCAACCCTATGGAACCCATGGTTGTCAGCTCCAGAGGCCCAGAGAAAGTCTCTGAGGAGGTGTTCTAGCTTGAGATACGAGGCTTTAGAAGGAGCCCAGCAAGAGTAGTAGACATGAGTAGTAGTCAGGACTTTGGAGCAAATCTGAAATTTCCCAGCAAGGGAGAGGGGCTTGCAAATCCAATATTGCAACTTTTTCTCAATCTTGGCGCTCACAGCATTCCGTAAGTCCACAATGGATCCATGGAAGGCAAAGGGAATACCCAGGAAGCGGAAAACTTCCCCATGTTGGACCCATTTCCAGTCGAACTTAGCAAGCCGGGGAGGAGCTGGAAGGAAAGATTGTCTGAAGCAAAGGGTCTTATGCCATTGGATAGCAGAACCAGAGGCTTGACAAAAGGTGTCCAGGCAATGTAAAGCATTAGATATATTCTCCTCATCCTCAATAAGAGTAAGAAAGGAGTCATCAGCAAAGTGACCATTAACAAGCTGGGAAGAGGATTCAGGAAGGGAAATGCCCCGAACCAAACCTGAGGAGACCAAGTTGGCAAGCAAATACCCAAAGCCTTCAACAGCAAGCACATATACCGCAAGAGCCAATGGACAACCTTGCCGGCTGAATCTGAAAAGCCCAAAAGTATCAGATTGCAATCCATTGATAGTAATGCAAGCAGAGGCATCACCAAAAAGCATTTCCATAGACTACAAGAAGTGAGGACCGAACCCAAGGGCTTGGAGCATGGCAAGAATAAAAGGCCATTCAATGCGGTCACAAGCTTTAGCAAAATCAATTTTAAGAAATAAAGTGCCCTGCTTAGACTGACGAGCCCATTCCATCCCTTCCCAGACAGCAATAATGTTGTCAAGGATATACCTAGACTTAATAAAACCAGTTTGCTTAGGGCGAACAATAAGCGGAAGGAGATGTTTGATTTTGAGAGCTAAAGCCTTAGCAATTATCTTGTAGGAGACATTCAGCAAGGTGATGGGCCTCCAATTGCAGATATCCTCGGGATCGCTAGCTTTAGGTATGAATTTGATATTCCCTTTATTTATAATAGCACCCAAACTTTTATTATGAAAGGCCTCAAGGTAAACTTTGTGCAAGTCAGGACCGATAGCATCCCATTAGTGTTTGTAGAATTCACGGGGGAAGCCATCACATCCTGGAGATTTATCATCGGCCATAGAAAAAGCCACTTCTTTAAGATCACTGATGGTAAGCAGTTGCTCACAAAAGGCCCGCTGCTCAACCGCTACGATGTTTGGAGTAACAGCAATACAAGCCTTAAGAGCCTCCTCCCGAGCAACAGAATTTCCCTGAGAAGCAAACACTTTTTCATAGTGTTGAACAAAAGCCTGAAGAATGGCAGGGAGCTCAGTAAGAGTTTCAAATCCTTGTTTGATTTTTTAAATACCAACATTGGTATGCCGGGCCTTGAGGGCATGAAAGAATTCCTTAGAGGCTTTATCGCCCACCTCCAACTAGTGGAGGTGAGCTTTGATTTGAGCTCCACAAGCAGCATAGGCATCTGCAATATGCTTCTCATGTCGAAATTGGGCCAGCTTAAGCTGGAGCTCAGTGTCAAAGGGGTTCAACACAAAGTTCAATTACATAATATATTAAATTAAAAATTCACATCCTAAAAGAGAAAATGTATGGTTTTATAGAAAAAAAAACAAGTGAAAATGCATTTTAACCAGCATTTTACCAACGTTGGCATTTTTACCCATGTTTTTCCATGTCTATAAAAGCTTGCTAGTTAAGCTTGTAAAAACTCGCAGAGCAAAAAAAATAGAGAGTTCTCAGCAACTTGGAGAAGCGTTCTCGGCAACTTGGAGAAGCACAAGTGCAAAGTTTGCAAACTATGGTGAGCATTGTGGCTTACTTCAAAAAGCCAATTCAAATACAAAAGACTTTTCCTGGCCACTGTTGTTTAAATCCCCACAAGCAATGTCACATCCTTATATGCACAAATGTTAAATGTTTATAATTGGGTAAACTACCACATCCAACAGGCATACCCAACAGAAAAATCCAGGTGCAACCCCTACATGAATTTGGCAGAATAGAAACTGTAACTTCAGAACACATCCTTGGGTTTTCCAATACTATCAGAACAGGGGACGGAGATGCGGACAAAACAATCCCTCCCATCCAAACAATAACAAAAAAATCAAGGACATCACTAGGATGTCTAGTTTAAGTGGGCAACATTTCAAAAAAAGTCCCCCTTTACCAGAAATTTTTAATCTTTAAAAAGTTAAGATAGTTTCCACCAAGGGTGATAGAGAAAATCATTTTACAAAAGGAAGCACAAGTATCGCAGATAATATGCTAGGAAAACTGCAGGGCAATCTTGTCAAATACTCGTCATATGCGGTGATCAGCTTGAGAGCAACCATCTTAGAAACTTTGCCATGTATCCTTTTGTCAACTTGACCAGTTATCCTTATATCAGGTTTTAACTTGCATAATTCATTTTTTATTACCCTTATATCTGGTTTTAACTTGCATAATTCATTTTCTTTTCAAGTTATCCTTATATCAATATGCCCTACTTGAACCCTCTTTCCAGCTCCTAACATCACAGTATATCCTGCCTAAATACAATATGCAGTAATATACTATCATAAACATGACATACAACAAATGCAATAGCCTATTTCATGAAACTAGTAAAAAATCAATATCAGTAATTCATCCCCTGACATGCCCAGATCCAGGTCAAGTTCATAGCCAGTCCAGATTCAAGGCAGTTTCCCCAGTTCAGGTCTGATTCACCAGTGCAGAGCTGATTCATCCAGAAATTTCATCAGGGCATAGGCAGACAAATGTGGTTCATCCCAAAAGAACCCAGGTGAATAAAAAATGAACGTGCATGAAGCACAAAGTTTTCTTAACATATATAATTTTATTAATTACTCCAAAATGCTCTTGTATTTGTGATTTCAGGTATTGAAAAAGTTATTGACGCCTTTGGTGACAATAACACCAAGTGAAGGCCATAGCACCCTAGGATTTCCTTCACTAAAAGAGCCAATGAAACCCTTTGTAGTCATACTCGCAAATGTCAGCACCAGCATCAAAGATTGTCACCAGAATTTGCAGTATCCCATAAACTGATAACATCCGCCACACACTAATTGAAACAACCAATACCTTTAATCCCACATTTTCCATGGGTTTCTTTTATCTTTTAATTTGCCAGGTTCACAATGACAGGTGAGTTGTAATTTAATGGAAATTATTCTTCTATCTTTTCATTTAAAAATTTCTCAATTATAGGTGGACTGTAATTTTTGTTGAATGTTAAAAACACTGTGAGGAGAGACCTATTCACTTATAGCTTTATTAGGCCCATGAAGCTCATCGATATGTTACTTCATTAAACCCAGAAAACCAAAAAAAACACAAATTAATAGAGTTAGAAAGAAAGACATTTATGACAATGATTGCTGATATTTTATTATAATATTGAACACAATTGAGTTTGACAAAATGGCATTGAAGTAGTATTTTATTTTTTATGGAGGCTTTGTTTACTGTATGATGCTGTGGCATTATATCCATGATGCACAAATTAAACTAAAGCAAACTACTAACTACAAGAATCTTAGTACTGATTACCAACATTATAAGACAAAATGGATAATTATACAGAATCACCTGAATCCCAAAGAGAGACAAACCTAATGGCACCAACTGCAGTTTTCTGAAAGAAAGGGAACGAATGCAGACAATCTTGAAACTTCAGCATTTGGACATATGGACAATCAAGGCCATGACAGTTTCTTGGCTACGCCAAAATAACTCTCACCAAAAGCTAGTTCATACCTGCTCCAAGAAGATTAACAACTAATAACTGCAAATCCTATAGTATCCAAATTCAATTTTTACAAATCAATTAATATTCAATTAGAGGTTACACTATTACTCATGCACCACCACATGAAATATATTTACTCAAATTTCACAACTATAAACGTACCACATGCATTGCATATTATATAAATTATTGTGCTAATCACCATCCTTTGTAAAGAACACAACCGTCTTCTCAGCCGTTTCTACCTTCAAAACATTTGGTTTAATGTCTTTAAATTCATTAAAAGAAAATCTGCTACAAACAGTTAAACCCACAATGCAACAAAGAATCAATAGATGAAAGCATCTTCCTTGAATTGAGATCCAAATTTTCCTGACATTCCATGACATTAAAATATGGAGTAACAAGCATTGAATTGCTAAAAGTATTTTTACTCAATACCTGATCTTGATAAAGCCATGTACTTTCGTCTGCCAAACCAAACAGCTTCCGTTAGATACCCTACATGTTTCAATTTTCTACCCTATCATCAAAAACCCCTATCAGGACTTGGGAACATGTCAGTAAGAGATAGCTACTTCAAAAATAACTAATATTAAAAGAGGCAAAAAGGATAAGAAACTAGATGGTATAAATAGATCCATAGACACCAAACACAAAACTAAAAAGGTGAAAAACCTGATAAATCAATTAAAAAGAGAAGAAAATGTCAGAATATTTGACAGACAGAATAATTATAGCCAATAAAACATCCCAAAGCTTTATACCCTATCCTGCATAAATCATGTTTGACTGAATTTGAAGGTCGAACTCTATGACCAGTAATGAGAAATAGGAACTTGATCGCAATGGCAATGTGACTAAAATTGAAGATTGGTTGAGGTTGCACATAAGAGATGAACTAGAAATGGTTTTCCATATGCATATATTGTTGACTCCGACTTTGTCCTTGATGACGTTCCATGCTGACATGGCATTCTGGTTACATGGAAAATGGAGTTCACCGTATTAAACTGGTTACGGGAACCTCCCCAGTTAAATCACAATATAATCATGGTTAAGAATATTCACGTAAAGCAATCCATGTGGTCCGAATTCAGAATCATTATGTATTAAAGTTAAAAGACGGATCTCAAAGCATTCTCTTATTTTTGTCAAAGGATATCATTTGTTTCGAAGGTTGTTGATAGATGTTCTCCAAGGGGTGCTCACACAAACTCCTATAGGACTCAATTAATCCTATCTTCTTAGATCCTACTCACTCCTAGGATCTCATTGGTCTTAAGTGATGTCCTTAAGACTCCTTGAACTCTATCTTAAGAGTTCCTACCCTTGTGCTTAGCCTTGAAGGACAACTATCTTTTAGTTTTGTCACAATGCTTTCAAACACCTAGAAGGCTCTAAGTGTCTTTCTCTCACACATTTCCATTGTGGTTGCAGGGGTACCATACTTCTTGAAAACATTCATTTTACTTCCATTTGAATCCATTATGATGGATCTCAAAGCCCTTTTCAATCGAGTTCAAGGGTTAGCCTTATAGAGGCCTAATTAGGCCTAGTTTTCTTGTAGCCCTTTGCAGGGTCTTATCTCAATTTCTTGTCAAATCCCTCCAAATAACCTGCAAAACAAACTTTACATTCGTGTACCCTTTTGGAAATTACAATAGATTCAGGAGGTTTTAGGGTTCTATGGCCTCCGTACACAAGCTTCCTACAAAGTAGGCCTAATAGGGTTAATAGGCCTAATTTCTAGGACTTTACTGATTTCTTGCTTGAAACCCAATCAAAAGGATTGATCGACCTTCAATCTCACCAACATGCATTGAAAACTTCATATGCTACCAAGAACCATGCTTGGTCCGTACAGTCTTCCTTTCCCCTGCATGCAAACACTCATTTCTTCACTGTCACACCTCTAACCAAGCACACCAGTCTCGCCTAGGGCATGACTTTAAAATTTGAAGCTTGACTCTTCCAAACTCCTACCCTCATATACCTACTGTACATTGGCTCCCCTAAAACATTCATCCAACTTTAGGAAGATTCCACGGTTAGATTTCATGGGGGAGCCATGGAAACACAACCTACTCTAATACTGGACAGTAGACTCCCTAGCTAGAAAACAATTTATTAATGCACCTAAACTACCTCTAAAGTTCCTGCACAAAGAATGAAAAAGTCTTATAACTAATCTACCAAAACAGATCTACAACTAATTTAAAGATTTTAATCCATTAGATCACACTGTTACTCAAGAATGCTCGGGTATCTCCTAAAACCAGAATTGCAGAGCTTCTATTCAATTCAAAAACTTCTTTACATTCACATCTACATCGAAATATGAGCCATTCGGTATCATAAGATACCTACTCCACCATTTTAGTCCTTGGCATTCATTTCCCACTCCTAGAATGGAGGGGATCCTATGTGGCCAAGTTGCATGCTACATTTGCACAAAGTTGCAAATGTTGTCATGACAACTTGTGGGCATCTTTTGCAATAATGAGGTAACCTATATTCTAGGGCCTCTATCCCACTTAGTTTGAAGAACTAATCTCATTTAAGCCTAATCAGGCATCTTCTTTACTATGCCAAGGTTTAGGACATATTTAGACTCATTTCCTTAAGCAAGCCAAAATTGAGCAATAAAGGAACCTAACTAAACTAGGTTGGATTAGCTACTAACTATCAATCCACCTAGTCACACACTTTGCAAGACCTTCTAATGTCCAAGATAAACACACTCATTGACTTTGCTAAGGCCAGTTACAAGCCAAAACATTTCAAGACTAGGAGGTTAGCCTAGGTGCTCCTGCACCATCCTCCCCAAGTGAAATCTTTCAATCCACCCTTGGATTGAGTAAGTTGAGGTCAATGCCCAACTTTTTAAACTCTGCCTCCTTGATCCATGTTGCATCAACATCCAGTTGTCCTTGCCATTTTACTAAATGTTCTTTGTACTCTTTGGTTCTAGTCTTCTTATAAATTATGGAATCCAGCATACAGTCTGCCTTCTTGACTGGTGTAGATGGCAAATGGAGTTCATCTACATCTTGAATGACTTCAGTTAAGCTCTGAGCAGGATCAGGGGTTGGTCCCTTATATGGAACTAGGTCTGCAACATTGAAGACAGGTGACAATCCACTATCCTCTGGTAACTCCACCTTATAAGCATTGGCTCCATACTTTTCTAATATGGAACAGGGGCCAATCCTCCTCATCTGCAATTTGTGAGGGACTCCTTTTTGTAACCTAGCTTTGTTGAGATGCACCATCACGAAATCTCCAACCTTGAAGTGAACTTCCCTTCTACCTTCATCAACCTTACTCTTGATCTTCTCAGTGTTATCTATGAGTGTCTTCCTGACTGTATCATGAACTTCTTGCATGGCGTAGGCAAAATCTTCAACATATCCACTCCCTTTAACTTCATCCTTTAATTCTCGAAGTTCATAAACTCCTCTAGGGTGTATGCCATAAACAATTTCAAAAGGGCTCTTACCTGTGGTCTCGTTCACAGTGTCATTGTAAGCATACTCAGCCTGCCCAATTAGTTGATCCCATTGTTGACCATATTCCTTAGTCAAGCATCTTAGGAGATTGCCAAGACTCCTGTTTACCACCTTGGTTTGACCATCAGTCTGAGGATGGTATGCAGATCCAAATGACAAATTGGTGCCTAGTCTTTTCCAAAGAGTCTTCCAAAAGTGACTCATGAACTTAGTGTCTCTTTCTGACACTATACTCAAGGGCAATCCATGTATCCCGACTACATCTTTAAGAAAAGAGAAGCTATTCGGTTGGCATCATTGGTTGTCTTGCATGGCACAAAATGAGCCATCTTATTGAATCTGTCCACTATCACATAGACACTATCCATTCCCTGTCTTGTCTTAGGTAACCCAACTACAAAATCCATGCTCGAGCATTCCCATGGTCTAGTGGGAATAGGTAGTGGTTGATATAGGCCTACATTAGAAGAAGTTCCCTTGGCCTTTTGGCACACAATACAACCCTCAACATACTTCCTAACATCAATGTTCATTCTTGGCCAAAAGTAAAACCTTTGAACAAGTTCTTGTGTCTTAGTGACCCCAAAATGAGCACTCAATGCACCATTGTGCTTTTCCTGAATCAAATTCTCCCTTATAGACCCTCTAGGGACACATAACTGAGTTCCCTTAAATAAAATATTACTCTGCAATGTATACTCAGAATACTTACTATGGAAGTGATTCTTATGTTCTAGACATACCGTATAGATGTCTGCAAACTCTTATCATCACCATATAGATCCTTGAAGTTGTCTATTCCCATGCTCGTCAATTGTATCTCCTAGATAGTGAGAGCTCTTCTACTCAAGGCATTTGCCACCTTGTTCTTTTCTCCCTTCTTGTCTTTGATGTTGAATGTGTATGCTTGCAGGTATTCAACCCACTTCATGTGCTTATGACTGAGTTTCTCTTGAGAGTTCAAAAAACTTAAAGCTTGGTTGTTCGAATAGACTATGAACTCTTTTGGAAGCCAGTAATGCCTCCATTTTCTTAAGGCTTGAACTAGAGCATACATCTCAAGGTCATAAGAAGAATATTTCTTCTTAGCTTCACTCAACTTCTCTGAATGGAAAGCCACAGGTCTCCCCTCTTGGCTCAAGACAGCTCCAATTGCAACATTGATTGCATCACATTCTATTGTGAATAGTTTCTCAAAACTTGGCAAAACCAAAATACGCTGTGTAGCAATCTTTTTCTTCAACAATTCAAAATTTTTGTCAGCTTGTTCATTCCATACAAACTTAGTCTTCATACCTCCTTTTATAGTGTCCAACATGGGAGCACAAATAGCACTAAATTGCCTAATAAACTTCCTATAGTATTGGGCAAGGCCGTGAAAACTTCTTACCTCTGTGGCTGTCTTTAGAGTAGGCCAATTGAGGATGGCTTCCACTTTGCTAGAGTCCATTTTCAGATTGTCATGAGACAGTACAAAGCCAAGGTACACCAATTCCTACCTCATGAATTCACATTTCTCCAAATTTATCATCAACCTTTCATCATACAACCTCTTGATAACAATCTCTAGGTGTTGGAGATGTTCATCTCTTGTTTTGCTATAAATTAGTATATCATCAAGATATACCGCTACAAATTTGCCAATGTAGTCCTTGAGGACTTCATTCATGAGCCTCATGAATGTGTAGGGGGCATTAGAAAGTCCAAATGGCATGACAAGCCATTCATACAAACCCTCATTGGTTTTGAAGGCTGTTTTCCACTCATCTCCCTCATGGATCCTAATTTGGTGATAGCCACTCTTTAAGTCTATCTTGGTAAAGTACTTAGCTTCTCCTAGACAATCCATTAGGTCTTCTATCCTAGGGATAGGGAACCTGTACCTAATGGTTATCCTATTTATGGCCCTTGAATCAGTACATAGTCTCCAAGTTCCTCCCTTTTTAGGTGCTAGGACAGTGGGTACGACACATGGGCTATTGCTCTTTCTTATAAGACCTTGGCTTAAGGGTTCTTGGATTTGTCTAGCAATTTCCTCATTTTGTTGAGGGGTCATCTTATAAGCTGCCTTATTGGGAAGGATTGCTCCTGATATGAAGTCTATCCTATAGCTCATAGCTCTTTCGGGGGGTAATGTTGATGGTTGTACATCACTGACAATGCCTTCATAGGTCTGCAACATATTTTGTATCTCCTTTGGTAGCTCTGACTTCTTGGCTGCCTTATCGCTACTTACCTCCTTTGGCCTTAGCACTAGTGCAAAGCCAACTCCTTACCCTTCTTCAAGGACTTCTAAGAACTCTTTCTCACCCACCATGAGTACATTGGGGCCTGCTGACTTTATCTCTGCATATTCCAACAGGGACTGTATCTTGAATGTCACATTATCCTTCTTAAAGGTGTATGAGTTCTTCACTCCATCATGCATAGCTTGGCGGTCAAATTTCCATGGTCTACCTAGGAGCAAGTGACATGCATCCATAGGCAACACATCACATAGAACCTTGTCCTTATATCTCCCAAATGAGAACTCAACCCAAGCCTGCTCATTAACTAAGACATGTTGTCCCTTATTCAACCAAGTAACTTTGTAAGGACTGGTGTGGGGTATTCTTTTCATCTTCAACTTGTTGACTGCCTCCTCTGACACTATGTTGTCAGTAGATCCTGAGTCTATGATGACTCTACACACTTTACCCATCATCTTGCACTTGATTCTAAACAAGGACCTCCTCTGACTTGATTCTTTAATTAGTGTTCTCCTCATCATGAGGTTCTCACCTTCCTCTGATGCTAGGGGTACCTCAGGGGGTTTGACTCCTATATTTGTCTCTTCTTGAACAAAATTAACTCTCTTGTCACCTCCTTGAGAAGTACTACCCTTCTCTGGACACCTATAAGCAGGGTGTCCCATTTGGTTACAATGATAACACTTCATGTTGGAAAAATAGTTGCCTCTATCTTGTCCACCACTTCTTCCTCTATAATTAGAGCTCCTTCCCCTACTATCTCTACTAGAGCCTCCTTATTGTTCAGTATATTTAACTTCTCCTTGAGTTCTTGGCTCTGAACTCCTTCCACCATATCCACTTCTTTGTCCTCTACTATCTCTTCCTCTACCTCTGCCTCTTGAAGTGCTAGAGTCTTGTTTCTTCCTTAACTTCTCCTCAACCTTGATAGCAAGCTGGTGGCATTTTTGTATAGTTTCTGGAGTGAAGAGACTCATCTCATCCTGAATATTCCACTTAAGTCCATTAACGTATCTTGCTACCTTTACCTTTTCATCCTCTGCAACTCGAGATCTCATGCAAAGTCTTTGGAACTCTTCAGTATAGGAGTTCACATCCAAGTCCTTTTGCCTAAGACCTTGTCTTTTCTTATGGAGTTGGATTTCATAATCCTCTGGCACATATGCATCTCTGATTTTGGTTACCATTGCCTTCCATGAAGCAATTGGATTCTTGCCTTCTTTTACTCTCTCATCTTGGATAAATTTCCACCAAGTGAGTGCAGGGCCTCTCAATCTTCCTTTAGCCATTTTCACCTTTTGAGCCTCGATGATGCCATCACACTCAAAGTGGTTCTCTAGTCCTTCTATCCAATCTAGGACTACTTCTGGTTCCATCTTCCCATTGAAGATTGGAATGCCTTCTAGTGCTTTCCCACTCAAGGCTTTTAATGCCTTCAAGAGTGGTTCTTCAACCAGAACTGGATCTGGTTCAGGGACTTCATCCTCCAAAAGGATCTCCTTTTGCTTCCCCTCTACTTTATCTTTGGCTTCCTCAGCCTTCTCATCCACTTCTTCTACCTTTAGTTCCAATTGCTCCAATCTTTCCCTCAATAACCTATTTTCCTCTTCCTAGTCTTCCACTTTCTTTGCTAACTCAGCATTAGTCACCATTGTATTATCTCCTACAGACTCAGCAAGTTGCAACATTAACCACAAGCCTGATCAAAGAAAGCTCTGATACCAATCTGATAGATGTTCTCCAAGGGGTGCTCACACTATCTCCTATAGGACTCAATTAATCCTATCTTCTTAGATCCTACTCACTCCTAGGATCTCATTGGTCTTAAGTGATGTCCTTAAGACTCCTTGAACTCTATCTTAAGAGTTCCTACCCTTGTGCTTAGCCTTGAAGGACAACTATCTTTTAGTTTTGTCACAATGCTATCAAACACCTAGAAGGCTCTACGTGTCTTTCTCTCACACATTTCCATTGTGGTTGCGTGGGTACCATACTTCTTGAAAACATTCATTTTGTTTCCATTTGAATCCATTCTGATGGATCTCAAAGCCATTTTCAATCGGGTTCAAGGGTTAGCCTTATAGAGGCCTAATTAGGCCTAGTTTTCTTGTAGCCCTTTACAGGATCTTATCTCAATTTCTTGTCAAATCCCTCCAAATAACCTGCAAAACAAACTTTACATTTGAGTACCTTTTTGGAAACTACAATAGATTCAAGAGGTTTTAGGGTTCTATGGCCTCCGTACACAAGCTTCCTACAAAGTAGGGCTAATAGGCCTAATTTCTAGGACTTCACTGATTTCTTGCTTGAAACCCAATCAAAAGGATTGATCAACCTTCAATCTCACCAACATGCATTGAAAACTTCATATGCTACTAGGAACCATGCTTCGTTCGTATAGTCTTCCTTTCCCCTGCATGCAAACACTCATTTCTTCACTGTCACACCTCTAACTAGGCACACCAGTCTCACCTAGGGCATGACTTTAAAATTTGAAGCTCGACTCTTCCAAACTCCTACCTTCATATACCTACTGTACATTGGCTCCCCTAAAACATTCATCTAACTTTAGGAAGATTCCACGGTTAGATTTCATGGGGGAGCCATGGAAACACAACCTACTCTAATACTGGACAGTAGACTCCCTAATTAGAAAACAATTTATTAATGCACCTAAAATACCTCTAAAGTTCCTACACAAAGAATGAACAAGTCTTATAACTAATCTACCAACACAAATCTACAATTTATTTAAAGAGTTCAATCCATTAGATCACACTGTTACTCAAGAATGCTCGGGTATCTCCTAAAACCAGAATTTCAAAGCTTCTATTCAATTCAAAAACTTCTTTACATTCACATCTACATCGAAATATGAGCCATTTGGTATCATAAGATACCTACTCCACCATTTTAGGCCTTGGCATTCATTTCCCACTCCTAGAATGGAGGGGATCCTATTTGGCCGAGTTGCATGCAACATTTGCACAAAGTTGCAAATGTTGTCATGACAACTTTTGGGCATCTTTTGCAATAATGAGGTAACCTATATTCTAGGGCCTCTATCCCACTTAGTTCGAAGAACTAACCTCATTTAAGCCTAATAAGGCATCTTCTTTACTATGCCAAGGTTTAGGACATATTTAGACTCATTTCCCTAAGCAAGCCAAAATTGAGCAATAAAGGAACCTAACTAAACTAGGTTGGATTAGATACTAACTATCAATCCACCTAGTCACACACTTTGCAAGACCTTCTAATGTCCAAGATAAACACACTCACTTACTTGGCTAACGCCAGTTACAAGCCAAAACATTTCAAGACTAGGAGGTTAGCCTAGGTGCCCCTGCACCAGTTGTCTTGTGCCCTAGCCGCTGTCAACGATGATCTTTGATGCTTCCACAAATTTGATTAAGTTGCAAGTTATGGGTTTCACATATGCTAATCCGTAGTAAAAAAAGGGGTTTGATGGTTCTTGTTTCACTCGCGACAGTCATTATGAGAGGGTAAAGTAATTTTTTAGCTCATCTTTCACAGGTATGTCATCAGATGCTCATTTGTTTTTGTTAAAAGGAAGAAAGCGTTAACTAAGCATGCTTTCAGCTCTGAAAAATCATACTTTATTTTTGATCACCATGTATGGCTTAGTTGCTAAATAGTTGTTGATAAAGCATTTGATAAATATCCTATTGCTTGATTGAAGTTTGTTTTGGGTAATGGTTTGACAGCTATTGAAGTTATGATATTTTACTCTCACAGGAACAGAATTTGTAACCCTATTCGAGGGTTAGTTTGAAGATGTTTTTTTTTTTTAAAACAATGTTAAGAAACTTTATTTTAAACCTCCATGGCTTAATTATGAGATTGGTTATTTGTTACAAATCAATTTGGTTATCATGTGTAGCCAAAACAGATTACAATTGACTGTTTCCATTTTTTTGTTAAAAAAAACGTGAAGTGCTGATGTTTTCTTGAGGAGTTTCTTTTGGGATTTGTTAAAACAATTTCAGTTGTAACTTCTCTATTCAATTACATTCACATATGTACAGAGAGTCCTTTGGGACTATCTATATATGTGTTAATGTAGTTGGAAGGATACATTTTTTGGAGAAGTATAAAGGGACAAAGTTTTGTCCAAGAACTATATTGAAGATCATTTATTGTAATAAAGGTTAATGGTCATATATTTGTAAGTTTTGACAAGTATATTACCATGGACCCTATTTGAACTTGTAAGGATTAAGGGGTTGTAGCTCCTTGTAGCAGGGCTGCTAAACTGGATGTATTGGATTGGGATTAATAAAGGAACAGAGTGTATTTTTCCTATGACGAGATCTAGTTGGATCTTGAGGGTTTCCACTCAACACAAATGATGTGTCTTGATTATGGTTTTTTAGTTTATGCTCTGATATTTCTACCTTGTTAAATCTGTTCCTTGAATTTACATTTGTGTTCTTCAAGTTGGCTCAACTGGTTAGTTATTAAGTTCAGTTTGTCTAAGTCTCACTTCTTTATGCATCTTCCTTGTCTATTTAAAATAAACCAGGTCTTTTAATTTGTCTTAGAAGAGATTTTTTAGGTACTCTGATTCACCCCCTCTCCCTCTTAGAGTACGTCTACTTTCAACAATTGGTATCAGAGCATAGGAGTCCTCATAGGTCTGCCCTAGGACTGTTCCTGGTCTTTTGAAAGTAAGATGTCTCAAGCCGAGGGTGCCTCGCTCACAAGAGCGCCTTTATTTGATGGCACTGATTATACTTTTTGGCAAGTTAAAATGGAAGCGTTTATTCATTCTCTTGATGTCAGAATGTGGGAGGTAGTATCTAACAAGTATAATGTACCATCTACTCTACCTACTAATGCAAATGAAAAAACCAAATATGAATTGGATAAAAGAGCTCGTTTTGCAATACTGTGCGGGTTGTCAAAAGAAGTTTTTGTGAAAGTAATGTACTTCAAGTCAGCAAATGAGGTATGGACCAATCTTGAATCCATTTATCAGGGTGATGAAAAGGTTAAAGAATCCAAATTGATTATCTTAAAGACTCAGTTTGATTCTTTGAAAATGAATAATGATGAGTCAGTAGCAAGTTACTTTCTTCGCATTGATGAAATTGTAAATGCCTGAAAGGGTCTTGGTGAAACAATTGATGAACATGATGTGGTTGCCAAAGTAATCAGAACGTTATTACTAAAATTTGAAACTAAAATTTCATCTCTTGAAGAAAAGAAACATTTTCTAAAATGACTGTGCATAAGCTTCAGAGCATTCTTACTGCTTATGAAATGAGAATTGGTAATACTTCTTCTACCTCTAAGGAAACAGCTTTCAAAGTTGAAAAACAAGAAGATAGTGAATCTGAATTGTCTGATGTTTTTGAAGCTTTACTAGTTAGGAAACTCAAGAAAAAGTTTCAATGAAAATTTAAATGTTTTGGCTGTGGTAAAACTGGACACTTTGCAGCAAAATTTCCGTATCTAGACCTAAGCAAAGATGATGACAAATCTGAAAAATCATTTAAAAAACCCTGGAATCCTAGCAAAAGGTTGAACAATTTTAAAAAGAAAAGTCTTATGACTAAAGAATGACAGTCCCAACTGGTGCTGAGAGGGGAGGGGTGAATCAGCACCTCTAAAACTTATTTCTCTTTAAATCTAGTGAAGTAACCTTACAGCTGAAAGGCAGTCAGATATAGGCATATAATAACAGTAAGCAAACAATCACATAGTGACACCAAATTTATCACATGGAAACCCGGTTAGGGTAAAAACCACAGTGTGAGGAGACCTCACAAATTTTGTACTCTTCTGGAGTACGCCCTGTAAGGAGCTTTCCCGGTTAAAGGATAATAACACACTGCTAGGTGCGACCCAGTTAAGGGATTTGTTACAATCAGGCTGGTTAGTGCCTTCTTGATTAAAGGACTTTGAACACCTTACAAGATGCCACCCGGTTAAGGGATTTGATACAAGGGACCTGTTAGAGTCCACCCAAATACTCAAATTTAACTATTGTAAATGCTAGAGAACAATAGAAGGTTTGACCTTTTATAGATGGCTAAGCATAGCCTGATAAGATCTCTATTTGTGCTCAACTAAGAAGCATCACCGATCACTGCAGGTGTCTTCTCTACTATTGTGCTACTCTGCATAATCTTCTTTCTCACTTCTTTCTTCTTTTCACCCTTGGCTTCTTTAGCGTACATGTTCACTCTTTTACTCAACAGAATGAAAGCAACTTCTATTTTCCCTAGACAGAAGAATATATAGGGTCCTGGCCCTAATTGTGCTCATTAAGCATGACCTAACTCCAGATCTTCATCAGATTCATTGCTCAGTGGAGTACCAATTTACTGAGGAAACATCTGATGCATGCCCTTTCTTTATCTATCTAATGAAGAAAGCAGTAGTTCCGTGTCAAGCAACCTTTCCTTCATAGGAGATAACGCTTTGTTTTAAAGCCATTGATCTTGGCTTTAAATCCTCCAGACTCGCCTCAATCCGATCGCCAGTTTTAAAGCCACTAATCTCGGCTTTAAAACCTCCAGACTCGCTTCAAACTGATCGCTAGTTTAACTCAAAGACTTTTGGATTTAGAGTAGAAAATCTCTGTGAAAGAGTTAGTTGGAACAGTTAGTCTGACTATGACTTCCTCAGTTCATACCGGAGTCATTAATAGATCGGTTGAGATCCTCATGCTGTGAACAAGTAAGGGTTGTTGACCTGTTACTGCCCCTTTCCTTGGCTCACCGGTTGCACCGTCCTCGGTTGTATTGTTGACACCGGTTTGGTGTTGCTGTCCCTATTTTTTACTACATAGGTTGTAGCCAGGTCCTCGGTTGAATCCTCCTTTGCTATATTGTATACACTACCCGGTTGTTGATGCTTTGTATAGTGACTGGTGGTATTCATTTAACAGCCACTACTTCTGCCAAACCATCTTCCTTTCATACAAATCTCCTTGGATCTGTAGACTTTATAGAGATGACAAGTCTCTATACTCTTTTTGCCAATCAATGACAACACTAGTACCGGTAGCAGGCTTTACCGGTTATCATCACTTAATGCCAACAAAGAAGACTCTGAAGATGAATCTGATGAGTCAAATGGTGATGGTTGTGAAACACTATTTATGACTAAAGTTGAACCTGAAAAACCAAAATGTGAAACAGATTCAGATGTTGAAGTAGAAGATGTAAATCTTGAGGAAGAACTTCTTTGTGCTCTTCAAGAGGTTAAAAGACTTAAGAAACTTGTAACTACTTATGATGATTCAAATCAGATTTTGCAACTAGATTTAGTTAATGCTAACAAGGTCATTGAAACTTAGAGAAGTCTTATTGAAGACAAAGAACAAGAAATTAGTAAATTGCAAAAACAAGTATATACACTTGAAAATCGGAAAAATTCTGAAGTTACTACTGAAAAGGGTGAAACTTCGAATCAAAAAAATGTAACAGCAAACAAAAATCAATTTCCTAATAACAAGTTTTTTCATGGCTATTGTCATTTCTGTAATTTGTTTGGGCATAAAGTAAAAACTTGCAGATTTACTAAAACTCCTACTTTTGGTCATAAATAGTCTTTTGGTTTTATCAGAAACATGAGGTGCTTTACATGTTTTCAATATGGTCACACTTCAAATTATTGCAAAATGTTACAAAGACCTGCAAAAGTGTGGAGACCAAAACTTGAACAATCTATGCTTGTTCAAACAGCCTTGATATCCACTAAATCAGCTATTTGGGTTTGGGACAGCGGATGTTCCCATCATATGACAGGACAAAAACAAGTTTTCAATTTTGGAAAATCATCTAGGAGGTTTTGTTAAATTTGGTGATAACACAGGTCTATACATTACTGGAACATGAACAGTTATGATAAACAAAGAAACACCTATTAATGATGTCTACTATGTTGAAGAATTAAAATATAACTTTCTAAGCTTTAGTCAGATTTGTGATAGTGGACGTCAAGTTGTGTTTAATTCTTAAAGATGTGTTATTAAAGAAAAGTCAGGGAAAATAATAGAAAATGGTTTCAAGACACCTTGTAATTTATATCATTTGTCAGACTCCACAAGTCAAGAACAAAGTGCAAGCATGTGTCTTATGAGTCATGTAGATGAAAACTCGTTATGGCATAAGAGATTTGGTCATGTAAATTTTGATAATATGGTCAGAATCAGCAAACATTAAAATGTTCGAGGTCTACCTCTGATTAGTAGACCTACAAACTCTATTTGCAGTGAATGTGTAAATGGAAAACAAATTAAGTCATCTTTCAAATCTAAGGAGTTTCTGTCCTCAAGGCCATTAGAATTAGTCCATACAGATTTGTGTGGTCCTACGAAAACACAGTCTCTGAATGGAGAAAAATATTTTATGTTGTTCGTAGATGACTACACCAGAATGGTATGGGTAACCTTTCTCAAGCATAAGTCAGAGGCTTTTGAGAGGTTTAAAATCTTTAGGAAAATGGTTGAAAAAGAGTCTGATTTGAAACTAAAATGCCTAAGATCAGATAAGGGAGGTGAATTCACTTCTCAAGATTTTGTTGAGTATTGTGAAAACCATGGGATTAAAAGACTACTATGTTGCTTGTACTCCCCACTTGTACTCCCCAACAGAATGGGGTAGTTGAAAGAAAAAACATAACTGTAAAAGAAATGGCAAGAACTATGCTTAATGAATCTAATATGTCTGATAAATATTGGAAAGAAGTTGTTCACACAGCAGTATATATATTAAACAAAGTACAAATTAGAATAAGAACAACTTGCACTCCTTATGACCTTTGGTATGGAAAAATAGCATCTGTTAAGCATTTTAGAATCTTTGGTTGTCGGTGTTTTATCAAGAATGATTCTGAAAATCTTGATAGTTTTCAAGCCAAATCTGATGAAGGAATTTTCTTAGGTTATTCTTCAAACAACAAAGCATATAAGTGTTTTAATAAACGCTTGAATAAAATTATTGAATTTGTTAATGTAGTATTCAATGAAAATCGGAATATGATGAAAAATCAATCCAAGATGTTTAAGAGGAATTTGATATAGAACTTAGCAATGCCTCAACATCAAATGAACCAGTTGTTCCTAAAGTAGTTGAAACCAGTTCAAGTAAACAAGAGGAAGTTTCTAATTCTAAGGAAGATATACCTTAGAAAACACCTTCCAGAATAATTGCTAAACGACATCTTGAAACACTTGTGATTGGTGATAAAGATGTTGGTATAATAACCCATGGAAAGGCAAAATAGATAGAACAAGCTCAGATGGCTAAGCATTTTTGTCTTATAACAAATTTTGAACCACAAAATGTTTTTGAAGCCTTGAAAGATCAATCTTGGTTAAATGCAATGAAAGATGAAATCAATCAAATTGAGAAAAATAAAACATGGGAACTTGTTCCTCATCCAGATGACAAAAATGTAATTGGGGGAAAATGGGTTTTCAGGAATAAGTTAGATGAATTAGGAAAAGTTATTAGAAACAGAGCCAGATTTGTGTGTAAAGGGTATGCTCAACAAGAAAGGATAGATTTTGGGTAAAATTTTGCTCCAATGGCTCATTTAGAGTCCATTAGAATGTTTCTTGCATTGGCCTCATTTAAGAAATTTACAGTGTACCAAATGGATGTTAAAACAACATTTCTGAATGGTTACCTAGAAGAAAAGGTATATATGGAGCAACCAGAAGGTTTTGAATCTTCTAATTATCCAGATCATGTATACAGGTTAAAGAAAGCAATTTATGGCCTGAAACAAGCACCTCATGCTTGGTATTCTAGACTTGATTCACATTTGATTTCTAAGGGTTTTACTAAAGGCAGTGTTGACAGTACATTATATACTAAAGTTGTTAATGATGATCTTCTAGCTATTGAAATCTACGTAGATGATATCATATTTGGATCTACAAATGATGAATTATCACAAAGTTTTTCAACTATTATGGAATCTGAATTTGAAATGTTAATGCTAGGACCTTTAACTTTTTTCTTGGGCATTCAAGTATCACAACTAGAACATGGACTTTTTATTTCACAAATTAAATATGCAAAAGAGATGTTAAAAAGGTTTCAGATGGACTAGTGTACTGTTGGTACACCTATGGAAACTAGGTGTAAGTTGGTCAAGGTAGATGATTCCCCACTTGTTGATCAAAGTGAATATCGGTCTATGATAGGAAGCCTACTCTATCTTACTGCTTTTAGACCTAACTTAATGCAAGCAGTTTGTTTGGTCTCACGCTATCAGTCTGCCCCTAGACAATCCCACCTAAATGTTGTAAAATGAATTTTTAAATATATCCAAGGTACTCTGGACTTTGGTTTATGGTATCCAAAACATGGTGATTTTACATTGATAGGGTACACTGATGCTGACTGGGGAGGTTGTGTTGATGATCAATGCAGTACTAGTGGTGCAGCTTTCTTCCTTGGTGAACGACTGGTTGCTTGAAACAACAAGAAGCAAGAATGTGTCACTTTGTCCACAGCTGAATCCGAGTACATTGTTGCCACAGCTTGCTGTACTCAAATGCTTTGGATGTCTTATCAGTTGGCAGATTTGGGTGTTGTGGTATCAAAACCTATGACTATATTCTGTGACAATACCAGTGCTATTCAAATTTCAAAAAATCCTATAATGCATTCACGTACCAAACATGTTGCACTTAAATTGCAATTTTTATGTGATCAAGTAGCTACAAATGAAATCATTCTCGTTCATGTTTCCTCCCAGGCACAAGTTGCAGACATTTTTACCAAACCTTTACCAAAGGATACATTCATGTGGTTGCGTGATCGGTTGGGATTTTACTCTCAATACTTTATTTCAACTTGATTGCTCAAGTATGGGGGAGCTTCTCATAACGCTCCCACCCAGGACCTCTTTGTCCTTGATGACAAAAGGGGGAGAACCAGATGATATTTATAGATGGTACTTTGACATTTTGACAATGATTCTTATCTATTTTGCTTTTTGCCGATACATTTGTGATGATACAGTTGGTGTGGATCTGGGATTTTATCCTATTGTTTTGTCATTGTTTATCGGTTCAGATATTTGATATTGTTTACTGTCTAGCACTTTTGGCGCTGATGTTAATATTTTTTACACTTTGATACTGAGCAGTACTACACATTGATGCTACTAGGTCCTTGACAGTGGCACGGATCCTAATACTATGGAAATAATCCTCTGATTATATTTTGGTTATGGTGTTCATGATGAACAAGGTATATTAGTGGAAGTTTGATAGTGATTCTTTGATTCTCATTCTGATTGGTGTTCCAATCACAGATTTTTGGCCCATACTCAATATGGCATGTTGCTTGTTTTACTGATACATTAATCTCTAGAAACATCGGTCTTAGAAGAGTTTTTTAAGATCAGATATTTTTTGTTGAACATATATTATAGGTTTTTAGGTGGGCACTTTTGCACTTCTTCAGGCTATAAGTTTTTGAATCAAAATTGGTATGTTGATCTTAAAGATAAATCAAGTATTATTTTGATCTTGGTGGTTTTTGCCATCAAGGACAAAGGGGGAGATTGTTGACTCTGACTTTGTCCTTGATGACGTTCCATGCTGACATGGCATTCTGGTTACATGGAAAATGGAGTTTACCGTATTAAACTGGTTACGAGAACCTTACCCCAGTTAAATCACAATATAATCATGATTAAGAATATTCATGTAAAACAATCCACGTGGTCCGGATTCAAAATCATTATGTATTAAAGTTAAAAGACGAATCTCAAAGCATTCTCTTATTTTTTGTCAAAGGATATCATTTGTTTCGAAGGTTGTCTTGTGCCCAAGCGGCTATCAACGATGATCTTTGATGCTTCCACAAATTTGATTAAGTTGCAGGTTATGGGTTTCACATATGCTAATTTGCAGCAAAAAGAAGGGGTTTGATGGTTCTTGTTTCATGTTATCACCTGAAATTGCACCCTTCAAATTTCGAGAAACTTGACATTTCAAGGTAACATGGAAACACTCCTAAGTCATGGGTTACTTAGAAAATGGAGTGAATCTCCGGATAAGGCTGGCTCCTAGCTAGTTATCACACTCAAACTATATATCTCAGGAAAAGGGAGAAAGACTTGAAAGGAAAGAAACTGAAATGAAAACTCTAAACTACACTTAAACTTAAGTGGATACCAAACTGAATGGAAATTGAAACAACAATTTTAGGTGACGCTGTAACTCAAAAAAAGAGAACTGGTATCACAACCTATTATGGATTCCCATGCATAAATATTTCATTAACTGGATAAAAACATGCAAGCGTTAGGGAGGAAAAATATTTTCACACTCATGTCCCTGAACATTTAACAACCTGCACAAGTAATCACTTACAGGAAAAGATGTAAATATCTGTGAGACAAAAGTTGTAAAGGAAGGTTCAACAACACTTACTTCACTTCATCAATCACAAAAAAATACCACATTGAACTGTAATAACAAGCTGGATTAAAAGAAAGTACTATGCAAATGGGATATGAAACCTGTAATATATTCCACTTTCCAACAAACTGAGTTACAAAAAAAATGAAGAAAACACCAAGATTTCTGTAAAAATACTAAGTCTCCAATATCACTAATCAAAACTGAAGAAAAGTGAGCCAAAAACTCACTAAGTACAACTCATCTCCCATTTTCGGATGCAACAATAAATCCTGGAAAATAGCACTTGAAACTCCCTCCAAAAAGCATCAAAAGACTAAAAAAGTCCAACCAAGTCATTAATCATCCATGTGACTCATCAAAACCACCCTAAAAATGCTCCAACTGGCCACAACTGCCCTTCAAATCCTGGGGAAAAGTCAAACTCGACCCAAAGATTCTTCCAATCTTCCTAAAAGAACTCCAACACCCCCTATATCTGCTCCAACAAGTCTGCAAAAAGTCCTAATTTCCATGAAGAAGTCTTTAAGCCATCAAAGCATCCTTATCTCTCCACTTTCACATTATTGCCTTAAGGAATAATAAATCAACCTCTAATAGTTATTTTAATATTTGCAATCTTTTAAATAACAATTAATTGATTCATAACATTATCACAATAACAGTTTAATAGTGGGTTACACTTTTTTGCCTAAACGGACACTAAACTCTACATTTTGAAAAAAACTTTTAGGTTCGAATGCATATTCTTGTTAAACCGTTAAGAATCGGAGGATGAAGTAAATCAAAGTATTTTAGGATTTTTTGTCTAGATTCTAAATATATTTTTTATTTTTATTTTTGAATTGATTTGACTGGTTTTTTCTTTCTCCCACAAAAACTTGTATGTTGCTAAAAACGTCATTTCCAAAGAGTTACATTGTTTTCATAGAGCATAATTTTTTTTCTAAAATAGATTTCAATGTGATTCTTTCAAATTTAGTTTTTAAACGTCCATATGGAGGGCATGCAATTGGTTTTATGACATTATCATATTTATTTCATATTTTATTAACATTTGACGTTGACTAAGCCGTAATTTTGACATACCTTGACTACATAGCTTATAACTTGTTGTGAATTTGTCTAATTTCATTTTTATTTTTTTTGATAGAAAGAGAACTTCAATACCTAGGGCATTGATATTTTTTAGAATTTTTTTTCTCTCATTTACTATTTTTCCATAAGCATCAAACATAGAAGTGGAGATACGGAGAAATATCTATGTTTAGTAAAACTAAAAATACAAAGTCATAATAAACTTAATATATATTAACATTATAATCATTGGAAAGAGTTTTCTCAGTAGTATCATAATACATAGATAAGTTATTCAAATGGATTCATTTGATCTGCCAAAAGATAAAGTCGAAGTGATTTTTTGTCAGCATTTTAATAGGTGCAAAGGAAACTCTGATGTAGGTATGAATGAAGAGTATAGATGTTATATCAATATTATTTTTTTTATCCAAGAGGCTTTGAGATAACCATTTGCAATTAATTCCTTCAAATGTAACCTCTTAAGGCTTAAATCATCATATTTTAGTAAAAATGTGTTATTTCGGCAAAAATCAGCATGTCTAAAAAAATGTAACCCACTATTGTGAGGTCACCCATCAATTAATTGTCTATTTAATAACAATCATTTGCAAATATAAAAAATGAAAATAAAAATAATTCATTTGATAAATTAACATAAATAATAATAAAACATTACTTGAGACAAGTAATAAATTATTATATCTCCTATGTTAATCTTCAACAAAGTGAATAAATTATTCTATTTTCTAAAAACTAGAAGGAATCCGATTAAAAAAAACAAAGGCCCTGGATTTCAAAAATCATACAAAAAATGAGATTGGTCAAACAACCCTAAAACAAAAGCAAAAGGTTGACCTCATTTCATTTTATTTTATTTCTTCCTAGAAGAAAAACCGAGAGCTTGTGAAGAGGGGTTTCAAAACCCTTATGCAGCCACCATGGAAAAATTTGCTGGTGCTAGAGATTTTATGTCTGCTAGGCCGCCATTAATGGTCCTTCTGAAAGTTGTTTTCATGCAAGCCACCATCACTGCTTGGTTGTTTTCATTCAAAGCTTTAGATGGCATTTCTTGGCATTATTCTAACTCTTCCTCCTTGCGTGAGGGTATGACTGGAAACCGCTGTTGTTAAAATACCTTTTGCTCTTTTATCGGTGGTTATACATCTTACTGGGTTTCAGTTTTGAAGTTTTTCTTGAATTTGTAACAGGAAAATAGCATGAAGAAGTTCGGATCTGAATGATACCACGTTTTCTTTTGCTAATATTTGTAAAATCTAAAGGAAACGTGGGTATGAAGCTTCGAACTGCTCCATGGAACATTTTACTGCAGTCATTCTACTATTTTCATTCCATTGCAGCTTGAAATGAGGGTTTGTACAAAATTCGAAAAACACCAATTGTAGGTGACTTTTATTTGTTCTTTTTTCTTTGTGCGTGAGCTGCCGCCTGAGAAAGAAAGAAGCCACCATGGTATTTTCCATATAGATCTGCAAGAGTTCTTTTTCCTTCACGTTTTAAAACTATGAACACCACCTGTTTACATGAGGGTTTTACTTCCCGTTTTCTTGCTTCTCTGTTGTTTTCTGCAGTGTTGATTTTGGCATATCCCTCTTTTTCACGTGAGGGTTTGGAGCTGCTATTTTCAAGATACATGACTGGATCTTTCACGTCCTGCTTTTCCTCTTATTCTGTAGCTTTAGCTTACAACTATCCTCAACTTGCACTCACAGACACTACAAAGCCAACTCATACAGCACGTCTCCAATCCCCAAAAAATATCTTAAAACGCTGGCCTGAATCTGAATCTTTTATTCATGAAATACACGTCCTTTTGGATTAAAATTATCTCTAATGAAGGCTTCAGTTAACAACCTTCTTTCATTTCATTTACAAACTTGAGGAAATTTGTATGTCAGATGCAACTTTATATTATATGTAGGATCTCTTTTCTGTATCTTCATTTAATCATTACTGTTACTTTCACATTTTCCATACAGCACTTCACTCCAGAGCCCTACATATTGCATTGCTGTCATTTTTAACACTATAATTTTTGAATCAAGGCTGTTTATTAATGACTGTTGTCCTTCTACTCTCAATGCACATTACTTGATCTTTCATGTTATAAGCTTCTGGTTTCATCTTGAGCACTGATATATGCTTATCAAAAAAAATATCCTCTATTTGATAGACGCTGCATTTTCTGGCATTTAGAGATCCTTTTCTAGCATATCTGTATTTTGTAACAGCAACAATAGGAAATCTGCACTTCAATTTGTTCAAAGATAATATATGTTATATGAGCCTTCTGCTCATGATACCATACCTGCGACATCTCTGATGGTCCTGAGGTTATACTAGCTCCATTTGCATCCTTTCATTACATATTATGATCCAGTGATTTTCACCCCTTTGAATTTTGCACTTATCCTCTTGTACTATCAGTGATTACTCCCCTGAAATTTGATTCATATTGCTGCTCTTTCAATAAACTGTAAGGTTTCAATTTGAAGAAAAGAAGAAAATTGTCCCTTAAACAGATTCTGAGTTTTCTTTACTGTTTATTCCTTGCACTCTGAACACAATAAAAGGTTCCATGAATGGTTCACATGCCCCTTTAATACTGTATTTATCTTCCCTCTTGATCTGAATCACTCCTACCACTGACATGCTGGGCTCAAACCCTTGTGGGAGCCGCATTTACGTCCACATGTCAGTGTTAGGCGTGACGCTGGACAGGAAACAAACTCATTAGCAATAAATTGGTTTCTTTCTTAGATTTTGGATGTAAATGCTTATGCAGAAGACAAAATGATGAGATTGTTGGCCATTGCTTAGATCATATTGATCTAACTCATTTTAACTTGCAAGATTTGGAGCAGGAAAATGGAAAGCAAAAGAAGCGGAATCAAAGTCTCGGAAGAACTTCAACGCAGCCAGTCATTTTAGGCAATGGCTGGCAACCATGACTCATTTCATTTCTGCATTTACATTTATGTTCTCTTGCCTAAGCACTTGATTTATTTTATTTTTTTAATGAGGTTAGTTTCACGGCCTGTGTGAAACGTAATGAGCACAAATTTACAAATTCAAAAAACAATAAGATGTAATTCATTCTTCTTTCATATGTTATGGTTTACTTTTCGTCATAAAATGCAAACTTATATTCATAGAATAAATCAAATGGCTATGATAGGCAGTAAGCATGATTTCTTCAAATAAACAAACAGTCCCAGCCAGCATGGCTGTACCAATTTGAACTCAAAATAAATTGGTTAACAAAATTGGTGACCTCTAACGGGTGTCTGCCTGCTAGACAGAAAAATCCAGTAGCCTAAAATAATCCATTGGGCTTGGAGTCAACAACAGATATTTTTCCTTCTTGGTTTGAATCAGTGATTGTTGTTTTCAGCCCTGTTTGATTGGCATGATTCAGAATGATGAGGTAGGCTCCCCCTCATCATTCTGAGTGGTGTTAATGACTCTTGGCTGAAAACAGGAATGACTTATCTCATGACTGCAAAACATCTAAACAGTAGGATTGTGCAAAGCAGAGCAATACTAGGGGTAGATATCATAACCAGGGAGTCACATTTATATATGCATTGCATTAGGACGCATGAATTGTTCAACTTGTTTTGTGTAAACACATATATGAATGTGCCTAATTGGCTATTGTATTTGCATGAAAGTAGGACTGTTCTACTTTGTACAGTTCTTCTGAGGACTTGGAAACTTTTATTGAAAGCAGGAAAACAACTAGGAAGACCTAGGAAAATTGTGCATGACAGCACTTAGGAAAAAACAACACACAAAACATGGTGCGGCAACACCTTATTTGCAACCTACTGATATTTACAAAGAACCTTGAAGATCATACCTCAAAACAGCGTTTAAGGTGAATACCATTAATTGGTATTGGCAGCACATTTCCCTCCATAGTTGACAACTGATATGCGTTATGTTCCTTACATTTTGTAATAACAAAAGAGCCATACCAGAAGTTGTCAAACTTCGAATGCTTGCCTGGCCTACTTTTCAACATGTCCCACTTCAGCACATCTCCTTCATTGAAAACCTTAGGACTAGACTTTTTATCAAACGCTCTTTTAGTCTGAAGCTGCTGATACTCCAAAGTTTGCATAGCCTTTCTTCTAGCTTCATCCAGCTCCATTAATTCAGCAAACCGGACTGCCATAGGATCTTCTTCTTCAAACATTTGTAGCTGATGCATAATATCAAGAGCTGGAAGCTCAACTGATAAAGGTAACCTTGCTTCTTTTCCGTACACCAGCATATATGGAGAATTACCAATTGACCGCTTAGGAGTTATACGGTCTGCCCATAATGCAGTCTTCAAAAGAGAATGCCAAACTCTCTGATTTTCCTCCATTGTCCTCTTAATGATCCTTATTAAGTTTTTGTTTGTCCTTTCAGCCAAACCATTCCCCTGAGGGTAGTAGTTTGAAGACGTACTCAAGTAGATACCGTGCTTGACAGCCCAAACAATTATTTTAAAACCAACAAATGCCAATGCATTATCAGATATTATACATTCTGGAACACCAAATCTGGTAACTATATCTTCATAAAAACTTAGAACATCAGATTCATTTGAGTCCCTTAAAGCAACCGCTTCTGTCCACCTTGTAAAATAATCTGTTGCCATAAGCACCCAACTGTGACCAGCACTAGATGGCGGATTAATAGGCCCTATGAAATCAAGACCCCACTTCATGAAAGGCTGGTCCACTTGAACCGGCTATAAAGGCATAGCTGAGAGTTTCTCCTTGCTCGTAAAAAGTGCACACTTCACACATTTTTTAGACCAGGCATAACAGTCCTTAAACAATTCTGGCCAAAAATAACCAGCACGCATGATTTTCCATACAGTTGTCCGTGGGGCAAAATGACCCCCTAAATCTCCATCATGAAATTCCTTTAAGACTCTCCACTTGATCAGAGTCAATACACCGCAATAACATCCTGTTGACATCTTTCCTAAACAAAACATCATTCAGCAAAACATAAGGAATAGATTGCAAACGGAAATACCTTCTCTTCGCTCTGTCTAAATGTAGTGGACATTCTCCATTCTTCAGGAAATGAGTCATGTCATGCACCCAACCTTCATCTCTCGGTGCTCCACCAACTTGAACATCATTGTTGTTGAACAAAACAGCAATTGAATCTTCACTTTCATTGTCTTCAGGAGTTGCAGCCATCTCACATAACCCCCTACCTCTTACCAGCTTTGTAACATTGATGTCCACGTCAAACTCCATGACCTTTGTGATCAAACCAGCCCTTTTGTCATTTAAATCTCTGCTCAATAGAAACTCTTTCACACTTGGATGAGTTACGAAAATATGTACCTTATTACCAGAAATTAAAAGTTTGAATTTCTTCAAACTACGCACTGCTGCAAGTACGTGTTTCTCCACAAAAGTATATCTGGTTTCATAATCAACTAAAGACTGGCTGAAAAAGGCAATTGGCTGCTCTGTAATGTCCCCACTTTAGCAGTTGACCAAGTGTGTGTGCATTAGCCTTGTTCTACATGGTCCCGAGGGCTAACGAAGGGTTTAAGGGGATCCTGGAGTGTTTTGGCCTAGTCATTTCAAGTTTGGGCCAAAACGAAGTTGATTTACTCAGTTTCAGGCATACTTACTATTTTTAGTAAGTCAGCAAGACACAATGGAGGCTAGTTTTGGTGATTGGATTTGATACTCCTCGATGAGAGCTTTCCGATGAGCTATCACTTGCATTATTCGGAGTCCGATTGCTAATACATTTTAATGCCTGAAGTTTTTTAATTGTAAAATATTAAAGTGTTACTTTAATACTTATTTTATGGGGATGTGTACCCAAGGGAGACATAAGTGGATATTTTAATATATGTTTTATATTGCACATTTTTTATCCCACATTGCCCATGAGAGTTGAGTCGACCCTTGGAAATAGAATAAAAGGAAGCGTTTGTGGCTTCATTAGACATGTTGAATATGAGAAGAAATTGGTATGTGAGTTGCAAATCCGTTCTTGGCATTAGAGGACATCTATCCTCTCTTGTGACATTCTAGACATCATTCCCTTGGGGTTTGGCCTTTGGAATCCATTGCTATCAGCTTCATTATCAGGCAGTTTGGTTGCATTTCCAACTACAGGCAGATTTGATATTTTGCTCATATCTTCTTCACTACTTGTCCGACGCTTATGCCGCTTTGAGGGAATGATTTTATGAAGGTAGTGGACTATTTGAAAGACAAAGTACTGTAAAAGCACTATTCATGCGGCTCTATTCACGCGGCACTATTCACGCAACACTATTCATGTGGCACTATTCACGTGGTACTATTCACGTCACTGTAGAAGCAAGTTCGAAAGCATGGGTTGGAGTATTATGCCAATGATATTGGAGTAATTAGTGAGTTGATAATCTGCCATGTATTTGATTTTATTAAATTCTGAAAATAACATCTTATCAGCAGCAGTTCAATATCCAGTTTGCATATTATTGTAGTTTCTTTATTGTTATGTTGTATGATTTCAATTCCATGCAAAAACTCAAACAAACAAACAAACGCTTCATTTCCGAAGTTTAAGCAGTAAAATATTAAACGGAGAAATAAGAAGTTGGATGCAAATTGTTTGACAAAATTCCTACCAGCAGTTGTTTAGTTTTCCTTTTTGGCATTAAGGGGTGCCCATCACAGTGGTATTAGAGCTATAAGTCCTGCCATCCTATGGAGGTCTTATAGGGAATTTGGAATAGCCAGATAGAGGGAAAAGTGTTTGACGAAATGTCAAAACACTAAAATCAGAAATTAAAAACAGGTTAAGCATTTATGTTTGAGTATGCGACAGGGGCCTTATAATGTCCGCAATACCAGAGTAAGACAAAATAGGATTTCGGACTTGCAATCTAGTTCATCCGTGCAGGTGGACATAGAATCCAGTCATACAGACACAGAGGATATATTCTTTGATCAGGACAGCAATATGGGTGACTGAGATGACATGAACATAGGATTAGGTGGAGGCAGGAATACTGGTCCAGATCAGGGGGAGGTAATGTTCAGACAGTTACTGGATACATTAGAGCAGGGGTAGCGTATGCAGCAGGAACAGAATAGGCGAATGGACATGATGTTGCAGCTTATGGCTAGACAAATGGGCGTCAATATTAATCCAGGTGATGCCAAAAATGGAAACAATAACAATAGGGGCAATGATAATAATGGAGGCCGAGGCAACAATAATGGTCCTGAGAATAACATTAATGGTAATAATGGACTTGGCAACAATTGGAATGAGGCGGATAACTTTAAAAACGTTGCACGCCCAGCTCAAACAGCAAGCTCGAAACCTCTTCTACCCACCTTCCCACCTAGAGATCCGGTTCAACCAGTGAACGAACCGCAGATTACTGAGTTACAGGGTCAGTTCAGGAGGGACTAGGAGGCTAGTGGACTCGAGTTTCAGGCAAATATTTCCCTCAGAGATTATATGGACTTGAGGATGAGACATGCCTAGAGCAGGAAGGAGGAATCAGAATTTTGAGCTGAGAAAGAAAGTTGGAAAACTTTCCTTGCCTTATTATGATGCTTCAAGGACGATGACCGCACGAGCTTGGGTGCAGAAGGTAGATACATACTTGCAGCTAAATCCTATGCCTGAGGAGGAGGCTATCAAGTATGCGGCTATGCACTTGGACGGCGTTGCGCATGAATGGTGGCATCATGGCATGGTGACTCTGGGGCATAATCAGATTACATCCTATGAGGAATTCACAGAAAGATTGATTGAGAGATTTGACACTAGGGATCCCGAGTTACATTTCAAGGAGCTAGCACAGTTAAAACAGTCAGGTTCTATGGATGCTTACATCGCCGAGTTTCAGCGTTTGTCTGTACTTGTTACTGATATCTCTCCTAGGAGATTGGTGGTGTTATTTTGTGATGGGCTTGCTGATCCATTATGAGGTTGGGTGAAGGGACATGATCCACTCACCTTAGCAGAAGCAACTAAAAAAGCACAAAGGAAAATACCATTCAACAGATTCTTCCTACTGCAAGGACAAAGACAAAATACCATTTTAGAAAGAGTATAACAAACCCAAAGAAGGATCAAAAGGACTAGACAGTGAAACCTTGAATGAACTTCGAAAGAAGAAACTGTGCTTCCAGTGTAGAGAGCCTTGGGACTTATCTCATAAATGCCCTCTCAAGGCTAAGGCAAATCAAATGGAGTATTTTTCAGCAGAAGAGTCAGAGTCAAAGGGGGAGGATCAGCACTCCGATTCAGATGAGGGTAACACTATAGAGGAGAGCAGCATTCCTAAGGATGATAGATCGTTGGCACACTTGACAAGGGCCCAAAAGGCAATCACATTTAAGGTCAGGGGTACTATCCAGGGGCAGAAAGTGATATCTCTCATTGACATTGGGGCTACACATAACTTCATAGATGCATAGTTGGTAGCCAAGAGAGGGTTACAGACCGAGGAGCATGATGGGTTTAGAGTCATGGTGGCTAACGGTGACATTATTATGCACTCGGAAGATATCTAATCTTCACATTAGGTTTGGAGATGGCTATGAGTTGGAGGATGAGTTCTATGTTGTGGACATGGGAGATTATGATGTCATCCTCGGCATGATATGGATGGCTTCGCTAGTTGAGTTCACACTCAACCTAGCGAAATTGGAGATGAGATTCCAGCACGAGGGTAGAACTGTGGTACTTAGGGGACTTTCGGATGGCGGTTGCAGAGTAGTGTCCTTGAGGAGAATGCAGAGACTTTTTCGTCATGATGACATAGAGTGGGCGACAGAGTGCTACATTATGCCAGCTTCACCAGAGCCACTGGTAAAGAGTCATCCACTAGATATCCAGAAGATACTTGATAGACACGCTAAAGTATTTGGCGATATTCCTCATGGGGTTCCTCCTGACAGGGGGATAGAGCATGTTATTACCCCTTATCGTCATCCTAAGAAACACAAGGATGAGATAGAGAAGGCAATTAAGGAGTTGTTGGAGATGGGGCACATTAGGCCTAGCAAAAGCCCATTTGCTTCAGCAGTAGTACTGGTGAAGAAGAAGGATGGGACGATGCGCATGTGCATCGATTACAGGGCATTGAATAAGAAAACAATTAAAAACAGGTATCCCATTCCTAGGATTAATCAGCTGATTGATGAGTTGCATGGGGCATGCTTCTTCACCAAAATTGATTTGCGATCCAGATAACATCAAATCAGGATGAGAGCAGAGGACATTGAGAAAACAGCCTTCCAATGTCACTATGGCCACTTTGAGTTTATGGTTATGCCACTTGGACTAACCAATGCATCTGCTACATTTCAGAGTTGTATGAACCAGGTATTCAAGGAGCAGTTGAGGAGATTTGTGTTGATCTTCTTTGATGACATCTTGATCTTCAGTGAGACCTGGGAGGAACATTCACAACATTTGGAGGAGGTGTTATCTATCCTAGAGAGAGAGTCGTTGTATGCCAAGGAGTCTAAGTGTGAGTTTGGTATGACAGAATTACTATACCTTGGGCATATTATTAGTGCAGATGGAGTTCGAGTAGACCCTGAAAAGATTAGAGCTATAGTTGATTGGCCTACTACGAACCTCACACAGCTTAAGGGGTTCTTTGGTCTTTGCGGATTTTACAGAAGGTTTGTTAAGGGTTTTTCACAGACGGCAACGCCTTTGACAGATCTCACCAAAAAAGGGGCCTTCGTGTGGACAAGGGCAGCATAGAGGTGTTTCGAGCATTTCAAGCAGGTAATGTCTTCATGTCCAGTTCTAGCTCTACCGGATTTCACGAAGCCTTTTGAGCTTCATTGTGATGCATCGGGTGATGGGATTGGAGCAGTATTGATGCAGGAGAAGCATCCCATTGCATTCAAGAGTAGGAAGCTCCGGGGAGTTGAGAGGAGTTATTCTATCTATGACCGGGAGATGTTGGCCATAATGCATGCATTGGCCAAATTCCGATCATATTTGGTAGGTGGGCGTTTTGTGATCAAGACTGATCACAACAGTATTAAATACTTTATGAGCCAGCGTGATCTTAATGACTGGCAACAGAAATGGGTTACTAAATTGTAGGCTTATGACTTTGACATAGAGTTTGTCAAAGGTAAGAAAAACGTGGTGGCTGATGCCTTATCTCGAAGACCTCACTTATGTGCTCTGGCAGAGATTTCAGGAGATTGGAGAGATCGGATTATAGCAGAGTATGTCAAAGATGCTTGGGCTTGTGGATTGATTTCAAGTACTATACAAGACGATCGCTATGAGGTGATAGATGGATTGATCAGAGTTCAGGGCAGGGTTTATTTGATTTCGTCATCACATTTGACAGAGGCGATACTAAAGGCATTTCATGATGCACCCACAGCTGGGCATCCAAGGGTCTTAAAGACCTACAGGCAGATCCGAGAGCAGTTCTCATGGAGAGGGCTCAAGGATGATGTTCAGAGGTATGTCAGGGAGTGTGTGGTTTGTCAACAGAATAAGGGAGAGCACACATTTCCTGCAGGTTTATTACAGCCCTTGCCCATTCCTGATAGGAAATGGGAAAGTATTTCGATGGACTTCATCACTGGTTTACCACGAGTGCAGGGAAGGGATTGCATCTATGTGGTGGTGGACTGCTTGACGAAGTTCGCTCACTTCTTTGCTATTCCGTCCACTTACACAGCAGCACAGGTGGCAGATCTTTTCTTTAGAGAGATATTTAGGTTACATGGGCTGCCCAAATTCATTGTCAGTGACCGGGATAGTGAGTTTATGAGTGTTTTTTGGCAGGAGTTGTTTATGTTGTGTGGTACAGATCTTACACCTAGCACTAGTTATCATCCACAGACAGATGGGCAAACAGAGATTGTGAATAAATGGGTGGAGGGATATTTGAGGAACTATGTAACTGCACAACAAAAGGCGTGGGTCAGATGGTTGCATATGGGAGAGTATTGTTATAACACCACTTATCATATATCCATCAGGATGACTCCTTTTATGGCACTCTATGGTTATGAAGCACCTAGCTTCATGGATTTAGTTTTGGGGGACAGCAGAATGCCCAAAGCCAAAAACTTATTGCAAGATAGTCAGGACATCCTAAAAGTGCTCAAGGAGAATATACAACAGGCCCAGAATCAACAGAAATTGTACATTGATCAGCACCGAATAGAGCGTAATTTCAAGGTAGGGGATATGGTTTACTTGAGGCTACAACCATATAGACAGTCATCACTCAAGAAGAGCAGAGCTGAAAAGTTGAAGCCTAGATTTTATGGTCCCTACAGGGTGATTCGTAGAGTGGGCGAAGTCTCCTATGAGCTTGAGCTTTCAGAGGGCAGTCGGGTGCACAATGTGTTTCATGTGTTTAGGCTTAGAAAGCCATTGGTCAGAGTGTAGTGCCTTCTGCAGATTTACCCCCTTTGGATGACGAGGGGAAGCTTGTGTTAGTACTCGAGGCTATTCTGGACACCAGAGAGAGGAAGCTTAGAAATAGGATAGTGAAGGAGTATTTGGTCAGATGGAGAGACCTGCTGGAGGAGGATTCTACATGGGAGAGTGAGCAGGTTATTCAACAGGCTAGACTGAGATTGCTTGAGGACAAGCAATTTCAAGGGGGGCAAACTGTAATGTCCCCACTTTAGCAGTTGACCAAGTGTGTGTGCATTAGCCTTGTTCTACATGGTCCCGAGGGCTAATGAAGGGTTTAAGGGGATCCTAGAGTGTTTTGGCCTAGTCATTTCTAGTTTGGGCCAAAATGAAGTTGATTTACTCAGTTTCAAGCATACTTACTATTTTTAGTAAGTCAGCAGGACACAGTGGAGGCCAGTTTTGGTGATTGGATTTGATACTCCTCGATGAGAGCTTTCCGACAAGCTATCACTCTCATTATTCGGAGTCTGATTGCTAATACATTTTAATGCCTGAAGTTTTTTAATTGTAAAATATTAAAGTGTTACTTTAATATTTATTTTATGGGGATGTGTACCCAAGGGAGACATAAGTGGATATTTTAATATATGTTTTATATTGCACATTTTTTATCCCACATTGCCCATGAGAGTTGAGTCGACCCTTGGAAATAGAATAAAAGGAAGCGTTTGTGGCTTCATTAGACATGTTGAATATGAGAAGAAATTGGTGTGTGAGTTGCAGATCCGTTCTTGGCATTAGAGGACGTCTATCCTCTCTTGTGACATTCTAGACGTCATTCCCTTGGGGTTTGGCTTTTGGAATCCATTGCTATCAGCTTCATTATCAGGCAGTTTGGTTGCATTTCCAAGTACAAGCAGATTTGATATTTTGCTGATATCTTCTTCACTACTTTTCTGACGCTTATGCCGCTTTGAGGGAATGATTTTATGAAGGTAGTGGACTATTTGAAAGACAAAGTGTTGTAGCAGCACTGTTCATGCGGCTCTATTCACATGGCACTATTCATGCGACACTATTCATGTGGCACTATTCACGTGGTACTATTCACGTCACTGTAGAAGCAAGTTCAAAAGCATGGGCTGGAGTATTATGCCAATGATATTGGAGTAATTAGTGAGTTGATAATCTGCCATGTATTTGATTTTATTAAATTCTGAAAATAACATCTTATCAGCAGCAGTTCAATATCCAGTTTGCATATTATTGTAGTTTCTTTATTGTTATGTTGTATGATTTTAATTCCATGCAAAAACTCAAACAAACAAATAAACGCTTCATTTCCGAAGTTTAAGCAGTAAAATATTAAATGGAGAAATAAGAAGTTGGATGCAAACTGTTTGACAAAATTCCTACCAGCAGTTGTTTAGTTTTCCTTTTTGGCATTAAGGGGTGCCCATTACATGCTCATAGTTCTCTGTGTTCTTTTGTACCAACATAGCAGATATATTGTCAATGCTGCCAAAAGCATACAGTATGAAATCTTGTGAGAAATCTGGGTTTACCAGAGTAGGGGTTGATGATAACGCCTCATTGATAGCTTGGAAACTGTCCTTGCCTTCTTTGGACCACTTAAAAACCATGTTCTTCCTTAACATTGCAGTTAAAGGCTGCTGCAAATTTGCAATGTCAGGGATGAATCTTCTTACAAAATTGATCCTCCCTAAGAAGCTCTCCAATCCTTTCTTATGGTTGGGCAGCGATAGCTCAAGAATAGCTTGTATTCGCTTAGGATCAATAGTAATACCAGATTTGGACACAACGTGTCCAAGAAGTTTTCCTTCATGTACTATGAATATGCTCTTCTTCAGATTGAGAGAGATGCCAAACTCTTTGCATCTTTCAAACACTTGCCTCAAATGCTGCAAATGTTTAGCTGTAGTTTTACTATAAACTGTCACATCATCAAGATAAACGAGCAGAAATTTATAAATCATACCTTGAAATACGTGCTCCATTGCCTTCTGAAATGTAGCACTAGCATTGGATAGCTCAAAAGGCATCCGTTTGTAAGCCATGGTTCCCCACTTTGTTGTAAACGATGTTTTAAACTGATTAGCCTCATTAACACGCACCTGGTTATAACCTGAATAACCGTCAAGAAGAGAAAACCTCTCTGAACCAGCAACTAACTGCAATATCTGTTCCATAGAAGGCAGTGGATGATGATCTTTCAGTGATGCTCAGTTAAGATCTCTGAAATCCACACACAAATGGATTTCACCATTCTTTTTCCTTACCGGTACCAAGTTAGAAACCCATGACATATGTTTGATAGGAAAGATAATAACTCCCTCTACCAATTTTGTCAACTCCTTAATCATTAAGGGTTCTAATCTTGGATTCAAGGGCCTCTGTTTCTGTCTAACAGGTTTAGAACTTGGATCTAAATCAATTGTATGTTCAACAATACTTGGATCGAAACCCTTTAAATCAGAATATTGCCACGCAAAAACTTCAGGAAACTCTTGGCATAAATCCTTAAATTGCTGCTTTTCCTCCCTAGAACATACCTTTCCAATCTTGAGGAACTTTCCTTCTTCTATTTCCAACTCCTCATAATGGTCTTCTTTGACCTAAATTCCAGCTTTACCCTTCTTGAGCTGATCATCACTATTGAAAGTGGACTCTAGAGCAACTAGACCCTTAGGAACTTTGTTTGTTCTTAACTGGATAAGCTGGTCACCATACTGCTGTTTCATTTTATCCTGATTTGTGACAGCAAGCTGCTCTTCTTCCAGCAAGAAAGTTAACACCTGCTCGTCACTATCAAAAACCTGCCAATTGACATCACTATCCAGAATTGAAGGCCAGGTAACCAGCTTGATGTACTGTTGTACCTTATCCTTCCTAAGATCGTTAACAGGATCAAACTGTGCACCAATGGCAGCCAACTGATCTGCATGTTTGTTTTGGCTTCTTGGGATTGAAAGAATATTGAAAGCATTGAACTCTTCAATCAAATCCCACACTCTATTCCTGTAGCACTTAAGTGCATTGTTTTTAGTAACATTCAACCCTCTAACTTGATTTTCTACAAGCTCGCTGTCACCATGTACTTTGATACAAGTGATTCCACGCTTTCTTGCCCATTCAAGACCTGCAATCAAGCCTTCGTATTCTGCAGCATTATTTGTGCATGGGAAAGCAAAATGGAAAGCTAAAAAATACTTATCTCCCTGAGGTGACACAAGCATGGCACCTCCACCAACACCATTCTTACTATGAGACCCATCAAAAAATAGGTTCCACAATTCATTTTTCTGATAAACTATCTCCTCTTCACTTTTTTCTAAGTTATGAATTTCTGCATCAGCCTCATAAATGACGTAATTTCCCATGCTAGCTTCATAAACCATATCTGTAGGATTGTCAACAATGTTTTCTTCTGCCCACCCTCTTAATAAAACCTCTGGATCAAAAACATCATCATTGTTGTGATTGAAAACAGCAGCTTGGCTTAATCGTCTTGAATCTGATAACATATTTATTGCACTAGGATGATAGGGCTCTATATGGTCTTTGGCTAATCTTTCGGATTTAATATTTACTTTTGTCCCATACCTGGTCCTAAATATCATATGTGACCAATCAGCTGATAAATACCCTCCTACCTTAGCTGTGAAATCTCTTGAAAGACACATGGCAAAATGTGGAGGCAAGTCAATGATGCTAATGTCTTGAGGAACAACAAAATTGGGGCATGCATGAAGTGTAAGATCTAAACCTTTTATGACCCCCAAAGTATTGACGGTTGTCCCATCTAATTGAACAACTCCCTTCTCTAAAGGCTGATACTGAAGGCCTAATTTATCAACTACCTCTCTAGGTATGACAAAACAACTAGCACCGCTATCTACCATGCAATTATGAACCAACTTGTCTCCTATAATCAAAGTTAGATAAAAAGGAGGAGGTCTTGGATCTTTAGATACCTCTTTGGCGGGCATGCTGCCATCTTGCAGGTGATTTGTAAGAACGCTACCACTCCTTGCTGCTGTAGACTCGTTTCCATCTTTCAACTCCTTCAAAGCAACTTGTAGCACATCTTTCTGGCCCGGAATATTCAAAGTGTCCCATACTGACATGTTAACATTTAACTTCTTCATGCTGTCCACAATGTTGAAAGGCACAATAGGATTCGTCTTTTGATGGATGTTCTCGGCATCACAATCATCTTGAACATGTCGTTGTCCTTTACTTGCAATGGCAGGGGTCCTTTGTAACACATGGACTTGTTGAGGTGGTGGCATGGATGCTCCTGCAACTGCCTTTCCTTTATCAGTTGTTTGTTCTTTATCATCTGCTTTATCGAGCTCAAATGCTCTCTTCTTTGCTCTAGTATAAACTGTAGTTGGAGTATCATCCGTGTTTACACCACAAAATTCCTCCCTTTGCCAGTTTAGAAGGCCAATCTCATTTTGCGGCTGATCTTGCTGCTGTGAAACTTCAACATGAGACGGATCTTGTTGTGCTGATGTTGTTCCTTGAACCATTAATGCTTAACTAATCACACCATTTGGGCACATATTCTGATTATGTTGCTGGTTACACGAAAAGCACCATTCATACTTAGCAGCAAGATTATTTTGAGCAGGTACAATTTCTTTTGAATTACTAATTGTGGCAAGGTTATATGCCGGAAATGGCCTTGAATTAAAATTCTTCCTGTTACCTTGGTAACCACCTTGAAAATTCTGCCTGTTATTTTGGTATGGCTGACTTTGACCTTGCTGAAAATTATTATTTGCTTGATAAGGCCTTGGATCCGATATTACCTTGCCCTAAGGAGAGAGGAGGTCAGAATATAATCCAAGGCGCTTAGAGACCACTTGATAGATTCCCTCAAAGTTTACAAATCCAAGCCTTCCCTTGGGACTTTGCCCTCAAGGATTAGAAGGTCGTTGATCCCCACCCTATCTTGGGAACCATCCATTTGGGATTTAAACCGCCATTCCTTGAATTGCTTCAACCTTCCTTCTTAATCACTAAGGCAATATGAGGATCTTAGCCATGCTTTTATAATGTATATATTTGAATATAGATTCATCACTTATTCAATCATGTTTTCAAGTTTCAACATTACCTGTACATAACGGTCTGATACCTTTTATTGACAAAGTGTTCATTAATTTGTATTTACCCTATAGGATGGCAAGATCATTGCTCTGATACCACTTGTAATGTCCCCAAATAATTTATCATTACCATTTGGAGTAAAAATGAAGAATAAATTACCAAAACTGTTATCACCTGAAATTGCACCCTTCAAATTTCGAGAAACTTGACATTTCAAGGTAACATGGAAACACTCCTAAGTCATGGGTTACTTAGAAAATGGAGTGAATCTTTAGATAAGGCTGGCTTCTAGCCGGTTATCACACTCAAACTATATATCTCAAGAAAAGGGAGAAAGACTTGAAAGGAAAGAAACTGAAATGAAAACTCTAAACTACACTTAAACTTAAGTGGATACCAAACTGAATGGAAATTGAAACAACAATTTCAGGTGACACTTTAACTCAAAAACAGAGAACTGGTATCACAACCAATTATGGATTCCCATGCATAAATATTTCATTAACTGGATAAAAACATGCAAGCATTAGGGAGGAAAAATATTTTCACACCCATGCCCCTGAACATTTAACAACACAGTTAACAACTTACACAAGTAATCACTTACAAGAAAAGATGTAAATATCTATGAGACAAAAGTTGTAAAGGAAGGTTCAACAACACTTACTTCACTTCATCAATCACAAAGAAATACCACACTAAACTGTAATAACAAGCTGGATTAAAAGAAAGTACTCTACAAATGGGATATGAAACCTGTAATATATTCCACTTTCCAACAAACCGAGTTACAGAAAAAATGAAGAAAAGACCAAGATTTATGAAAAACTACTAAGTCTCCAATATCACTAATCAGAACTGAAGAAAAGTGAGCCAAAAACTCACTAAGTACAACACATCTCCCATTTTCAGATGCAACAATAAATCCTGGAAAATAGCACCTGAAACTCCCTCCAAAAAGCATCAAAAGATTGAAAAAGTCCAACCAAGTCATTAATCATCCATGTGACTCATCAAAACCACCCTAAAAATGCTCCAACTGGCCACAACTGCCCTTCAAATCCTGGGGAAAAGTCAAACTTGACCCAAAGATTCTTCCAATCTTCCTAAAAGAACTCCAACACCCCCTATATCTGCTCCAACAAGTTTGCAAAAAGTCCTAACCTCCATGAAGAAGTCTTTAAGCCATCAAAGCATCCTTATCTCTCCACTTTCACATTATTGCCTTAAGGAATAATAAATCAACCTCTAATAGTTATTTTAATATTTGCAATCTTTTAAATAACAATTAATTGATTCATAACATTATCAATTAATTGTCTATTTAATAACAATCATTTGCAAATATAAAAAATGAAAATAAAAATAATTCATTTGATAAATTAACATAAATAATAATAAAACATTACTTCAGACAAGTAATATATTATTATATCTCCTATGTTAATCTTCAACAAAGTGAATAAATTATTCTATTTTCCAAAAACTAGAAGGAATCTAATTAAAAAAAAACAAAGGCCCTGGATTTCAAAAATCATACAAAAAATGAGATAGGTCAAACAACCCTAAAACAAAAGCAAAAGGTTGACCTCATTTCATTTTATTTTATTTCTTCCTAGAAGAAAAATCGAGAGCTTGTGAAGAGGGGTTTTGAAACCCTTATGCAGCCGCCATGGAAAAATTTGTTGGTGCTAGAGATTTTATGTCTGTTGCACTGCCATTAATGGTCCTTCTGAAAGTTGTTTTCATGCAAGCCGCCATCACTGCTTGGTTGTAAGTGCTTCTTACTCTCTCTATATCTATTGACTTGTTTTTTCCTTCTGGACTCTCTGTGATTGAAACACCTTCAGTTTAGAATATCTTTTCCAGAATTATGAGAACTTGTGTTTTTAAATTCAAAGCTTTAGACGACATTTCTTGGCATTATTCTGACTCTTCCTCCTTGCGTGAGGGTATGACTAGAAACCACTGTTGTTAAAATACCTTTTGCTCTTTTATTGGTGGTTATACATCTTACTGGGTTTCAGTTTTGAAGTTTTTCTTGAATTTGTAACAGGAAAATAGCATAAATAAGTTCAGATCTGAATGATACCACGTTTTCTTTTGCTAATACTTGTAAAATCTAAAGGAAACATGGGTATGAAGCTTGGAACTGCTCCATGGAACATTTTACTGCAGTCATTCTACTATTTTCATTCCATTGCAGCTTGAAGTGAGGGTTTGTACAAAATTCAAAAAACACCAACTGTAGGTGACTTTTATTTGTTCTTTTTTCTTTGTGCGTGAGCTGCCGCCTGAGAAAGAAAGAAGCCACCATGGTATTTGCCATATAGATCTGCAAGAGTTCTTTTTCCTTCACGTTTTAAAACTATGAACACCACCTGTTTACATGAGGGTTTTACTTCACATTTTCTTGCTTCTCTGTTGTTTTCTGCAGTGTTGATTTTGGCATATCCCTCTTTTTCACGTGAGGGTTTGGAGCTGCTATTTTCAAGATACATGACTGGATCTTTCACGTCCTGCTTTTCCTCTTATTCTGTAGCTTTAGCTTACAGCTATCCTCAACTTGCTCTCACAGACACTACAAAGCCAACTCATACAGCACGTCTCCAATCCCCAAAAAATATCTTAAAACGTTGGCTTGAATCTGAATCTTTTATTCATGAAATACACGTCCTTCTGGATTAAAATTATCTTTGATGAAGGCTTCAGTTAACAACCTTCTTTCATTTCATTTACAAACTCGAGGAAATTTGTATGTCAGATGCAACTTTATATTATATGTAGGATCTCTTGTCTATATCTTCATTTAATCATTACTGTTACTTTCACATTTTCCATACAGCACTTCACTCCAGAGCCCTACTTATTGCATTGTTGTCATTTGTAACACTATAATTTTTGAATCAAGGCTGTTTATTAATGACTTTTGTCCTTCTACTCTCAATGCACATTACTTGATCTTTCATGTTATAAGCTTCTGGTTTCATCTTGAGCATTGATATATGCTTATCAACAAAAATATCCTCTATTTGATAGACGCTGCATTTTCTGGCATTTAGAGATCCTTTTCTAGCATATCTGTATTTTGTAACAGCAACAATAGGAAATCTGCACTTCAATTTGTTCAAAGATAATATATGTTATATGAGCCTTCTGCTCTTGATACCATACCTGCGACATCTCTGATGGTCCTGAGGTTATACTAGCTCCATTTGCATTCTTTCATTACATATTATGATCCAGTGATTTTCACCCCTTTGAATTTTGCGCTTATCCTCTTGTACTATCAGTGATTACTCCCCTGAAATTCGATTCATATTGCTGCTCTTTCAATAAACTTTAAGGTTTCAATTTGAAGAAAAGAAGAAAATTGTCCCTTAAACAGATTCTGAGTTTTCTTTACTGTTTATTCCTTGCACTCTAAACACAATAAAAGGTTCTATGAATGGTTCACATGCCCCTTTAATACTGTATTTATCTTCCCTCTTGATCTGAATCACTCCTACCACTGACATGTTGGGCTCAAACCCTTGTGGGAGCCACATTTACATCGACATGTCAGTGGTAGGTGTGACGTTGCACAAGAAACAAACTAATTAGCAATAAATTGGTTTCTTTCTTAGAGTTTGGATGTAAATGCGTATGCAAAAGACATAATGAGGAGATTGTTGGCCATTGCTTAGATCATATTGATCTAACTCATTTTAACTTGCAGGATTTGGAGCGGGAAAATGGAAAGCAAAAGCAGCAGAATCAAAGGCTCGGAAGAACTTCAACACAGCCAGTCATTCTAGGCAATGGCTGGAAACCATGACTCAATTCATTTTTGCATTTACATTTATGTTCTCTTGCCTAAGCACTTGATTTATTTTATTTTTTTAATGAGGTTAGTTTCACGGCCTGTGTGAACCGTAATGAGCACAAATTTACATTTTCAGAAAAGCATAAGATGTAATTCATTCTTCTTTCATATGTTATGGTTTACTTTTCGTCATAAAATGCAAACTTATATTCATAGAATAAATCAAATGGCTATGATAGGCAGTAAGCATGATTTCTTCAAATAAACAAACAGTCCCAGCCAGCATGGCTGTACCAATTTGAACTCAAAATAAATTGGTTAACATTTCACTCACGACAGTTATTATGAGAGGGTAAAGTAATTTTTGAGCTCATCTTTCACAGGTATGTCATCGGATGCTCATTTGTTTTTGTTAAAAGGAAGAAAGCATTAACTAAACACGCTTTCAGCTCTGAAAAATCAGACTTTATTTTTTGATCACCATGTATGGCTTAGTTGCTAAATAGTTGTTGATAAAGCATTTGATAAATATCCTATTGCTTGATCGAAGTTTGTTTTGGGTAATGGTTTGATAGCTATTGAAGTTATGATATTTTACTCTCACGGGAACATATTTTGTAACCTTATTCGAGGGTTAGTTTGAAGATGTTTTTTTTTTAAAAGCAATGTTAAGAAACTTTATTTTAAACGTCCATGGTTTAATTATGAGATTGGGTATTTGTTACAAATCAATTTGGTTACCCTGTGTTACCAAAACAGATTACAATTGATTGTTTCCATTTTTTTGTTAAAAAAAAAACGTGAAGTGCTGATGTTTTCTTGAGGAGTTTCTTTTGGGATTTGTTAAAACAGTTTCAGTTGTAACTTCTCTATTCAGTTACATTCACATATGTACAGAGAGTCCTTTGGGACTGTCTATATATGTGTTAATGTAGTTGGATGGATACAGTTTTTGGAGAAGAATAAAGGGACAAAGTTTTGTCCAGGAACTATATTGAAGATCATTTATTGTAATAAAGGTTAATGGTCATATATTTGTAAGTTTTGACAAGTATATTACCATGGACCCTATTTGAACTTGTAAGGATTAAGGGGTTGTAGCTCCTTGCAGCTGGGCTGCTAAACTGGATGTATTGGATTGGGAATAATAAAGGAATGAAGTGTTTTTTCCCTATGACGAGATCTAGTTGGATCTTGAGGGTTTCCACTCAGCACAAATGATGTGTCTTGATTATAGTTTTTTGGTTTATGCTCTGATATTTCTACCTTGTTAAATCTGTTCCTTGAATTTACGTTTGTGTTCTTCAAGTTGGCTCAACTGGTTAGTTGTTAAGTTCAGTTTTTCTAAGTCTCACTTCTTTATGCATCTTCCTTGTCTATTTAAAATAAACCAGGTCCTTTAATCTGTCCTAGAAGAGACTTTTTAGGTACTCTGATTCACCCCCTCCCCCTCTTAGAGTACGTCTACTTTCAACATATATGTCATAGAAATCCTCCAAGGATTTCTCTATCCTCAATCTAGGCCTATCCTATAAAATGGTTATCCAGACACAAAATGTCTCGGGCATTTCATTAAATATTTGGCATACATAAATGAACCAGTAAACATCCATAAGACTACTTTCTCACATTCACATCTAATGCAATTCATGTTCTTATAGCAAGGTTATACAGCTGTTCGAGCTCTGTGGCACCCACACATGCTTTGAGAACACTTTTGGAGATAAACTCTAATAACAAGGTTATACAACTGTTCCACATCTACTGAACTCACACACGCTTTGAGAACAATTTCAAATATAGGGTCAGTTCCTACTGCATTTCACCAAATCCCTCCCAATCTCCTCATATTCCTTGTTAAAGAATAACTAGCCAATATTGCATTCCATGTATGAACAATTAATCCAATCATTCATCTCAAACATTTAATGGACATGCATCTGGCTGCCATATTTTAGATAAAAGGGAAATACAAATAAGATTGAATCTCTAAAAGTATCTAGTTCTATACACTACAATTCATGGGCGCTTGCACTAACTTGTCTTGCCTCAAATCTTTATAGCATGCACAATCCTGTACAATAGCATCATAGCCTTCAATTCTTTCCACAAAACATGCATTGCTTCCTTCAATCCTACCCATTATATATTTTTAATTAGTTGACATTTGTAGTAGGAATAAAGTAATATTGTATTACTTCTATTTATGACTTGTCGGGAGGGTAGTTAGGAGTGAGGAGGTGCGTCCGTTGGTTTTTCCAACCAACCGACTATCTTATAAGCACTTTGGTCTTGGATGTAAAACTGTTGGTTTTTGGTATCAATAAAGAAGATAGCATTTCCTCGCCATTCTGGTATTCTGGTACTTTGGTATTGGTATGGTGTTCTAGTATTATGTTGTCTGACATTGATGTTTAATATATTATTCATACCATTAATACTAAGTTCCATTTTGTACCTTATGCTTGTATAACCATTCTACATTTTGGTGCCGCTGCCTAAGTTCGAACCTGGAGGTCTCGGCTTGGGTAAGATGGAGTAATGGGAAGACCCTTCCTACCACGTGTACTAATAACGAATAGTGACGAAGAAGAGGAGGAAATAACAAGAGATCAAGTGACACGAGACCTGGTGTCGGCCTAGGAAGTCTTTGTTGACCAATATGTGCAAAGGGAAGCCCAAGATAGAGCGGTTCCTAAGAGCACGGTACGGGATGAGCTTTCAGTACCACCAACAGTGTACGATCTACTTGGACAAATCCCTCGACTATTGGCCTGGTACGCGTGGAGGAGGAAAGAGAGGAGACTGGAAGGAAGAGGAGGAGACAACAAGTACTCCACCAGTCGACTGAAAGGAGGACACGAGAAGTGGGGGAGCATGATATACCAAGGAAGACAAGGAGGGATTAAAATAATTCATGCCCCTGCTTCCAAATAAGTACCCCAAATGACGATCGGAAGAAGAAACTGAGGGAGAAGCCGCGAGGCGGATCCTAGGGTTACGCCAAGAGGAAGAGAGGCGTCGCTATTTGAGAGGCTTGGTCGAGCAATCTCGGAGTGCAAGACAGACTGATGAAACGCTTATTGAACACACAATAGAGGGTCTAGCCAAATTAGCCATTTCAGAAACCTCGGGAAGGAGGGAAGCATCTTGAAACTCCGGCATGCCAGGAACAACCATGAAGTGGGCAAGAAGAATTGCAAGGGGAAATAGAGAGTACTAGCTCGGTAGGAGGGAGCATTCCTGCAGTCCTAGCAGGAAGTGCCCCAGCAGGAGGAAGTGTCCTGACAGGAAGTGTCCTGACAGGAAGTGTCCAGGCAGGAAGCGCCCCCGCAGGAGGAAGCGTCCCAGTAGGAAGTGTTCCGGCAAGAGGAAGCGTCCCGGCAGGAAGTGTTCCGGCAGGAGGGAGTGTCCCGGCAAGAAGCGCTCCGGCAGGAGGGAGCGTCCCGGCAGGAAGCGCTCTGGCAGGAGGGGGTGTCTCGGTAGGAGGGAAGAAAATGGCAGAAGTTAAGCAAAAACTTCCCAGATTCACTGGAGATGGATCAGAAGACCCTGCATGACACTGTAAAATGTGCATCACCATATGGCAGGCCAATGGAGAAAACGATGCAGATCAATGGTTACAAGCCTTTCCGGCCACCCTAAGAGGTATAGCTATTGATTGGTATATAGACTTGGAGGCCAATCAGAGAGCCACCTGGAAAGATCTCCGTACTGCATTCGAGGAGGAATTCAGACTCTTACGGGATGATGATGAGATAGTTACAAAAATCTATAACACCAGACAAGGGAAAAATGAGTCAATTAGAAGTTATACTAGGAAACTCAAAGAATTGGTAGGGCAGTTGGATAACAAACCTGTCGACGGGTTGAAAAAAAGATGGTTTATTGAAGGACTAACCCCATTGCTGAAGCGAAAAATGAAGATAGTGCCACCACCATTTTTTAAAGAAGCATGCACCCGGGCTATGGACATAGAAAGTGAGAATAAAACTTCCAAGGCTAAACAACAAGGAAGCGGAAGTGAAAGTTCAAAAGAAAGTGGGGATGAATCTAAAACTATCCAAGCCCTGAGGAAAGACATGATGCGGCTAATGAAGGAAGTAGCAGGAAGCAAGGAGGAAAAGAAAGAGGGTAGGGACCTTTGGTGCACAGATTGTGAGGAGGGTCATACAAAAGGGACGTGTCCGCGCAAAGCCTTCTGTGACATCTGTCAGGTGTTAGGCCACACAATCAAAGAATGCCCTTACAACTTGAAGGCAAGCAGTGCCCAAGTATTTTTCACACAAGGAGAACAATCCACACCACCCGTCACACCCCCACATAACGCTAATACGAAAGCATCACCAGGAGGGTACAGGAACAATAGAAGGGGAAGTAATAACAACAGTAATAACAACACACCTTGGAGGGCAATCCAGTACAATTCTAAAGGAAGACCCATGATCTAATGTAGACGATGTAACCAATGGGGACACTTCACCCGAGATTGCCAGGACGGGGGAGGGAATGAAGGAATGATGTGTAAATGGTGTGGACCAGGCAACCATGATGATGCGAATTGCCCTAAGCAAAATGGGGTAAACAGGCTGGACATTGTAGACTCTAAGCGAGAAGTTTTGGCCCTCACAAGAATGCAGGCAAGGAAACTTGAGTACCCAGACATGGCTATAGAAAAGGAAAGATTTCAAGAAGCCACAAAAGACATTAGGCATAGTATAGAGGAAAGGAGGGAAAGTACAGCTAAAACCCCAAACAAGGGGCCAATACCGAACATCATGAAACAGGTGTTGGAGACTACCATCCCAATAAAAATCATGGACCTGCTGGAGACTGTACCACAGCTTTGGGTAGCCATAACACAAGGAATGAGGAATCAAGAGGAAAGTCTTAGGAGGGAAGAGAAAATAGAGAAACAAGAAGAGGAAATAGGGGAGAAAAAGGATACCCTATTCACCATTGGGACAGGAAGGACACCTGCAGTAGTGGAAATGGAGATAATGGGATGTAAACTATCTAACACTATTGTGGATGGAGGGTCTGGTGTGAACGTTTTACCTAAAGAGACCTGGAAGGTGCTAGGGAAACCCACACTCTGGCCACCCACATTCCAATTAGTGGGAGCAGACCAACATGGAATCAAGCCGATAGGAACCTTGGTGGGACAAAAGGTAATAATTGGTAGACAAGAGTTCTTCCTTGACTTTGTGGTGATTACCTTGGAAAAGAAGGGGTACGACGCCTTGCTCGAGAGGGGTTGGCTGATTGCAGCCAAGGCCACCCACAACTGGAAAAGAAACACCCTATCTATAGAGGTAGATGGGAGAAAATATGTAATAGATTTGAGAAACCAATATGTGAGTTAGGATCTGGCATCTGACTCAAAAGAAGAGGACCGAGAAGGAGCAGAACCATATGATGGAGTACTCCAATTGGGAGAATGCTCTGAAGATAAAACTAGCTCCCTCAATGGGCTATTTCATTGGCAAATGGGAGACTATGAGGTCTTCCAGCCAGAATGCAATATGCTGCAAATTCAAGAGACAGAGGAAAGTTACCCAAAGGGGTATAAGGAATATAAGGAGGGTACGATAACCATCAATGAGAAGCATGCACACATATTTGAAGAAAGGGTGGAATACAAGAAAGCCAAATTGCAAACTGTTGACCTTGGAGGAGAGGATGAACACAAGGAAATCCTAATAGGAGATGATTGGGATCCCGTACTGAAGACAGCAGCTTTCAAAATTTTCTTGGAGTACAAGGATGTATTTGCATGGACATACAAGGACTTAAAAGGAGTTTCACCTGAATTGTGCGTCCATCGAATACCATTAATACTAGGTGCTCGGCCTGTGCGTAGACGACCATATCGGATGAACAAGAACTATGCTACCAAGGTGCAGGAGGAAATCACAAAGATGTTGCAAGCGGGGATCATATTCAAGGTACAAACTAGTGATTGGGTGTCCCCCGTAGTCATATCTTTGAAGAAGGATGGTGTGGAGATCCGGATATGCGTGTACTGCAAGTGCTTGAATGCGGTAACTATAAAAGATCCCTTCCCTATCCCCTTTACAGATAGTATCCTTGAAGAGGTAGCTGGCCATGAAATATACTCCTTTATGGACAGGTTTTCAAGCTATAACCAAATCAGCATTGCTGAGGATGACAAACTGAAGACCACTTTTGTGGTGGAAGATGGGGTGTATGCCTATAATAGAATGCCATTTGGGCTGTGCAATGCACCAGCCACCTTCCAAAGAATCATATTACATATATTTCAGGGTATGTCTGTGGGCAATTTTAGAGCTTTCCTTGACGACTGGTCAGTTTATAGCGGGAAGGAACGCCACCTTAAGATCTTGGGTGAGAGTATGGATAGATGCAGAAGAGCCAGATTAGCCCTGAATCCAAAGAAATGCAGATTCATGATACCTCAAGGAAGACTCCTAGGCCATATAGTATGCAAAGAGGGCCTGAAAACAGACCCCGACAAGATTAGGGTAATATTAGAAATGGAAGCTCCATCAGACGTTACAGGGGTGAAGTCTTTCCTCGGACATGTGGGGTACTACAGAAGGTTCATAAAAGGATTTGCAGGAGTGTCTCTGCCATTAGAAAAGCTCACTAGGAAAGGGGAAAAGTTCTGCTGGGAGAAGGATCAGGAGGCATTCCAAGAACTAAAGAAGAGACTTGTACATGCTCTGATACTCATATATCCAGATTGGGACAGAGAATTCCATGTCCATGTGGATGCTTCCAACTACGCAATAGGAGCTACCTTGACACAAATGGGAAAGGAAGGACTGGAACATCCGGTGTACTTCGCCAGCCGGCTGCTCTCCAAAGCGGAACGGAACTACAGTACCACCGAGCAGGAAGCTCTAGGTATGGTTTATGTAGTACAAAAATTTAGACATTACTTACTCACCACCCCCTTTAAATTTTTTGTGGATCATCAAGCACTCATGTATCTTGTGAATAAACCTATAATCCAAGGAAGAGTAAGTAGATGGCTAATCCTCTTACAAGAATTTACTTTCAAGATCATCGTCCGGCCTGGGAAAAATCACATAATTGTAGATCAATTATCTAGAATCAAGTCCGGAGAAGTTGCAGGAAGTGGAATAAATGAGGATTTTCCTGATGCCCATCTATTTCGAATTGCCATATTACCTAAATGGTACGAAGAGATAGGCCAATACCTGTCAACGGCTACTTTTCCTAAAGAAATGAGTATACAAGAAAGGAGGAAGATTGCACTCAAGAGCGGGACATTCCAGTTGATTGAGGGATTTCTATACAAAAAGGGACCAAATGGGATCCTAAGAAGATGTGTGATGGAAGAGGAGATTTAAGGAGTCCTGAGGGAATCTCACGAAGGACTAGCAGGGGACCATATGGGACCTGATGCAACAGCACAGAAGGTATTATTGACAGGCCTATGGTGGCCTACGCTGTACGCGGACGCTAGAGAATGAATCCTGAGTTGTGATACATGTCAAAGGGTAGGGAAACCCTTGAAAAGAGATTTTATGCCACTATTTCCATCGCAACCGCAGTTGTTTGAGCGGTGGGGCCTAGATTTTGTGGGACCTCTTCCTGTGAGCAACAACCACAGATGTAGGTACATAGTGGTAGCGACGGAGTACCTCACAAAATGGGCAGAGGCAAGAGCGCTTCCAGACAACACAGCTCAGAGTACTGTCGAATTCCTCTATGAACACATAGTGACAAGGTTTGGGATACCACTGCAACTCACAAGTGACAAGGGGTTGCACTTTGTGAATGAGACTATCAGGACAATGACAAGTGAGTATAAAATTTTTCACTCCTTCTCCAGTCCATACTACCCAAGAGCTAACGGTCAAGCCGAGTCAACAAATAAAATATTAGTAACAATCCTATACAAGACTTGTGGAGTAGAAAAGGGAGATTGGGCAGAGCAATTACCGGCAGTACTATGGGCCTACAGAACAACTTACAAAGCCACCACTGAGCAAACACCATTTCACTTAATGTATGGGCAGGAGGTGGTGATGCCTATGGAATTTGGAGTACCCAGCCTGAGGATAGCAGTGGTTGGGAGAGATGGAAAGCTTAAAGGAAAGGCTTAACACCCTGATAAAGCTCGATGAAAAAAGAACATTGGCCCAATGGGCCACCCAGGTGGCACAGGAGCGACGAAAATTTTGGCATGATAAGCACCTCAAGACGATGAATTTTAGGCCTGGCCAGCTGGTACTCAGGTATAATGGAAAGAATGCAATCAAACCAGGGCAGTTCAAAATCCATTGGCTCGGACCTTATAAAGTTATGGAAGTCAAAAATAATGGAGCCATAAAGTTAACCACATTGGATAATAACCCTATAAAGGACTTAGTAAATGGATCTAAATTAAGACCCTATACGCAGAAAAAGGAAAGCGTCCCTCTATACCACTTGGAAATAGGAGAAGGAATAAAAGAAAAAGCTGAAAAGAATGTTAAGTGGGAAAAAACAGAACCTAACCCTAACAGCCAAGAAGGTTATAAAAGACTCCAACCAGGAAGCATAATTCATTCCATGTGGCACGAAGAGGAGAGGAGCATTCAGACAAAGCAAAGCACCCACGCCGAGGAAGTTATTTTCTGTACACCGCACGGACAGAAGGAAGGAAGACACCATAGGGTCGTACGAGGGAAGCAAAAGGAGCCGTACAGACTAAAGAACCAGCGTACAGACAGGAGTATGGAGGTGCATTGTCGTACGCCGTACAGGCAGGAAGACGGACTGGGGTGTCGTATAGGGAGAGTGGATACCGTACGCAGGAGTACCGTATAGGGTCGTACAGTAAGAGTAAGGGTCGTACATAGGAAGGTCGTACAAGAGCAGGGCCATACGGGGGGATTGAAGGCTGTACGCAGGAGTACCGTACAGGGAAGTACAGTAAGAGTAAGGGTTGTACGCAAGAAGGCCGTATAGGAGCAGGGTCGTACGGTGGGACTGAAGGCTATACGCAGGAAGTCCATACACTGGCAGGGTCGTACGGTGAGTTTGGGTGCCACGCACAAGAGTGTCGTACTTGGCCAGGATTGTACAGGAGAGAGGCGTACGTATGGAATCCAGGAAGAAAGTCGTACAAGTGGGAATCAACAGGGTCGTACAAACACAGAGCAGGACATCCGTATGAGCAGGCGTGAACTGGGTCGTACGGAAGGATGGAATCACATAGGTTGTACGGAGGAAGGCAAGCACACCAGTACGGCCAAGGGAGAAATAGTGGAAGAAAAAAAGAAAAATGGTTGGTGCAAATGGAAATTCAAAAACACACAACAGTTGATCAGAAGCTATAAGATGGTGAAAATCAGTGTGGGAAACCCGAGCAAAGGGAAGATCATTGACTACAAACAGAAAAATCAAGTTCTGCAAGTGAAAAAGGGGAAGAAGATGACCAACCAAAAGAGCAAAAAGAATGTCCCTAAGAAAACTACGGCTGCGTATATCAGTTTTGAAAGCATAATAGGAAGTGAATGTCGTGCCTGGTGGGAGAATGCGGAGGAGAAGCACATCCTTAAGGAGGCACTACGCAAGTCAGAGGTAGAAAAAATTATTTTTATGCCTATCTTTGATCTAAAAGAATTTGAATCCATATTTCAGACTATGGTGGAAGGCTATGACAGGCAGGCCCACAAATCTGTTATCAAGTACACTTAGCAAGATGTAACCATTTCCTACTCTGCGAAGGAAATAAGCAAGGTATTTGGAATACCTGACCGGGGACAGGAAATCACGAAAGCCCTAAAAACACCAATGGCCATGGAGGAGAAGAAGAAGTGGCTGGAGTTAGTCTATAAGAAGAACCTCACTAATCAGGTATGGAACGATATTCTAAGCAAAAAGAATAGTAGGGGTCTGAAAAAGATTTTCATAGCAAACGCAGAGTGGAGATGCATTGTAGACCTGGTGAAGAGAAAACTTACTGCTGGAAGCCACACATCGGATATTGCCATCTAGATGTTGCCAATAGTTGACGGGCTGAATAAAGGACAGATATACAATTGGGCACAATTTCTGTCAGACGGGTTACGGGAATTTATGGAATTGAAACATAAAGCATTCTATATGCCTTACCATGCAATAGCCTTATTTTTGGAAGCAGTACACCTACAGGTAGCAGCAAAATACAGGGGACCGTTGATTCCAGCAAGTAGGGTGGAACCCTACAAACCAGCTATGTCATACTGGTTTCCCTTGGACACCATGGGAACAGGATTAGGTGGGGGCGAACCACGACCGAAGAAACTCAGACAGGAAGCAGCGAAGAGTCTCTCTGCGGAAGAATCTTCCAGCCAGGAGGAAGTTGGAGAGGATAGTGCGGAAGATGACACATCTTCAGACTCCTAGGAGGAGGAAATCCGCCTTGGCCATCTAAAGGGCACACCGTGAGATTTTATTTTTTTGCCACCAGGAGGAGGGCCATTGCCAGGAGGGATACCTGAGCATGCAGAGATTGACAAAACCACTAGCACCATGGCAAAGGGAGGAAGTACCATGATGAGTACGGAGGAAGAAGGGAATAAGCAGGAGAAGCTTCTGAGATGGGGAGCCGCAAGACTTTTCTTGCCTGGCATGGCTAATCTGATCTCAGCAAACCAACAGACGCATACCAAGGTCATAGACCTCAGGGGAGGGCAAGTGGGTAACCACAAGATAAGACTCCACACCTCTCAAGGTATTGAAGTTACCCAACCAGTGGCTTTGGTGGTATAGGCCAATGAGAAAAGGGGCTCAACAGGTACGGTGGAACAGTTTGATACTCAAGGGCGGGATGCAGGAGGAGAGGGAATTTTGGAAGAAGCTGATAGACTGTTGGAGGAAGTGGGAATGGTACCGCCACCTTCACCACCACTCAACAAGACCAGAGAGGAGGACACAATAGGGACCCAAAATCAACCCCGCTGTGAGACCGGGATGATCACATTGGAAGATAGGGCAGCAAGGTTCCTTAAGGAGCTGGTAGCTATGGAGCAGGCCACGAGGGAAATCATGGAGCAAGCCAAGAGCCAGAATGGGGAAGCCATAGTGGAAGCAGCAAAGTCCTTGGAAGCTTTCATAAAGGGACCTTGTGAAATAGATTGGAGCTTACTTCAACGGGGGGGATACACAACAAAAGAAATTGCAGAAGTATGGGTAACGGCAAGCATCATACCACATGAAGACGGGCAAGCACCACTCATGCACACTCTGGCAAAGATAGAGGGGGCCTTTAGGAAGACCTACTTGGAGCTCCAACAGGAAAGGGGGCTGGCGAGTAGCATGAAGGAGTGGGCAGCAGAAAAGGCTGCTTGGCAGAAGGAATGAGTGGAGTTGGAAGAGAAGGCAGCACAAGCGGAAGTAAAGAAGATGGATGCTTTGCGGGTTCTCCAGGGAGTTCAGGCCAAGCAGAAGTTGGTAGAAAGAGATTTGTCACGCATCCGGGAACAAGCTTTGAATCTAGGGACGTCTTCAAAACCCAATCCCGAAGCTTAATTTTGTTTTTAGCACTGGTTGTCGTCTAGAAGACGACTGTTTTTTTTGGGGGGGGATAAATGTAGTAGGAATAAAGTAATATTGTATTACTTCTAGTTATGACTTGTCGGGAGGGTAGTTAGGAGCGAGGAGGTGCGTCCGTTGGTTTTTCCAACCAACCGACTATCTTATAAGCACTTTGGTCTTGGATGTAAAACGGTTGGTTTTTGTTATCAATAAAGAAGATAGCATTTCCTCACCATTTTGGTATTCTGGTACTTTGGTATTGGTATGGTGTTCTGGTATTATGTTGTCTGACATTGATGTTTAATATATTGTTTGTACCATTAATACTAAGTTCCATTATGTACCTTATGCTTGTATAACCATTCTACAACATTCAAAATGTAAATATTCATTATATCATTTGTAGTAAGAAATTTATGACAATTCTGCCAACTGCAACAGGCCATTGAGCTTTGGAAATAGCTTGAAGATGACCACACAATGGTGAGATAATGGTTGCAACTACTGTGAACATTTTGGTGTAGCCAAGAAACTGTTCATGGCCATTTACTACAGCCATTCTGAAAAAAGTATAACATGACATAAATCGAATTTAAGTTTTTTTCCAAACGGTACACATTTAACAATTATAATTATGTCAATCTCTCATTTGAAAGAGAAAAGGAGATGCTTAAATTATTATTGGCACATAAAAATTTAAAAATTCAGAAAATATTAACATTTGACAACAATAGAGAAAGAAACTGCATTAAAAAACTTGCTAGCATATACATAGAAAAAGAAAAATATATCCATACTAGGAGATACAGCAAACTTGTTTTGGCTCACAGACTATTGCTCTTTGTAGAACACTTCTTTTGGCTCAGAAAAAAATGGCCTTACTTGCTCTTCTTCATCAAACTCATATTGGCTGTGGGAAATGACATTTGCTTTGCCTCTTCTTCACTGTGTAAACTTTCCTTTACCTCACTCTCAAGTTTGTATTGTTGTAAAAATAGACCAGCTCTCACTCAACGAGGAAGATCGCTCTCAATCTTGTGGTGGCTGTAAAAATGGCATTTACACACTCTGTCCAGGTTCAAGTTGTCTCCCCTACCCCTAAGTTTATAATATCATATAAGCACCCACAAAAGCTTCTACAGGCACCAAAGCAGAAATCATCAAGATAAGGTTTGCTACAAAATTCAGTATGTTTAATTACGAAAGAACTAGATTCTATAACTGTGGAAAGAACATTAGCATAAAAATAGACATTATACTCACTGGAAAATCAATAATTTAACTTGACAAGGGCATGTGACATGGAATACATACCTATTTATTTATCTGGTGCAGAATGTCATCATTTTAAAAATTTGGCAGAATTAAATAAAAACACAATAAAAGAACCTAACATCACCTAGAGTGTAAACCTCCTCCATACTCCATCTGTTGTGGCAGCTGCTTAGCGAATGTGAGTAAGGTATTTGTTGAATGCAGCATCTGACTCTTGTCTCTTTGTCCTCTTCAATGTATCAGGAGGTCCAAACACCTGCCAAAACCTTAGTGTCTCATCTCCAATAGTTGATGCAACTGTATAGCCATCCGGACTCTGAAAACGGAATGCAGGAATATGTTTCACATTTAAATATTCAAATAAATCTTGCATACACATGTATTGCATCCACATATCAATAACAACCCTAACTCTGCAAGATGAAGTACTCTCAAAGTATGCCCTGTAAGTTCTGCAATTTTCACCATTGAAGGGTATTTCCACAAGGTCAATTGGTTTTTAGCTCATGTTCATGCTCATTCCACAACAATGCATGAACTTGAGACTTGGTGTCAATTGTATTCAGGCATGCTCCTATATGAGTGTTCCAGAATTTAATACACCTATCTGCACTACCTCCACCAGATGCCAATAGATTGCTTTGGAAGAGGTAGTACGACAAGACTTTAACTGCAGCTCGATGCTCATCTAACCTATGAATGTACTGAGTTGCACCATTAGAGGATGACATTCTTTTTTGTCCCAAATATGAATTAAGTTGTCATTCCCCCCACTTGTAAGTTGTCGGCCAGATAGAGACCATTTCAATCCACAAACTTCCTGCTCATGGCCTCTAAATGTTTGAACAATGGAACAATTTGTAAGAATGTGACCATTCTAGGAAAGGGAACCTACACGGGCAGTATGACCCTTCAAGGCTCTTAGCTGTGCAATTATAGGAAAAAGTATAACCAGTTAGGTTGTATTTAATAGTCTACAAAATGACCCAATTAGTGTCTCCTTAGTTTCATTCACCTGTTTATTACTTGAAGAATCCCATAGCTGTACAACAGAATTTGATAACCCAACAGTAATATGTCTGCCATCATTTGCCCAATTAACACTCGTAATGGGACCAACATCGTCATCAACAGTTAATAGCTCAGAAGTAGTGCTCTAAGTGGTATCCCATAAGTAAACTACATTTGAAATAAAACATTGTTGATGCTCCAATCCAGCAGATTCAGATAATAATCATCTACAAGATATGGGGCATCAAATGTTCTCTCTACAGACTATAAAGAACCTTAAAGCAATCTCAATATCAAGAAACCATATAATAATTAAGTAAAGCAATGTCAATATCAAGAAAACGAACCTTTATACAGCTAGTTGATGAAAGGGCTGATCTCCTATACATGAAATATTATGCAACGATCTAATAATATCCTTGCAGAGATTGGAGTATTCATTCAGTTCTCAGAAATCAAGAAAACCTTAATAATAAGTTCTTCATGACAGTGTCATACTCGCAAATGAAACCCTTTGAAGTCATACTCGCAAATGTCAGCACCAGCATCGAAGATTGTCCCCAGAATTTGCAGTTTACTAATCTAAGGCCAACCTGAGATAAGATTCACCAAATACTTCATAACTTTGTAGTCTATCAAGAACCCAATCTAAAAAGAGACTCAAGCTTAATCCCAATATCAGCAAAGAAGCCATTGAGACTCTAATGCCAACCTGAGATAGGAGTCATTGAATACTTCATAATATTGTAAGTTTATCAGAAGACCAATCTAGCAAGAGACCCAAAACCCAAGGTCTAGACAAAATAAGCTTGAGGATCCAGTTGATCATCAAAAACAACTCACTGAACACGAGGCATGACTCGATTATCAAAAACAGAGACTCAAACCTTAGATCTGGAAACCAATACATGATCCAACTAATTTTCAAATATCTAACGAACCAACAGATGCATAGATAGCTTGATCTTTAAAACCAGTGACCCACCTAGAGTTTATCTGATTTTCACACACCTTAAAATCTGAGCGCACTAGAAGCCATTGTCAATCAAAGCAATCTCAACAGTGATCCAAGAGAAATCCCTCAACTTTAAAACCAATTGGCTAGAACATTTGTCCAATCTAACAAAGTATAACAAATGAGTTGACTAGGTAGTTTATCCAATCTAACAAAGTATAACAGATATTTAGACCACTTACTTGAGGTATGTAATGGTGAAGTTTGCTGGATATAACCACAGAACCAATAGAAGCACATTCTGAAAAGAGGCTTTGGAGACTCTCGAGGAACAGGGGCTTTTGCTTTGAAGGTCAGGATTCTAGACTTTTTGCCGCCAATATTACTGTCCTTCAACAAGCTTGCTGCAAGCTCTTTCTTGTATGTTTCCTTGGCATTGTTCTCTTTCTTATTTTCTGTTAACAGATATCGAGCAACGTCAAAATCCATGGAGCCCCTGTGGGCAACAAACCGATCACTCTGCAATGACATAAAATCATTTAAATAAAGAGATCAAAGCAAAAACTTTTACATTAAACCCACATTACAGTAAATCCCATTACAGGATATATGTATTACAATGGCAATGCAAAATATAAACACAAATTATCCCGATGCAAAAAATAAACAGTCAGATTACCCAACACACAAGGCATAAAGGAAAATTCCAATGCATGAACCAAAACCCCTATGTAGAATATACATCAAAACCTCAATACAGAATACTTGAACATTAGAATCTACATCAGTACCTCTAAACAGAATGCACAGGTTATACCCTCAAATAGAAAATTCGTATACAGAAGCCTTTATAGAGGTTTGAAATATTAAATACCCAATACTCAAAAAAGAATAGACATAAGAATCAAACAGTATATATACACATAAACCCCAACAATGAATAAATACACCAGAATCCCACTACAGAAAAATTAAAGAAAAACCTCAACACGGAATTTAAGCACCTAAAGGCAAAATCTCAATGAAAATTAAAAGAATCTAAATATAATTGACCAGCGTATATACATTTCCCAAGCCCCAATACATAATGTGGAGACGCTTCCTGTTCTTGGATGGCCTCCAGACCCGAGGAGAATCGTGGGCCATATTTAGATAAAGTAACCTGTATTACAAAAGCAGGAAGAAAACTACACAGAATACTTAAAGTACAGAGAAAACACAGTTGAGAAAAAATGAGAGAATACAGAAGTTAGAACTTTTTTTCTTAAAAAACTTTAGAACACAATTATCAAAACTGTGATCGCCGCAATTATCAGAAACTTGTTCGCGAATGAAGATAGTATGAAAGAAAGCCTGTAAATTGCAGATTTCAAATATATCAATGTATGAAATGAATGAATGAGAAGCGAAGGAGAATTCAAATTTGAATATATACTTTTGGGCTCTCAACGATCAGAAACACAACGGACATTATTTTATTGTAGATTTTTTTTCTCGTGACGGGTTTTCCATGCTTTTTATGCTTTCTATTATTATTAGTATTTTAATTTGTTTTTTTATGTGGTGAGTAATTTATATTATATTATATTTACGTGTTAAGTTTGATTTTAATTTGTTTTTTTTATTTTGTTCTTATCAATTTTTAGATTCATTATAAGAACAAATTTTTGAGGAATAATAGATTTTTAAGTTTTTTTTCAAATTTATAGTGTCTATTGTAAATAGTTTTATTTATTTATTATTTATAATTGTAAATACAGTGATTTTTTTTATAGATGTATAAATTTTAATAGTAATAAAGTCAATCAGTTATTTTATAAGGATTTGGTTAGTATTATTTAAATAAAATTAAATCATTTCATTACAAATATTACACAAAAAATATTTCTATTAAAAAATAAATTCATATGTATTCTTTATAATTATAATTTTTTTGGTTTGAAATCATTCGATTATTTAATATTTTTTGAAAATCAAATTTTTTTTTGTATTAATTATTAGTGTATCAAAATTACATTGAAATGAACGAGTAAGAGGCAAAGCCTCTACCCTAGAGTATCAAAGGAGGAGAGTTAACATGACATTACAAGAGCTATTCATAAGACAAAAAAGAACCTAAAGTAGCTATTGCATAATATCAGCATAGGCTTCCACTCAGGTGGTCCATCCCCTAGAGCCTTCCATCCACACAATGTTCTTTCTCTCCTGGATTTGGGTAGCATTAGGATCTTATCATCAAAAACATTCTTGGTTTTCTTGACCTCCTTGATAAGCTTTTCCAACGTCTCTTCAAACATTTGTAGGTTATCCATGTTCCTTTTCCATTCGTAACCATCTTTCATTTCAAAAACAAACATAGTGGAGTGTCTCATTTGCAAGAATCTTCTCAGTTTTTCCCTTTCAAGCAGCATAGTAACATGAACCTGCGAGAAAGTTTTCAAAAAGACTCAGTAAGGGATTTGGAAATGCCTTGACACCTTTCCTCATTTTTGCATTTCCAGATCTGCCAGAGAATGTTAGAAGATAAAATATTCCAAAAAAGATTAGTGTCCTTGAGATTATGAATATTACCAGTAATGATTTCAAAAATATTAACAAACCTGGGATAAGTAATGCCAAACATGCACCACATTTCTTTAGCAACAATACAATCAAAAAAGATATGTCTACAAGTATCAGCGAGTCTGCAAATGCTACAAAAATCAACTAAAGAGTGATCCTTCCTAATAGGAAGTCTGTCAAGTAACATTAGCCACCTAAAGCATCTAATTTTAGGATCAATCGGGCCTTTCCAAAGTTTATCAAAGTATTTTTTCCAAGAACAGATATCCAAATCAGTGTACCAAAGTTTATTAACATGTTGAATGATGGAATCATTATAATCAATCACTTTATATATGTTTTTGGATTTAATTTTAAAAATGATAGTACCATCTGGCCATTTGAGATTAGTGTGAAATCTGTGGGAATCCACATTGCAAGTAGATGGTAAATCTTTGCAAGCTTTGAAAGGAACAACATTGAAAGAGGTTTCCCTAGAAATGCTAAATTTTGGAAAAATCTTCCTCTTTGTGATCTATTCGATGGGAACTTTCCTATCTGTGTCCAGGGGTCCGCAGTTTTTAAGTCCATCTGGAAACTCTTTCTTCCTAACAAGGGCTACCATGATAGCAACCAGCTATATGGTGAAAGGTCGATTTGGTGGAATTTATATAGTTCTAGAAAGCCTTTGGCCCTTTCTCAAGGATGCTTTGCCAGATTATGGAATAAGATGGGCATCTCTTAGCTAATTGACCTTTTTGAACATGATAGCATAATTGGTTGGGAGGAACTTAGCTCCAAATATAAAATCCCTCACTCTCAAAAGAAAATCAATTTTTTTTATCTTTAATCATTGTAATATACAGAAAATAATTTTATAATTAACCATTTTTACTTAGTGTTTATATTATACAATTTTATGATTATTAATAGTATTTTATCTACATTATTCTAATTAATATTTCATTTTAAAATATACAAAATTATTCCATTATTAACTATTTTCACTTCAATGTTTATATTATACAATTTGAAGGTTATTAATAGTATTTTTATCAAAATCAGTATAATTAATAATTTTTATTTTAATCATTTCAATATATACAAAATACTTTCATATTTAACTATTTTCACTTCAATGTTTATATTATACAATTTTATGATTGTTAATAGTTATTTTATTAAGGGCATTGAACATTCTATACTTTTTTTTGAAGCAAAAATGCGAAAAGAAAGAGTCCAGTAGAAAATTGCCTTGCAAAACCAGTAGGTTAAGTTAGGGCTTATTCATCATGAACAATCCAAAGCTAAAAACCCTACTGCGGCTGCTACGAATCAGCCATCCTCTTCCTGGCTCAATTCAGCCATTCGATCTGCAAGCCCGGAGAAGAAGTTCTCTAGCTACTGTTTTAACTGCTGGTTATACGGGCATAAGTATAAAGATTGTAGAAAAAAGGATGTTCGCCATCTTCATCCTACCTATGACCATCTCAAGGATTTCATTGCTAAACAAAAGGCTAAAAGCCTTTTGGAATCTCAAGAAAATGAGAAGTCTATGGTTAAGATCTCTATTGCAGCTCTCAACACCATTATCCCTTCAAATCACGACTCTACGCAAAATGATCAAAGCTCGAAGGGGTCTGAGCAAATTATAACTAGGGTTTCGGATCACAACTATGGAACCCAATCTTCTAGCGGCTATCAGACCAGAAAAAAGACAATGGAAAATAAGATCTTCTCGGTAAAATCGCTAGATGATCAAATAGTCTATTTTGCAAAGACTAAATATGCAAAGTTGAGGAGGCCAAATGATGAGTTGGCTAGGGCTAATAATTTCGAGCAGATCCCATTTCATACCCACTCTGATTCAAGGAAAGATGGAGTGGTATCTGTTCAGGCCCCTCTAGTTCATGATCTTAGCAAATCCACACCATGGCAAACTAACAAAAGAATGCATAACAACCCCGGGACCGCAAAGGCCCTAACATCCAAGGTAATTCCGACCAAGTGCTCCTATGAACCTCTACCTGCTGCGAGGGGAGGAGGATTGCCAGAGGCTAAGGCATCTTCCGGGGGGAACAAAGCAAGGAAGGATGAATGGCATCTGGTAAAAGGCAAAAAAGCGGTAACATCTCTCCCAAAAAAAACCTAATAGTAGTACAATCATTCTAAAAAATTCATTTGATGTTTTAAATAGATTTCAAACTCCTGGTAAAAAACTTTCCCATGCAGCATCGCATAAGAATAGCGGGGTTTTGAAAAGGGGAGAGGATTCTTGGGGGAAATCATAGCTGGGTTGTGTATATACACAACTAGATATGAGAAAATCCCCCCTCCCCTTTACCAAAACCCTAGGGACTGAACAGGAAGTTTTAAAAGATGCAAACAAATTAGATTCATTGCATAGATCTCCTACAGCATATAATCCCCCTCACTGTAGGAGGAATAATAAGAAATCCATGTACAGGATACCAAGCAGCCCGGTTAAATCTAGTAATGATAAAATCTATACTTCACCGCATAGGCTGTCAGGCAATCTTAGAGTATCATCATCTAATGCATATGAAAATCAAGATCCTAATCATTATGTGTTATCATTAAATGACAACTACATCTTGCAAAATCAGAATGTTTATGCAGAAACAGGTTTTTATGCAAATGGATAGGGACAGGGGCACATATCGAAGACATATCAAAAGGTTTGGCATCTCTTCTCCCCATAGAGGTTAGTACCACTATCATGGCTGATAATTTTATTTTCGTGGATTGCAAATGTATCAATCTTAAAAAGAAAATTTTAGAGGAAGAATATTTAAAGTTCAGAGAAATCTCCTTTTATGTATGTAACAGGTTTCCTTTGTTTAATCCAATTAAGGTTCCGAATTTTCTGGTAGAAAGAGCAATTGTACTAAGAAACTTACCGTTAGAATGTAATCATTTAGAGATTGTTAAAATCATAGGAAACAAGATTGGTGTATTTAAAAGGTTGGCTAAAACCAAGCTTAATCATTCAGATGCTATCATAATAGTTGATTTAAATTATCATGATAAATACATCTCTCTTGTTCAGCTGAGCTTCAACTCAAATTCCATATTTATTAATCCCAAAATTTTAGAAAACTTCATAGAAGATTATGAGGAAAATGATAGACCCTATTCCTCTAAAGCTAGTGCAATTCTGCTTCTCACCCCAAACAATAATATAAAGGTTAATTTCTTAAATGAGGGTGGGGGCTTTGTGATTTTGAACACTGATATAAAGTATGCAGAGTTTTCACCCCTCCCCATAAATAGAATCAATTCCCCAATTGTGATCTGCACATCTAAAGATCCCCTTCAATCCCCTATGCCTTTGAGAAAGGTGGAAACTCCTTTCTCCAATAATCACATTAGCTCCGGAACTAATTATGAAAAGGAGACTGTCAGTCACAATCCTCTGGATTTAGATGGCATTGATACCAATGTAAATCAGTCAGATATGATCTTGGCAGATAAGACCATTGGACAGGATAAAGAAAAGAAGGATAATATTGATTGGAAGGAAGACCCTCAAACAAACATGCCATTAAATCCTGATTGTTTAGCTACTATAGTAGCAACAGAAAATAAAGACAAATGTGAAGAAGAAGTCAATCAAAATGTTAACTATTTAGGAGAATCACTTACGGATGAGCTAATGGACATGTTTATGGACGAGACTTGCGATTTTGATGAATTGAAATATCAAAAGGAAAACTTAATCAAACTTATTCAGGAGTGTATATTAGAAGAAAAAGAAGAGGAAAATAGTAGATCACATCAACCATCACTCTCCACTACTCCAATATTGATAGACTCAGCTAATGTTCCTTACGATAACTTTGATTCATCATCAAGTCTATTAGATCTAAAGATCAAAGAAAAAGAGGAAACTTTATCTACTATTAATAAGGAAATACAAACTGAAATTTTAACTAAAAATAATTCATCCAAAGATATAAACGAACTAAACACACCTAACAAGGGATTAATACAAGAATTCTCAATCCCTATAGAACTTGAAACTCTAAATCTGGAAATTTTAGGGCATTCAGAAGACATAATTGAAATATATGGTCAAGAAATCATAGAGAGGGAGGAACTCCCTATTCACATAGAAGCAGAGAAAATTAACCCAGACCAGCAGGATAATACAGACATTAGTAATACCAAAAATTTACCATTGGTTCAGGATTCCATTGATGGTCTCTTTGGGATCACTAACAAAGACAGACAACTGGGTATAGCTATGAACAGAGGGAGCCTTAGCTCACCTAATATAAACAGAATTAAAAAGAAAAGAGGAAGAAAATCAGTAGTCGAATTAAGATCACTAGCTGGTAATGCGGGAAATCAAAGGAAGCTCATAGATATTTTGCACACAAGGAAGGGGAAGTGCCTTCCCCAAGACCAATGAAGGTCACTACTTGGAATGTTAGGGGTTTGAACGCCCCTAACAAACAAAGATTAATCAAGAGATACCTAAAAAATTTTGAATTAGAAATTATAATGCTTCAAGAAACTAAGTTAAGTAAAGAAGAGAGTATGAAGCTTAGCAACAAACTAGGCATTTGGAGGTCCGAGTTTGTGCTCTCCAAAGGTGCCTCTGGTGGTTTAGCTATTCTATGGGACCCCAGGAAAGTCATAGTCACTGCTCTACAAAAATACGACAATTGGATGATGGTAGAAGTGAATAGTCTTAAATCTAATCTAAAATTTATGCTGACTAATATCTATGGACCAATTTTGAATGAAGAGAAGAGGAAGGTCTGGCATGAAGTTCAAACCTCTCTCCTATCAAATAACACAGCTACTCATATTCTAGGTGGTGATTTTAATGCTATCCTAGACACAAAAGAAAAATATGGAGGTTCTCAATTTATCTCACAATCCTAGAAAGATTTCATTCATTGGGTAATAGAAAATATTTAATAAACATTAACACTAATAATGGAATCTATACCTGGAACAATAGAAGATCTGGTTTCAGCCACATAGTAGAAAAGCTAGACAGATTTCTGATCAGCAGTAACTCTGATCCCTTAAACCAACTCGTTAGTGCAGAAATTCTCCCTGAAGCTGGCTCGGATCACTTTCCAGTCAGACTTAAAGTTACGAAAAGTTGTAAACCTCATAGGAACCCCTTCAAGTTTGAGTTCATGTGGTTCAAAAACCCAAAATTCATCAATTTATTAGAACAATGGTGGAACCAAATTTTGATAAAAGGATCTAAGATGTACAGTTTAGTGGCTAAATTAAAAATTATTAAAAATAAAGCACTAGAGTGGAATAAAAATAACTTTAACAATATATTTACAGAAAAGTCTACCATCGAACAAGAAATAGCATAACTAAATAATGAAGTAATAGACAAAGGTATGAATGAGCGTAGCTATTTAAAAGAAAAAGAATTAATGGCCAAATACAATGCGATTCTTCTTAAGGAAGAAATCTTTTGGAAACAGAAATCAAGAGAAACTTGGTTAAAGGAGGGGATTCCAACACGAAGTTTTTCCATAACTCAACAAACTTTAAAAGAAGTGTTAAAAGAATTTCAAAAATTAAAAATGGTGAAGGTCTCCTTGTCGAAAATCCAGATCAGGTTTTAGAAACATTAGTTCAATTTTATCAAAACCTCCTAAACAGTAACGCTACATACAACCCAGAAGCACAAAATGAAATGTTAAGAGCAATCCCCAATTTAATTTCAGAAGTGGATAACAGAATGATAAACGATAAATTAACTTTATAAGAAGTTAAAAATGTGGTCTTCCAAATGCACCCAGAGAAAGCTCCTGGTCTAGATGGCTTCCAAGCGGGCTTTTTCCAGAAGTGTTGGCACTTCATGGGTATGAAGTCTGGCAAGCTGTGGAAGCTACAAGGAACTTGGGATCTTTATTATCATAAATCAATAACACGTTCTTCACTTTGATACCTAAGAAAAATGAAAGCACAGAACTGGGGGACTTTAGACCCATTTGTCTGTGCAATACAATTTACAAAATCTTATCTAAACGTCTGTCTAATAGGCTTAAGACACTTCTCCCCATTATCATCTCTGAAGAAAAAATAGGTTTTGTAGCCGACTGTTCTATTTTAGATGGCATTATCATAGCCCAATAATTGGTACATACTATCCAAACTATTAAGACTCCTAGCATGCTCATTAAAATAGACATCCAAAAGGCATATGATTAAGTAGACTAGACCTTTCTCTATAAGTGCCTAGAGGCTTTTGGCTTCTCCAAATGATGGACTGATCTTATCTATAATTGCATTTCCACTCCCAAAATTTCCATTCTTATTAATGGCACTCTGGAAGGCTTCTTCAGTATTTCAAGGGGCATCAGACAAGGAGATCCTTTGTCACCCTTCCTATATGTGATCATGGCGAAAGCTTTAGGTAGAACTATTAGTAAGAGACATCAGGAAGGTAGAATTTTAGGATTAAAGGCATTGGATAATGTTCCTAATGTTACACATCAGCAATTTGCCGATGATACCATTCTCCCAGGCACTGCTTCGGTATCTGAAGCCAAGGCCTTTAAAGACACCCTTGACCTCTACATGAAAGTGTTTGGTCAATAGGTAAACCCTAACAAATCAGAAATATTTTTTCTAAATACTTCTCCATCATTGGAAAAGGAAATTTGTAAATTATTCAGTTATAATATAGGGAAGTTTCCCTGTAAGTATTTGGGAATAGAAATAGACAAAGGCACCCTTTCCTCCAAACTCTGGTAGCAAGTGATAACTAACATCCAAAACAAGAAGAGCACATGGAAAGGTAGGTGGCTTACAAAGGCTGGTAGAACAACAATGATCAAGTCAGTACTCTCAGCCATCCCCACTTATCAGATGTCAGTTCTTCCTCTCTTGGTTAATGTTAAAGATAAACTAGACAAATTTTTTAGGGATTTCTACTGGTAAGGCTCTTCAGAAGGAAAAAAACCAGCCTTAATCAAATGGGAATCCCTCTGCAAACCTATCTCCAAAGGAGGCTTGGGTATTAAGAATTTACTATGGCAAAACAAAGCCTTGGGTGCCAAGCTGATTTGGAGATTATATAAGGAATCCAATAGCAAATGCGCCTCAATTTTATTAAATAAATATATACCAAGTGCTAATCCTATCAACATCTTCAGAGTCCAAACTCATGTTAAAGGATCTAGAATGTGGAACTTTATCAAGGATTCCAGAGGAATCATGAAAAAATTTCTCTCTTGGGACATAGGTAATGGGGAGAAACTTTTATTTTGGGATGACTCCTGGGTAGGCCTTCCCCCCTAATTTCTCTTGATTTCTCCCCTAATTTCATAGATGCATGTAAAAGCAAGATTGGGCCATACCTTTCCAACTATCTCAGCCCGGATTTGGATCTCCCTTCTAAATTCATTTGCTCCGACACCTTTTCTCTGTTAGAAAGCCAGAGACTTGTTAATATTATTAATAGTAGAGAAGTTGTTCTTAAAAATAGACCTGATAAGCTGATCTGGGCTGGAGTGAACAATGGAGAATATTCAGTCAAAGAAGGTTATAAGACTATATTAGCTGAGCAGAGGATGGACAATTTGGATATGCCCCTGAACCTATGTTGGAATAAAACATGTCTACCCAAAGTTGGGATTTTCCTTTGGGCAGCCATGCAAAAGAGGATCCTCACTGCAGATAGAATTACCAAGCTGGGGTTCGAAGGGCCATCCCGTTGTGCTCTCTGTGAAAAGCACACTGAGGATGTAGATCACCTTCTACTTAATTGTGAATTCACAATGCAGTGCTAGAATTGGTTACTACAATCTCTGGGATGGCAATCCGCTCTCCACATGGACCTTTTGAGTATACTTAAATCTTGGCCAGCTTTATTTAAAGATAATATCTACAAAGACATCTGGACTGTAGCCCCCTCCATATTAGTATGGGAAGTCTAGAAAGAACGGAACAGGAGAATATTTACTGGGAAAAAACTAGAATGCAGGTCACTCATTAATAAAATAGAAACATCAATCTCAGAATTAATAAATTCATCCCTGAAGGATCAAGTCTGTTATGAGGACTCCTTCAAAATTTGGGACAACAAAATTAGATTGCTATGGCCTAATTTATGGATTCCTCCCCTCTATGGGAAAGGAGGGAACAAAACTAAATCAGACCGTGCAAACTGCAAATGGACCCCTCCAGATGAGGGTTGGTACAAACTAAACTTTGATGGCGCATCTAGGGGAAACCCAGGCAATGCAGGGATCGATGGAGTTATTAGGAACTAGAATGGTGATACTATAGCTAGCTTCTCCTGCCCCATCAACCCTACCACTAATAATATGGCAGAATGCAAAGCGGCTCTGGCTGGTTTGAATCTATGCAAGGACCTTAAGATATCTAATCTTATTATTGAAGGTGACTCTCATATTATAATCAACATTATTCGATCTAAGAAGACTCCTAATTGGACTCTAAATGCTAAAATAGAAGAAATAACTCTACTATTAGATAGTATTCCCAACTATGAAATCAAACACACCTATAGAGAAGGCAACTCGGAGGCCAATAAATTAGCAAACTTAGGTGCGGATGGAATTACAACTTTAATTAAATTCGAACTTCAACCTCGGGATACACTCAGTTAAAAAACTTCCTTGTTCGCAACTTATAATTTAAGAAACCCACTCATTAATTACATTCAACCCAGTTATTAAAATTTTAACATCAGCAACCCAAGGTCATGCTCCCTATTACCCCGTCAATTAAGTAAGCTTTAATTATTAGAATCAGGGTATACTCCCTTTTATACTATCAAGATACACATGTTGACCTATCCCTCCCCCCTGGTAGATCATACTCTTCCCCTGTTTTTGTAATATTATCTCAGGTGAGGGGCTCTTTTTATTTTAGAGCAATGTGTCACTTGTTGAAGACTCAAAGGATTATAACATAGACTCAAACATTTATATCTAAATATTATAACATTAATTCAAACAAATGTATCAAGGGTATGTACCTTTCTCCCACTCCTTTACCCATAGCAGATGGTTTACACACTTTTAACCGACCAACCCCAATACTCCTATGTCATATAGATCTTTATATTCTAAGCAATAATGAAACCTATACCTTGTAACTTTCATAGTAATCATCATTATAAAAGCAGGGATGAAGGTGTCATCGCTGGGAATGATCGCCAGTTAGTAGTTATGATTGAAGCCATTATAACCAATAATCCATGGTTCCCTTCTTCACAATTCTGATGGTGAAGAATAGGGATATGAAATGATTACTGCATCAGCAATTGATTCAATCCCCTCAGTGATGCCTCCCGCTAGTGATTCATAAATCATATAGGTTCTCTTAGCCTGTATTAATAGGCCTGCCTTTGAGGCATCTCATTTCTTGTAGCATGTCTGTTATATTTTCACATATATTTTCCCTTATAGAACCTGAACCATCTCTATCATTAGCTGGCTAAACTACTCCTACTCATCATGACCAAGCATAGTCTTTTATCGATGTCAATAATGAAAGATAGTGTTTAGTTCTTTCCTTCTCTAGTTCTTTCCAGAAGCTGTAGATAGGTTAGGGTTGATCTCATATATTTCGATAGCCCGTTCTAGTTTTTATAGCAAGCTTATCTAGCTCCTGACTAGTCCAAACATGGATACTAAGCTCGTAACTTTCTACACTAAAGCCGACAGAGCTATGGCTTTCAGAGGTTAGATTTACCCTAAGAGATGGAATCAAATGTTGAATCCATTCCCAGACTCAACAAGGAGGGTGATTGTGAAGGCTATAGGGGACCAACACTTCAACAATACTTTTACCTATAGAACTAACAGAGGGGTTATCAGCCAGTTCATAGCTCTACCAGCCTTTGCAGGTAAAAAGCAAGAGGACATAATAGCAATAACTAAGCAAATCCTCTTAGAAGAACACTTGGGAGGTATGGAGAAGATGGCCCATTGCATTGACCAAAACCTCACAATCCCTTACCCCGAAAGAACTATGCAAACTTCCATTGAGGATTTGGATAAAATACCTCAGTCTGATAGAATAGCTCTTATGACTTTCAAGGATGAAGACATTTTTTATGAACACTGGCTGGAGATGGAAATAACTATTGACTATCTCTTCAAAGAAGTAATGGAGGAAACTATGGACACAAAGTGGAGGTTGAATTATTGGAGGAATGAAGGTTTTGATATTCCAGCTTTCCTAGATGATAAGTCTCTAAAAAATCTCCATATCATAGCCTCAGCAATGCCCAAACATACCAGGAAAGTGAACAAAGTCAATGGAGAAGAGGAAAACTTTGTAGTAATGGTGAAAGACAACAATGTCTGGAAAATGCTCTGTCATTCAGAAGACTAGTTTGGAGTAAGAACAAACAGCTAGGTGTTTGTAAACACCATGTGCATAGTATGTATAGTTTTCTTAGGTATAGCAAACTAACTATGTTTTAGCAAGCAGTTCAAAGGGTTAATAGTAATGAGGACTTTTTTGGATGTATGGTAGACTAAGTAGTTGGAATGGCTTTAGATGCTATGTTAAACTAAGCATAGATGTATATACAATATATTCTCATTTGAACATTATATGATAGATTACGCATGGCTGTGTTTTATCCATTTTCCCCCTTTATGATCATATTAGAATAGCAAGTAACTTTTACTCTTACTTAGTAAGTAACAAGGAATATCTTAACAGATTACTATAATTTAGTGACTAGAGTAAAATAGCTGAGTTGGTTTTTTGAATCTGGATCAGGTCTGTTCTACACCCATGGCTTAACAGAGTAAGTAGAGTAATCTCATATGTTAAAATTAGTCCACATACAAACCACAACAATCAATATATGGCTATACTCTGCTTGTCAATTTGGGGTTGAAAATAATTATTTCAAACCAATATATGTATGTTCTATGAAGCTAGATTGGTTCCTTTTCAACTACGATACAAGCAAACAAATTGTCTTTTAGGGTGATAGATTCAGGGTTAATTCCTATCACTGATCTATGGTTAAATATACCAGAGACTATATATGGATAATTTACATCTTGATATGCACAAAGTACCTTTAAAGAAAAACAAATTATACTTATGGATTCTGCTAAATAAGTCTTCTCGAGTCAGAGTTTTACAGGAAAGGTAAGAAAGGATTGCATTAGATCAACTCTTTAGCAATTTAAATTTTCAAAGCCTCAGGCATTCCTTCACTTTACAGTTTCATCTCCATGATTCAAACAAATATGGAGAAGCAATCCTTAAAATTCCTATAGCAATCCTTATCTTATGGTACCTGTTGCAATACATTTTCTTAGTATAAGTTAATACCAACCTTTTCATGGCTTTATATATATATATATATATATATATATATATATATATATATAAAGACATGTTTACTTAGTAAGTAAGACCGATCACTGTATATATGTTTATATATATAAAGACTTGTATAATCAGTAAGATAGGCCAATAACTATATATATATATATATATATATATATAGCCTTAATTTTTTCAGTAAGAGAGGATGATCACTGTATATATATATATATATATATATATATATATATATATATATATATATATATATATATATATATATATATATATATATATATATATATATATATATATATATATATATATATATATATATATATATATATATATATATAACATATACATTTAGACACAGACAGATATGCTCAAACATTATCCAGCACAGGTCTGTCATTAAGATGTTGAATAATGGTTGATTACATATCAGGTATCGGGTCCACAGTAGTTGCTGCCTTCGGACCATTAATTACATATTTATTAGAGGGTACTGTTCTTGGCTTATCTAATTGAAAGTAGCTCTGTAAAAACTTTAAGATATTTAAGTAATTCTAAAGGAATTGGTAAGCAATAATTGGAGGACTCTCTAATACACATTCTGATAATGACTTTGTTACAAAGGAATTGTATTATCACTGATTTGATCAGAAAAGAATATCTATGGCTTTAACCCCTTTAATTGAAGCAGGTTCCTCACATATACAACTTTGGATGAAGGTAACATAAATTTCTTTCTTTTCAGCATCATTATTTATATTATCCCTTAACAAGTCGGAGTGGAAGTTTCATGTTGTGGTTTTCAGGAGGACATAATCAAGAAGTTACCCATATCACCTGGTCATTAAAGCATCTAGTATGGACACATCCAAAAGTCATTCTAATTATTTGTAATGAGAATTTGTAACATTAAAAATAGCAATGCAATAAATGCATCTTTAAATTCTTGATAATATCGAGTAGTGGGTATGCCCACTGAAAGGTTGTAATCTGGATAGTTATGGTTTTTTGATCCACCGTGGGAATGCCCACAAGGAATATGTATTATACAAATCTCTACAATAGTTGAGTCGTGGGTATGCCCACGTCAATTTATGTATAAGTAAAGGACCTCTGGTCCCGGGCTAGGCTAGAGGTTTTCTCCACCCCGCTCTTTCCTACCAGCACCCACAGCAAGCGGGGTCACATGTAACTAAAATTTCTATATATTAATAAAAATTTATAGGGCTTCGGCCTTTTACTGATAAAAAAAAATAGTTATTTTATTAAGACCCATTATTTAATTAAATTTTTTTTGGTAAGTTAATAGCTATGGCCATATATGAGCCTTTAAATGTTTTTCTGATTGCCAAGACTGGGTTGATTATGAAATTTGGCACCCATAGTGCAAAGAGATATCTACCCACCCATCCAAAATCTAGAACAAATCCTTGCAAATTTTACAACTCCAAAAGGAGAAGCACCCAAACCAAAATGGTGCCCTCTAAAAGCATTAACAAGTGTAGAATTATCCCCACCTAAAATAAGGCCATATACCACAAAAATATATACTATAACCTATAATAGATAGATTTTTCCAACAACAAAAAAAAATTAGAACCTTAAGGCTACCATCATCTTCTTCATTTCCATAGCTTTGGCTCTAGTCAAATATTATGGTCCATAGTGCTCATGAGTCAGCAGCTCAATAACACAACTTGTTGGATATTGCTAATGCATGGGTGGTGATTGAGACATTTAATATGTTTAATCACTACATTACTAAATGTGCACTCATACTATTGTCATTTGTGTTTTGTCACTGATGTCAACATATGCTTCTATGAAGGAACCAGATTGGTAATCACAGTGTACGGCTGGTGTACGGATGTTTCAGATGCTATGAAGTTAGATGAGAGCTCAGGAGGATGTTGTGATCTTATATCTGAGATCTCATCATTAAGTTTTGCATATTAAGAGAGTTACAGTTGTTCTAGTAAAGATTGGTCATTGGACTGTGACAGTGAGAATTGACAAAGTAAGTCTCTGAGATTTTGTTATATCTTTCAGAGGGATTGGATTCAAGGTATGTGAACTTGAAGGATGATGGAAGAGGTATTGATAGATGCTCATTGGTCAGTTTAAGGTACGGAGTGATTGGTGACATCATCTATGGCGTGTGCTCTGGCGACGGCTTATTCTGAAGCTGACTTAGGGAATGAAGTGTGTGTTTTTTTTGGCAAGCATAAATCAAGGATGTCGGTCCCTAATTGTTGTAATGTAATCATTATATAATTGTTATAGATACCATATGTATCTTAGCAAGGGTTTATGTAATTGTTTGTAATTGGGAAAGCCTTATGGGCTAGCTTGATCTTGGTAAATTGTAATAAGGTATAAATGAAAGGTCTTTTCTTTGGAAAATATATGGATGGAATATATGTGAAATAAGGAGGTTGTGAAGGTTACAAACTTGTGTCTATTGTAAGTAGAGCAGAGGATTACTGGTGGACTTCATTGGAACTGATCAAGCAAAGACAATTGTTGGTAAACAGTTCAAAGATTGTGTATTTCTTCATATACACCTGTTGCGAACTAGTGAGTTCTGAAGGTGGATTTAACCTTCTTTGGGCAGTGAGCCCTCTATTGTTCTTGACTCCTAATAGGGTATGTCCTCTAACAAGGACTATGTACTGTAATGTTTCAATAAGCTCCTAACAGGGCTATATCTTTTAACAAGGATTACTGTACTCTCAATACATCATTAGTGGGTGCTAATTCCCACCGGGGTTTTTACCTTTAACAAGGTTTCCCCGTAGCCAAAATATTGTGTTATTATGTTGGCATTCATTGTGTTCATTGGATCTGATATTGATGAGCTTAAATTTTAAAGTTTAATATTCTGTCATACAACTGATTCACCCCCCCCCCCCCTCTTAGTTGTATTGTGGATTGTTATTCCTAACAATTGGTATCAGAGCTTGTGGTCCTTAGAGAGAAAGCTTAAAAACTTTAGCTGATCTTGGAAGTGGAATTCTATAGGAAGGAAAGTCCTAAGTTTGATCCTAAAAACTTTGACAGTTGGAAGAACAAGATGCGAACACATCTGCTATGCATGGGCATAGACTATTAGATGATTGTGAAGAAGAAGGAATCTCTGAAAGCTGAGAATGACTTGGAAATAGCTGATGAAGATGAAAAGAATTTATTTTCATGCAACATGGTCACAAGAGAAGCATTGATTAGCACACTATCTGAGGGTGAGTTTACTGAAATTAAAGATCTAGATTCGGCACATGAAATTTGGAATAGACTAGAGGCACTCTATGAAGGAGACAAGTATACCAAACAAGAGAAATTACAAAATTGGAAGACAAAGATGGAGAAGCTACAAATGAATGAAGATGAAAGCATTAGAGCCTATGTTCAAAGGGTTATAGAAGCTGTAGTTGGAATCAAAAATTGTGGAGGTACTTATGATGAAGATGAAGTCATTGCAAAGATTCTCAGATCTCTAACTCCTACTTACAAATTCAAGGCAATGTCAATTCAAGAAACTATACCCCTGACTCCAAACTTTAGCAGAGAGATGTTGATTGCAAAGTTAACTACCTTTGAAGCTGCGGAATTAGGAGAAGTTGTTCCTAAAGTTGAATCTGCATTTAGGGCATCTGCACACAAGAAAGTATCTGCACTTCTGAGCATAAGCAAAGAAGACCCGAAAGAAGAGCTTGGTGAGTATGCTGAAGAATGGGAGAAGATAATGGAAGAAGAAAAGAAGATGGAAGAACTTGTTGCACTGATAGCTAGAAGAGAGAAAAGAGGTAAGGGAAAATTTGAAGGCAAATTATCTTTGAAATGTTTTTCATGCAATAAGATAGGTCATTTTGCATCTAGATGTCCTACAAGAATTCCTAAGTACAAACCTGATTATGCAAAGATTAGAAGAGACAAAGAATGTTATTATGCTAGTGAAAGAATCTTTGATGATGATGATTTAGACAATGAAGAGATTGGATTTGTTGCTATTAAAGATGAACCAGTTCATGAGGAAAAAGCCTTAGTATATCATGTTGACAAGAAAACTGAATGGATAATTGATAGTGGATGTTCTCATCACATGACTGGTGATAAGAATAATTTTGTTAAATTAGTAAATTATGATGGAGGTGTTGTAAGGTTTGGGGACAATCTCCCAAAATCCATCAAAGGAGTAGGATCCATCACTCTGGATGGAAAGACTAATACAAACAATGTACTACTTGTTGAAGGGCTGAAACATAACTTGTTGAGTGTTGGACGGTTAATGGATAAAAACTTTCAGTTAAGTTTTGTTAAAGGTAAATGCTTTATCAAAAGAAAGGAAGGAAAACTGATTGCTATCAGTTCAAGATCTAAAGGTAATGTATTTGAACTAAACACATTTGGAGCCACTTTTTTTGTTGCAAAGGTAGATGATAGTTGGTTATGGCATAGAAGATTTTGTCATGTTAACTTTGACAACATTGTGAAGGCAAGTATGGCTAATGCAGTAAGAGATCTACCGAAGATTGTGAAACCTTCTAACACTGTATGTAGAGAATGTGTTATGGGAAAGCAAACTAAAAGAAGTCATAAAAGAAAAACATTTACATCAAAAGGAAAGTTGGATCTGGTACATACAGATATGTGTGGGCCTACAAGAACAAAGTCATACTACGGGGAAAGGTATTTTATACTCTTTGTTGATGACTTTTCTAGAATGATGTGGGTTACTTATTTGAGAGAGAAATCAGAAGCATTTGACAAATTCAAGTTGTTTAAAGAAAAGGTAAAGAATGAATCAGGACTGAAAATAAAGTGTTTAAGATCAGACAGAGGTGGAGAGTTTACATCAGATTTATTCAATTCATACTATGAAGAGCATGGGATAAAAAGACAAACATCTACTCCTAGGACTCCACAACAAAATGAGATAGCAGAGCGAAGAAACAGAACTATACTTGATGCTGCCAGGACAATGTTGATTGAAGGAAATGTATCTCATGTACATTGGAGAGAGATTGTTGGAACAACAGTGTACACATTAAACATAATTCAAATCAGAGATGACACAAGTAAGACTCCCTATGAACTATGGTTTGATCACACTCTTACTGTAAAATATTTTAGAATTTTTGGTAGCAAATGTTATATCAAGAGGGATGATGAGATAGGAAAAGTTGATGCTAGAAGTGATGAAGGTATCTTCCTTGGTTACTCTGTTAAAAGCAAGGCATATAAATGTTTCAATCTGAGATTAAGAAAGATGGTTGAAAGTAACAATGTAAGAATAGATGAGAAATTTCAAATACAAGAAAGAATGTATGATAGCAGTCAGATATCAGAAGTGAAAGAAACCACTACTGCTACCGAAGAATAAGAACTTGTTGAGGAAGAAAGTGAAAAAGAGGCTTGTGATGATACAAGAAAGACTACTAAAACTCCTAAAACTCCAAGGTATGTAAAAAATAACCATCCTGAAAATCAAATTATTGGCAATACCAGTCAGGGAGTGCTAACTAGATCTAAAGTTAGAGAAGAAATTTGTTTGATTTCTCAAGTTGAGCCAAAAAAATACAAATGAAGCCTTTAAAGATGAATCTTGGATAAATGCCATGAAAGAAGAATTAGATCAGATAAAGAAAAAAAATACTTGGGAATTGGTTCCAAGACCTAAAAATAAAAATGTTATAGGAACAAAATGGGTCTTTATAAACAAGATGGATGGAGAAGGAACAGTTGTACGGAACAAAGCAAGACTAGTGTGTAAGGGATACTCACAGAAAGAAGGCATAGACTTTGAAGAAACATTTTCTCATGTTGCTAGAAAAGAGGCAATAAGATTATTTCTATCTTATGTTGCACACAAAAACTTCAAAGTGTATTAGATGGATGTTAAATCTGCATTTCTGAATGGAGATCTTAAAGAAGAAGTATACATAGAACAACTATATGGATTTCCTCTATGCAAAGACAAAGACATGGTGTGCAAATTGAACAAAGCCCTGTATGGGTTGAAGCAAGCTCCTAGGGCCTGGTATGCAAGGTTGGACAAGTATCTACTTGGACTTGGATTCAAAAAAAGTAATGCAGACAGTAATTTGTATTTAAGAACTACTGAAGATGGAATCCTAATAGTAGAAGTATTTGTGGATGACATTATCTTTAGAGGTAATGATGATCTATGTAAGAAGTTTGCTAAAGAGATGGAAAGTGAATTTGAGATATCCATGATAGGTGAAATGAAATTCTTCCTTGGACTACAAATAACTCAGAATGAGAATGGTATTTTCATTTCTCAAACCAAGTATCTCAAAGAATTGCTTAAGAAATTCAGTATGGAAGATTGTAAACTAGTAGGAACACCTATGGTGACTGGAAACAAGCTAACAATTGATGATGAATCAAAATGTGTTTTTCATACCTTGTATAGATCAATGGCTGGAGGGCTATAATATCTGACTTACACCAGACTAGATATTGCTAATGTTGTTGGAATTGTGGTTAGATATCAGGCAGAACCCAAAGAGACTCATCTAGCTATTGTAAAAAGAATACTGAGGTATCTCAGAGGAACCATAGACTATGGTTTATGGTATGACAGGAATGATAGCTTTGAACTTCATGCTTATATTGATGTTGATTGGGTAGGAAATATTGATGATAGAAAAAGTACAAGTGGTAGTGCATTTTTCCTTGGGAAAAAGTCAGTTTCTTGGCTAAGTAAGAAACAGAATTGTATAGCACAATCTACTGCTGAATTAGAATATGTTGATGCTGCTATAATTTGCACTCAGATTGTTTGGATGAAACAAATGCTGATAGACATTGGAATAACTTTTAATGAGCATGTGATTATCCATTATGATAACACCAGCACAGTAAACATGTCAAATAATCTGGTGATGCACTCTAAAACTAAACACATTTCTATCAAGTATCACTTCTTGAGAGACAAGGTGGCAGAAAAAGAAATCAAGCTTGAATATATCAGTACAAAAGAGAAGATTGTAGACATTTTTACAAAGCCACTACCGAAAGATACCTTTGAATATCTCAGAGGTATGCTAGGGGTTCAGGCCCCTCCTAGTCAGAACTAAATGATGCAGAGATGCATCAGTCCAGAAGTGCTCAGAGCCTCATCATTTTCTATGAAGGATTTGGGGGTAGCAAAACAAATCCTTGGTATGAAAATTTGTAGAGATAGGAAAAATAAGAAGTTGTCTCTATCTCAGGCTGATTATATTGAGAAGGTGTTGCAACATTTCTCTATGGAGAATGCCAAAGCTGTGAGCACACCTTTGCCTGGTCATTTGAAATTGACTAAGGATATGTGTCCCAAGACACCAAAAGAAGAGACTAAAATGTCTAAGGTACCTTATGCTTCAGCCGTAGGGAGCTTAATGTATGCTATGGTATGTACTAGGCTAGATATTGCACATGCAGTGGGAGTCGTTAGCCGATATATGAGTAACCCTGGTATTGAGCATTGGAATGCAATCAAATGGATTCTCATATATTTGAGAGGTACATCCAGTAAGTGTTTACACTTTGGGGGTTCTACTACTATACAAGGCTATGTTGACTTAGATTTGGCAGGAGATATAGATAGCAGGTGGAGTACTACAGGTTATGTATTTACTGTTGGTGGGACAACAGTGAGTTGGATTTCTCAACTACTATTGGCTAAAAATTTTGTAAGCCGCTAAGACTACACCTTACAAAATTGTAACTTTAGGCAACGTCTCATGAGATAAATCTCTCCTCTCAGCAATAGGGGAGGCTCCCTTATTACCGTAGGTGGCTTCAATAGGAACTTAACTGAAATTACAAAAAGGGCGGTTCTCTTAATCAATTCCTCTTTTTTCAAGAATGATTTGCATACAACTACAACTTTCCAACTTAACAAAAAGTGCCTTATTGCTACGATAATACTGGTGACCCTGGAATTGACATAAGAACAATACCAAGGGCAACAAATTTCTTTTTATATTTTGTGAAACAAAAATAGGAACCCAAAGTCTCCTGTGCTTGTCTCGTGCGAATTCAAGCAGAATAACCAGTAAGGCACAAAGTCTCTTACTAGATACTCTCAAATTTAATAAAAACACTTACAACTGAAGCCCAAAGTCTCTAGCTCTAAGTAATTACAACCACTACTATCTATCACAATTTGTCCTTCTATAGCACAAAGTCTTCAAAAGTTCAAATTGGCTTTGAATGCAACAAGCAGCTCAAAGTCTGCACAATTGAATCCAAATCCCTCTTGAATCAAAACATTAAAACTCACAATCAACTCAAGAAAATGTCGTCACATAACAGTTTGAATTGACACAAAGTCTCAAAACAATTTGCCTCTTTTATTGAAAGCAATCTGATTTACATCCAAGCACAAAGTCTTAGAGTGCACAATACAAATTGGCAGAAAATTCTTACCTTGTCAAAAGATGATTATTTACAATGAGCTCCCTCCTTTATATAGGAAAAGAGGAGAGAGAAAGGTGGAGAGAAAAAAGGAAAACCCTTAACCACCTTGACTTATTCCCTAACTAACTAACTAATTTTGACTTTTTCAAAGTTGCATGCCTAATGCACTTGCAACTTGATTACATGTTACAACTTTGCACGTGATACTATCACATGCAATTACATATGTCAAATACAAATTACAAAGACATGATGAAAATATTCTAAGTGCCTGACAAGACATGACACCTACTACATCATCCTTCGTTTGTCTTCATTTTGCTACAGGATGCATCATGGTTGATATGCTCTAGTTTGGTGAAAGCATCTTGATCAGGAACAGGAACTTGCATCCTTGGTTGTCTCTTGAAAAGCACATTTGTTTCTTTCCATCTCCGTCTTGAAAACATTCTATGCATGCAATCATTCTTTCACCTCATTGTAGGCTTCATTATGTGATTGTTCTTGCCTCGTGTCCCTCTTTCTTCTGTGCATGTCTGGGGTTATGCATGTTGTCATTCTTGAGTTTTCAGAAAAAAAACCATAACATGGTCTTTCAAGCTCAAACTTTGCATAGCTGGAAGAGTATGCGTATAGGATATAAGTGGAAGGCCTTTGAGTAACAAAGGGAGAAGGTTTTTAGGCAAAACCAACTCTTCAAATGAGGGAAAAACTCAAAAATAGGATTTTCTGGGAGCATTGCATATGGAGGATGGCTGGAAACTTTTGGGACAGCGGATGGATATATGTGTTTGAGCCCAAAATGTATGCTTATATGGTGGGAAAACCCAAAAATGGGTTTTTGAAGGGTAATAGCATGTGCGGACAGCAACCTTTATGTATGGAAAATGCATGGAAAATGAGCAGCATAACATCTACTTATAATGAATTATTAAATTTTCATCATAAGCAAATGTGCAAGCAACCACCATCATGAATTTCAAGTCACGTGACAATGATATAACAAGTGCAGATGGAGTGCGTGTATGCATGAAAATGGGCTTTTTGGATGCAAAAGCATGTTGTAAAGTGATCTCACTTTCTTTGATAATTTCATTCAAGAACAGGGTTTTTAATCCCGACTACATATGCAAGCAAGTGGAGACTCTTGCATATGCAACTTGGAGAATTGAAGATGAAAGATAGAAGGAGCACATCACATAAAATAAAACATGTGCAAATCTGAAAATGAAATGGAAGATTGACAAACATGAATATGAACAAAAATATATACAACAAATCCCTATGAAAATCACAAGAAATCTTACCTCTTTTCCACAAAAAGCAAAGGAAGAAGTTTCTTTAGTCTCTTATGTAAAATCTAAAAATAAAATGAAGAGATTTTCAGATTTAGAATGATTGCATGAATGAGAGTTAAATAAATTTCGAATCTTGACTCAATCCTTGCAAAATGAATGCATTTTTTAGTCAAGATCCATTGCTTGCCAAGTGTGGAAAGTTAGAGAAACAAAATGCAAGAGAATAGCAACAAAAATTGACTATTTCAAATGCACATGTAATGGCAATTAAAAATGGCATCTAAGGCATCAAATGCAACTTAAAAAGAATGATAGACAAGCTGCAAATGATAAACAATACCCAAGAACTCACCTTGGAAGATAATCGTATGGATTTGATGAAGAAAAATGGCTAAAAATAGGTCATTTTTGAGCAAAAATGCCGAAAAAGATGCCCTAAATGGGCTATTTTTTTGAACAAAATTCTTTCAAATCTTCATTTTTGAGTAGCCAAGAATGATCCTTGGAAGATTTAGTGCAAAAATGACCCTATGGAAAGCAAAAAAAATTGAGTTTTGATCATGAATCTTGTGATTTTTGTCTTCAAAATCTCATTTTTCTCAAAAACCTCCAAAATAAGTGGGTTTTTTGAAGTCAAAAACACATGTTTTCCTCTCAAAAATCGCCACTTATTGCTTTTTTAATGAAAACATAAGCAAAAATGAGTAAAAATGCACTTTTTGGAGTCAATAACATTTATTTTAGCTTCAATGGTTTTAAAAATGTTGTTTTATATATGCATTTGCATATAAAAACAACACTTTAAGTGATTAAATACGCACTTTTTGAGTGCAAATACATATTTCAAAAGACATGTATTTAGCTTGGAAAAACCCACTTTTCCACTTAAGTTATAAAACGAGATTTTTAATATCAATTGCATATGCAATTGGTCTTGAAAAAGCCACCTTTTCACTTAAGTTGTGCAACATAACATTGAAATGCATTATTTTAAACTCAAGTATATGCAATTGCATATGAAAAGCCCACCTTTATGCATTTAAGATTTAGATTTTATTGGAAGTGAGTTTTAAAAGATGACTTGCATGTGGATGATATGCAACGAATGATAAAAACTCCACTTTTATGCACTTAAGTGACTAAATTTAATTAAATTTAATATATAACTATAGTTTTTAATAAAGTAACATGAAAATAGACTAGAAAAAGCCAATTTTCATAAAATCATTAAAAACTATGGTCAAATCAACTTAGAATGAGTTGAAATTAAAAAATGGATGTCAAAATCCATTTTAGATATTAAAAATAATTTTATTTCATGCAATTGACAATAAAAAGCCCACTTTTGGAGAATTTTTAATAAAATATGCAATCGACAAGAAAAACCCCACCTTTTGCATCATAACTTGAGTTATACAACTCCGTTTGATGTCTAAGATAGCTTGAAACAAGCGTATTTCAAAGGGCTATTGACTCAAGGGAAAATCAAGATTAAAAACTACTAACAAGAAAGGGAAAAACGAAGAAAAGGACTTGAAGATTGCCAAAAATTAAGTGCTTGCAGTCAAAGAAGAAAACTCATTCTGACAAGCAATAAGGGGTTTAACTTGACGACAACCTTCATAAACAAGGCATAAATAACAATACATAAGATGCAATTCAAGGATGACGAATTGCTTTCATGACATTTTATCAATGCGTTGAAACATAGAGGATACACCTAAGAATCCATGAGAAAAATTGCGTAGGGTTGCCTCAATTTTGTGATGTCAAAATTGAGGACAACAACTACAAAAGGTGGTTGCTTTATCCACTACAGAGGCAGAGTATGTTGTTGCTATAGAGGCAGCCAAGGAGATGATATGGCTTCAATTCTTCATGGAAGAATTGGGACATCCTCAGATGGGTAATTTTCTACATACAGATAGCCAAAGTGTCATTCATCTTGCGAAGAATTCTACTTTGCACTCAAAGACCAAACACATATAGTTGTAGTACCATTTCATTTGGTCAGTTTTGGATGATGGGCAGTTAAAGCTGGAAAAGATACATACAGATGATAATCCAGCAAATATGTTTACAAAGGTAGTAACAAGGGAGAAGTTGAACTCCTATTCAACTTCAGTTGGTCTACTAGACTGAACAAGATACATGGATAGTTGAGTCCAGGGTGGTTGGATCCACTGGGAGCCTCATAGGGTAGCGGTTTAGCTACACGATTAGTCTCCAAGTGGGAGATTATTGTTTGGTGTGGAGTCTGATCAGTCCCTAAGTGGGAGATTGTTAGCTTGTGGTGACTGATCAGGAAAGTACTATCTAAGAAAGTACTGTACACTTTTCATTCGTCGTGGGGTTTGGGGCATTGGCCCGAATTTTTTTTTTGGGGTTAACTCGTCAAGTGTTTTTTAGTTGACATGTCAAACATTTCCTTGGGTTGACTCGTCAAGCCTTTTCTTAGGTTGACTCGTCAAGTATTTTAGGGTTAACTTGTTAACCGACATAAGCCTCGTTATATTGGCATAGGGTTAGGGATTTTATTATGATGTATGATTTTAGTACTTGCAATAGAATTGAGTTGTAAGGGATTACGAATTGTAATCAGGTTGTAATCACTGGATAATAATAATATTGGACTCGCTGTTGGTGGACGTAGCCCAAGGATTGGGTGAACCATGTTAAATCTTTGTGTCTTGTGTTCTTTTCTGTGTGGTTTATTATTTTATGATATTGGTTATATTTGCACATAATTGTTATTTATGCCTTGTTAATCCTAACAAGGGAGTGATCATGGAAGAAAGTTTATATGTGAAGGTAGTTGGCACCCTTTTCCATTGTTGTCAAAGGGGGAGTGTTGTTATGATAAAATCATCACTGTATGGGGAGATTGTTTAGTTGAAGGACTTTTGGGTTGATACAACTTTGGGATAAGATTTTCCCATATGTTGACATCAATACCAGGGAGATTGTTGGATATTGCTAATGCATGGGTGGTGATTGAGACATTTAATATGTTTAATCACTATGTTACTAAATGGGCACTCATACTGTTGTCATTTGTGTTTTGTCACTGATGTTAACATATGCTTCTATGAAGGAACCAGACTAGTAATCATAGTGTACAACTAGTGTATGAATGTTTCATATGCTACAAAGTTAGATGAGAGATCAAGAGGATGTTGTGATCTTATATATGAGATCACATCATTAAATTTTTCATATTAAGAGAGTAACAGTTGTTCTGGTAAAGACTAGTCACTGGACTGTGATAGTGAGAATTGACAGAGTTAGTCTCCGAGATTTTGATATATCTTTTAGAGGGATTGGATTCAAGGTATGAGAACTTGAAGGATGATGGAAGAGGTACTGATGGATGCTCATTGGTCAGCACAAGGTAGGGAGTGATTGGTGATGTCATATGTGGCGTGTGCTCTGGCAATGGCTTATTTTGAAGCTGACTCAGGGAATGAAGCGTGTGTTTTGTTTGGTAAGCATAAATCAAAGATGTCGGTCCCTAATTATTGTAATGTAATCATTGTATAATTGAACTATAGATACCGTATGTATCTTAGCAAGGGTTTATGTAATTGTTTGTAATTGGAAAAGCCTTATGGGCCAACCTAATCTTGGTAAATTGTAATAAGGTATAAATGAAAGGTCTTTTCTTTGGAAAAGATATGGATGGAATATATGTGAAATAAGGAGGTTGTGAAGGTTGTGAACTTGTGTCTATTGTATGTAGAGCAGAGGATTACTGGTGGACTTCATTGGAACTGATCAAGCAAAGACAGTTGCTGGTAAACAGTTCAATGATTATGTATTTCTTTATATACACCTGTTGTGAACTAGTGAGTTTTGAAGGTGGATTTAACCTTCTTTGGTCATTGAGCCCTCTATTAGTCTTGACTCCTAACAAGGTATGTCCTCTAACAAGGACTATGTATAGTAATGTTTCAATAATCTCCTAATAGGGCTATATCTTCTAACAAGGATTACTATACTCTCAGTACATCATTAGTGGGTGCTAATTCCCACCGGGGTTTTTACCTTTAACAGGGTTTCCCCGTAACCAAAGTATTGTGTTATTGTGTTGGCATTCATTATGTTCATTGGATCTGATATTGATGAGCTTAAAGTTTAAAGTTTAATATTCTATCATACAACTGATTCACCCCCCCTCTCAGTTGTATTGTAGACTGTTATTCCTAATACAACTTGGACCCTCATCCTTATCATCCTTTGTTTGCTCCTCTTTGATAACCATGTCAAATTTTTCCTAAAAATCATCACTAACAAGGCCCTCATCTCTCAAGTAGTTTTCTATCGAATCACCTCCCTCATTCAACATCGCCCCCAAGAGCTTCTTGAGGAACATAGTATTTCTAACAATAATCAACTTCTTATTTTCAAAGGCATCCAACTCAATGGTAATAATCATAGGAAGCTTGGATACCATCTTCCAATGATGACAGACCACATAGTAGTCTTGCAAGAGAGGAATTTGTTACTCCTTATGAATATTCACCAACACATCTTCAATCTAACCAAGAAATGAACTTTTGAAGACCTTTTGACATAAAATCTTAACACCTTCATTTGTTTTCGCCATCACTTGCACAACCATCTAGAACATGTTAGAGATGTCAGTATTTATACAATGCCTATGACATGCAGTAAAAAATTTCTCCCTATTGGTGTAATTAAATATTCACTAATTACACTTTACTTAAGTTTACTTAGGATAATGCATTTGCATATTAGTTGTCATTGTGACACCTGGGAGTTTGCATTTCATTTTAGCACATGGTTAGGAGAATTTCCACTTTAGGTGTGATAGTTGTCATCATATACCTCTTTGTGTGTGAGATCCACCTTTAGTGCTCTTATCACATTATCATCCTCTCATTGTTGCACATGTTGCACATACTTTGATGTACAATGGAGGATGATCCACCTTTGGTGGACATGTGATTCCACCTAGTGTGGGTGATATCTTATCATCTCCTTATCATGTAGTCTTATTGCATTGCCTATATATTTAAGTATTCCTACTTTGTAATCAATTCAATTAGCTATAATCAATTATTTGATTATTTTTCCTATCTCTCTTGTGCTATCTCTTGAGCTTCTAGATCTTGGCTTTTATTCTTTTCCTTAGGCAAATTCTTACACTTCCCAAGCATGACTTCCACTATTTGGATAACCAAGCAATGAGAGAAATTGCAAATGGTTCTTAGCCTCTTCTATAAGACCTCACCTACTTGGCATATGTCCTTTATCAGAGATCAATCTAATGGGATTATCCATTTTATATATTGGTCATCTCTTCTCTCAAACACACACTTCATGAGTCACCAAATGTCATGATGTAGAGCCCTCCATGCCTTAGGGTATCCTAATCCCTCACACACACTAGTGTCCCTTAAGGGTGGGATTTATGTGAAAGACTCCACGCCTTGAAACAAGTTCTCCAAATAATCCATGATGTTTATCAAAACTCCCTATGAAACATAAGATAAGGATCAATTTCTCTTACCAAATGTCTCTTCTTGGTGGTTCCTTTCACCGAGTGATTTTGTTGTGCTATGTTCTATTCGGTGGGTTCTTCACCAAGTGGATTCAGTAACTGACCAATTAACTCCAAAACTTCCCAAAAAACTCCAAGATCTAATGGCACATTCAAATACCCTTTTGGACATTCTTCAACATATCAAAAACTAAGCATTAATTGTTTTGGACCTTCAACCCCAAAAATTGTTGCTCCATATTTCTTCCTAGGCCTAATTGACCTATTTTACAAAGAAACTACTAGAAATACTTGCTCCCAGACTCCATAACCTTGGACAGTCTTTAGTTATGTCTCATATGGAAGGAATATGTATTTATTTTGGCCAAAAACCTCCTACAACCATCCAAACTACAAAACCCTCACCATTTCAAGCCTACAACTAGGGATTTCTCAGATTCAAGCAAAAACTTACTTCTAGATCCAAGTCTTGGATTCTACACCTTGTTCTTGACATGTATATGTTGGACTAAGTATGAAAAGATAAGTATTGAGAGGGGAGGGGTGAATCAGTACTCCAAAAACCTTTATCTAAACTTTCTTAACCATTTACTGAATTCATAATCTTTTCATGCATCTCATAAAATATATAAAACATTAACATAACAGATAAAACAATCATTTTGGTATCCCGAAAATCCTTTTTAGATGATAAAAATTGCAGCTGGGATGAGACCCACAAAACTTCACTACTACAGTAAAAAGTCTACTCAGTTAGAGCTACAATGTTAGTTATTTCTAATAGCTTACCCTGTTAAGAGTATTAACCTTGTTAAGAGTCTAAAGACCAATTAAGTCTAATTTGCTAAAATATTTTTCAATTCTAATCTAAGATCTATACCCTATTAAAATATTTACAAAATAAGATCTATTAAGATCTGCTCATTTAAGAGACTTTACAACTCTAATTACACACTTAATTAGTAACAAATCTATCTGTGATACTTGCATCAATCATATGCTTATTAGACTCAATATGCTCAATAATTGTTTAGCTCATATTTTGATTTAGTCACAATATCAAATCTGTGCTCAGTAGATTCAACTCTAAAGCACATTCATACTCTTCTTTTTACTACTCTATTACTCAGTGGCTTCTCTTCTCATCACCTTCTTTCTGCAATCTATCCTTCGCATCTGCACATACACTCTCACACATTCATCTCACATCCTAATCTTCTCACTTAGATATATTTTATACTCAACTCTAGAAGTGGTGGAAATGTTCTAGAATCATCTCCTTAAGCAGTGCTAGCATTGGTTACTCCTCCAATACACATATCACATTTTATTCTCATTGGTGAATCTCACTTTGTAATCACACATAATCATCATGTTTAAATATTCAATGCTCTACTAGACAATCTCCTTGGTATTTGTAAACTATTTTCTGCTTGGTGTTAGGATTCAATGTATCTTTAGATTCTCCTTGTGTCGACCAATCATGCTCGGTAATACATTTTCCTCTTGCTTAGTAACTATATCTTCTCTTAGTTTGGTGGATGTTGTAGCTCAGTAAAACTTGGTGTTTGGTCCATGATTCTACCTTTCTCGATGTCTAAACTTCCTTTGCCTTTCTCGATATTACCTTTTCCTTTATTTCCTTTTACTAACTAGCTTGTGTGCTTTACCTACTTGACTTTCCTTCATTACCGAATGACCTTGACAATCATTATGAATTATTCATAACTAATGACAAAAAAATAACTCTTAGGAGTATGAATCTCCCTCTTTGGCATTATTTTGGTATCTGTGTTAAAAACCTTCACAGTCATCAAAGTTTTGTCCTTAGAAAAATTGCTCATCTATACATATCTCGGTAAAGTCTATTTTCCCCCAGTGGTAATACTTCTCATATCATATCTATTCATCCTCTTGTACATATCATCATATATCTAAATTATCCCTTTTTCTCTCTCATATATTATATTTCCCCCTTATTTCTTTCTTTATCTATTATCCCCCTTTATATCTATGTACCTATTATCCCCCCTTTTTAACAAAAATGCCAAAAATAATAACTTATTGTTTGTCTGGTGGGGGGATCTTGGCAAAATAGACTTATACCTTTCTTGTGCATCATTCATTGATGCCTTCTATGACTCCTTTAGTGTATGAAACACTATGATCTTCTTGCTTAAATCCGTTGTTAAACTTACCATGCTATCCATAGCATTTACATCTGGTGTACTCAGTAAGTCTTTTGCCTTATGTACATGTTTATGCAATGACTCAATCTATGATATAAAAAATGTTTGTAGCTCTAGAAGATCCATTCTAATCTCATTTTCTTCTTTTCTCAACTCATATTGCACTCGCATTAAGTGCCTCAACCTTTGATAGTACACTTGGAAAGAATTAGACTCGATAGATACCTTAGTTAACTGCTTAGTCAGCTCCTCAACATTTTCATCGTTATCTTTGATGTCTTTGGTGAAGTTGTAAATTAAACAAATATTTTGAAATAATAAAATAATATATTTCAATTCTTTAACTCGGTAACCATCTCAGATAGTGTTACCTTATCAAGTGCAACCGATTGAAGTAGTTCTTCAATGACTTTATGCTCTATCTGCTTTCTATGCACTTGCATTAATTATTATGTGGTCTTAGTACCAAGTTTTTTTTTTTGGTTCACCATCTCACTTAATTGGCTATAGACATTCTCTTTTTCATTTATATCATCCTTTGGTACAATTTCATGCAATATTTCTTTAACATTTTCCAAGACATCAATTTTTTGCTTCTTAGCAAGAAATTTATTTTGTGCAACTTTCCTTTTTAGTAAGTCTCCGAACTCAGATAGTTATTTGGGGCTCATAGTTGAGATGTGAACCTTTGGTATAGTTATAGGTTGGTTTATGTCAATTACCTCATTTTCATGCTTCCTCTTCTTGGATTTCTTCTTTGCAACTTGAACACTTTCACCAGTAGATAACTTCACATCAGAAGTTGTTGCAGTAGTAGTAGTGTCCTTGATTTTTTCTTCTTTTTCTTCTTTTTTCTCTTCTTGCTTCTTTTCCTCCTTCTCTTGTTTCTATTTTGTCTTCTCTTCATCTTTGTCCTTTTCCTTTTCTTTCTTTTTTACTTATTCTTTTTATTGGTGACCAGTGGTCTTGGTAGGAGTTATCGACTTTGTAGTTTCCTTTTATTCACTTTCTTTTTCTTGTTTAGTGGGGGCATCAACATCTGTTGGGACACCTTTTTTTACCTCTAAGATCACTTCTTCAATCTCAGGAAAATTCATTATCTGTTCAATAACATGATCTTTTTCCATTAGTTTTGTCTTTGCTGATTCATCTATGTTCATTTCTTCAGTTTCATTGGCCTCGATTGACATTATATCTTCATCATCTTTAATATCCTTAGCAGGGTCTTTGTCTGTAACATCCTCAATAATAACCTCATCTTTATCAGTTGTCAATTCAATGGGATCTGACTTCCCTGTTTGCTCCTTGATCTTTGCATTAGTTAGTTGATCGAGAGAGAATATATTTCTCCATAGATTACCAGTCTCATTTTTCACTTCCTCTAATTTACGGACCATAATCTTTAGTGCTCTTCTTTTCACTAGGAATATCTTTGAATATTCTTGCAGTGTATCCTTGATTCCTCTTTTGGATAAGTCAGGTATTGTGATAGCTAGGGATCTCTCCCTCAGTTACTTCTCAGATGCTAAGGCATATTTCCATCTAGCATCAATCTTTTGATATAGCTCATCTTCTATTTGTGGGGCTACCTCAACAAGTGTAGTTCTAAACTTATGTAGTGTAAACACAATAGCCTCTTCAATTTTCTATTTTTCTTCATCACTCCTTTTCTCATAATTGAGTTTTTTTAATTCTAAATATCCTCCATATTTCTTAAGTACCTTGAGTGACTCATCTAGGTCTTTCAATTTCGGTGCCTGATTTTGTACAACCTTAAATTGTGAAACATCTTATGATTTGATTTTTCATTGTATTGTTGCAATTTCAACTTTCTCCTAGGCCTTCCAATAGCCTTCTTTTCCCTTGAGTATGTTTTGGTCTTTCATGATTCAATCTCTTCTTTCTTCTTCTCTTTTAGTGTGGAGGAAGACCTTATCAGTGGTCTTACACTAATTGAACTAGGGGGTTTCCTTCTTAATTCTAATCTTCTTCCCCTTAACCTCTGATGGTCCAGCTTCATCTTCTTTAGCAAAAATACCCAAATTTTCTAACAAATTACTAATCATTATACTGGTTTTCCTTATGGCCTTAGGTATCAAGAAAACTAGTTTGATTTTATTCTTTAATTCCTCATATGTGCCATACAAGTGGCTCTTTTGTCAATTGGTTTCTCTAATAGTGCTTTGATTTGTATTGTTGTTGCATCAATATCCATTTCATAGCCCATATCTAGTAGCCACATGGTTCTTGGCTCCAAAACTCTCACTGTACATGTGTCATTATCCATTTCAAAACATATATCATCCTTGTATTGTTCCACAAGTTGGGGTGGAATCATAAACCTCTTGTGCATCTTAGTTTGAAATTTTCCAAAATAATCATTCATTGCCATGTCAAAATTATCTGCTAGACTTTGAATAAACTCATTAATTTGATAGATTATCAATTTGTTTTCATTCCACACTACTTCATCGATTGTTGGAAAGAAGTTCTAAAAGTGGAAAAATATGTATACCAGTAAGGATCTAAAATTTTGTTTATTTTTCTTCACCTTCTTGATTGTATTCATTTTAATAGCGAGTTGTTTCAACAAGATCTCACATAGATCTATCTTCACATCTTTCTTCACAATCTTATAAGCTATGACAACAACTCCACAAGGAACATTGTCTACCCAAGATGACAAGAAGATTCGGTAGGATATAATGTTGCATGTGAATCTTAGCTTGGGATCATCAACAATAGACAACTTCAGATCTCTACTATCTCATTTAGCTTGAGTAAGCTCACAATGTTTATTCTTGTTTATTTTCTTGTAGGCTCTTGGTCTATCACTAATTGGATAACCTGTGACAATGTGAAGTACATCCTTTGTGATTTTCATGGGCGCATCAAGCCACATGACCTAATCATGTACTCATCTTAGAACCATCCCTATCCATTTCTTCTTGAAAGCCATTGGTACATGCATATCATGGACCAAACCCTTGGTTTCCAAATATGTATGATCATCCTTTAACTTTTCATGTATGCATAGATTCTTGTAAGATGCATCTATCTCCTCTTGGAAGATGTCCTATATCTTGCAATGTATGAAGGTGTGGACATCTTCAATAAGAATGAATCTAAGTGGGATTGAAGATAGGGCTCCAGATTTATCTGTTTCAGCTACTATAGTGGGTGGTATCTTATATTTTGGATTGATAGGGTACTTTGGGTGCCATAGATTCTCGGAAATGATCTTTCAATCGATAGGGTTTCGATTGAATAACAACTTGATTTTGTTAACACATCTCAAAAAAATATCAAAAATACCTTGGATGTGCTTGACAATGCTTAGATTTTCTCGTTTGATTGCTTGAATGCACTTGAAAGAATCTTCTATGCTAAATGCTCCAAATGCTCTTGAAAGTGTAAGGTGAAAATGAAATAATACAAGCTCTATTTATAGTGTTTCCTCATTTAGGGTTTCCAACGGCTATAATTTTAGCATTAAATGCTCTTTATTGACTCCCTTTCACTAATTACCAAATGAATGGAACAAAATAACATATACTCTTACCGATCAAAATATGAGATGTTAACTTCACAACATATATCCAAATGTATCTTAATATGCTAATATGGATCTTTGCACAAATGCTAGGAACCAATTTAAGATAGAATTTTAGTTATCAACTCCTACACATACATTTGATCGATAAAGTGAAGATAGGTGTACCTGATCCAGAGGATGTGGTGCCTGACTAATCAGTATAATACCCCAGTATCTAAGGATTGGACATCCTTTCTATAGTGACTCTGTGGTTAAACAACACCAAATATCATACTTAAACTCATTAAATTTATCAACCAGGGAAGTAAACTTGAAATGGTGTCTACAAGGTATATGCTCTAATCCATCTTAGGTGTCATCATAGCTTAAGTAATGGAAATGTTGCAGGAAATCTAAATTAATAATCTGAACAATAATTTATTCTAAAGCTTGAAATCTCACTTCAAACAATAAACTAGCTATGCACCCATGCTGTAGGGAACAACCAGCAGTTCTATTACCGAGTGGCTGCAGGAACAACAGAGCTTTAAATACTTTAATAAAACTTAAAACTAACTCCTACTTAATCATGAACTAAGTTCACCTTCCGCGTGGGCCCCCATGGAAGAGTGAATGAATTGAAAACTCAAGGATTAAGAATTGGAAATAAGATTCATTCATTCATAAGCATCAGTACAAGATGTAGTAACAAAGTTATATTCAATAATGCTCAATTACAAAAAGGATTTCCCGTAAAGATTAACTAACGTAGGAATCACACACACCAACTTATTTATCAAAAATTTAAAATGAAACTCCCTAAAACTAGGATCCTTCAACGTTAGGGATAAGATGAATTTTTAGATACAAAAGAAACAACATCATTTAATACACGAGTAAGCTGCATTCAACTGCGCATGAATCTAGGAATGCATGACTGCTAGATTTACTCCATATTAACTACTAATCGTATTGACCTAGTCTGCAACAATGATCTCTACCGACTGAAAGTGGTGGAACCACTATGAATTTTGAAAATAGTTATTTGACTTTATGATACCACTCCGTCTTTTGATGCTAAATTCTTCCTTGCTTGCTGACTCATCTTTTCTGCAAGAGATTAGTGTACACACAAAAACTGTAGCACATACCCAAGATATATATCAATAATAATTTTTCATTTATTAACTTTTCCCTCATCACATGGCTACAAGAGACACTATCCAATTAATGCGGAATAGGAAAAATACAATATTTCATTCTACATAACCATGTAATATATATATTTAGCATATTCTTTCAAACTTAAGAGTATCAAAATACACACATATGCATAGCATCAAAACATAAAAAGTCTGAACAATGTCTATGAAAAACTCAAGTTTTAACCAAAAAACCATAAACCAAATAGGCCATAAATTGGCCTCATCATTGCACCCCAGCTTGGCCTTTTGTTGGTCCCACAACAAACATAAAGTTTTTTAGCCTTGCTGTCATTAGGTAATTTGTAGTTGATTTCTCTCCACTGCCTCCCTTCGCATAGCTCCAATAAAATCCCTTGGTTTCTTTGTACTTCTCCCACCTATTAATTTCCCCCTCCATATTAGAGTCTTCTAAGTTTTCTGGGTTTTCCAACAAAGGGGAAATGAGTAAGGGCGGTTGAAATGTGAGAGGAATCCTAAAACTCTACCTTACTCTACCCAAGGTAATATACTATGCAGCTCACGTGTTTTCCATACTAAAGTTAAGATGTGAATGTGGCTCCTTATTCTTTAATTCTTTAGTCATGTTGATCCATCACCACTGAATTGAGTTCATAGCTTTGGGCAAGTCAACTTCAACCATCCTAACATATTAATCAAAAGCTGCATTCCGAAGAGGGTAAATGACTCGACTCCCTGAATCTCAAGGAGCAATTCTTAGCGAGTCATAGTAATAGGTTTTAGGATCTTTGGCCTTCGGTCTTAGGTAGAGAGGAATTTCTTCCACCAACTCCCTATACACCTTAGCTTGGGATTCTTGTTTGATTTCATTTTGAATCCATGACATGAGGGATCTCAATTGGATATCCCCAACATACAACAAGGGATTCCAGATTCTATCATTGGGTACTACAAGATTGTGGAGAAAAATTTCACATAACAAATTTTGAATTGCTGCAGGAGAGCTATGAAAAGCTTGAGAAAACTCAAGGGGCTCATTTAACAATGGAGACCTATCTCTCATTATACAAGTCATTTAGTAATTTAGGAGATGATCCTTAAGAAATATGGCATACACAGGAGATGGAGACCTATAGCTCATTAGATCAGGTATAAGGGACATTACCTTAGTGAGCTTCACATGAAGTTGCTCCACTTCTTCTTTTTCAAGCAATTCTTGATAATGTCGATCAATGACTCTATTCAAATATTTATTTTGTTGCTTCCATTGTTCCCTCTCTATAACTAACTATTTAGACAACTGGAAAATGATAGAAAACAAGGACACAAAGCAAGAAGCAACTGACATGGCATTTACACAAGGATTTCCTATCGAATGTGAAACATGAGACTTACCACGACTCGTTTCCTTTATGCGATCCATCCACACAACCATAGATCTCTCTGAATTACCAAACTGTTGCATGGTAGAAGCCAATGCATCCAAACTCAATATCTTCTCAACCATTTTATTAACAAAACTCATGTTAGCATCAAAATCTTCTTCAAACAAATTCCTTCCTTTTGCAGGAGGTGAGTCTGGTATATCTGCTTGTACTACAAAACATTCCTTTGACATTACATCATTTTATGAGTCACTGAGACTATCTACTATTTGAGGACCTTTAGAAGATGAACACCTCCTCTAAAACTTAAAGGCGTGCTCATCAAAATTGGAATCATCTCCAATTATTATGCATTCTTCATTCATTTGTCCCACAGGAGACTGTTCTTTTTCAGTTTCAGGAAACTTTCTAGGCAAGTCTTGTTGACTATCCCTAGGTTCATCTTTCCTTGGCTCAGAGACTCCAGGTTCAACAATTGACCTTGTTGATGGTATATCTATGGACACAATTTGCTTTCTTCTACCACTCCTTCTCAATGGGGTTTTTGCTTCTTTTTTAGGAATTTTCCACTTCCTAGGAGCGATTGAAGCTGCAAGAGATTTTTCTTTTGTCTTCTGAAAAGAACTAGAGGTAGTCTTTCTTTCTTTATTTTATTTCCTCCTTAAAACCCTATTTGATGAGGAAGTAGTCTTTTCTGCAGAGGTTTTCTCCTTTTCTTTACTCTGAGCTGACCCAGAAGTAGAGAATTGAGGGGAATTTTTAGGGGTCCTGAATCTAGTCCTTCTCCCAGAGGAAGAAACTAGCTCTAGTTCCTCAATGATTTTCTTAACCCCATGTTTAGTTTGAACCCTTTTTCCTACTCTTTTCCCTATAGGCCCTACGGTTTGTTCCTTAAATCCCTCCAACAAAAAATCCTCCCATGACATTTTCAACTGTTCTCTCAAATATTTTTCAACAATTAACTTAATTAAGCAGTGGTGAGAGATAGTATTAAGCTTACCTTCCTACACCAGATAAGCTCTCTTCTTCAAGATATTGAACAAGAAACTAGGTACATTAATAGGTCAATTATCATGCTGCAAGAAGCTCAATAAATTAAAATGGACAGAATGCAAGAATGTATGCCATCCTTCATAAGTAAAGTATTTGATAATGTGGACTGCACATTTCCAAAAGGGTTCTGGTAGAGATACCCTGTGTGTACCTTTCTTTTTATGAATATCCAGAAGTGGATCTGAGTGCAGAATAAACCGTGCCCTAGTTGTTGTTGGATCTCCTCCCTGTAGAAGACCTATAACGTCTACTACAATTGTCTGAGTAAACTGTACCCTTAGTCCTTTAACCATGGCCACTCCTACCTTTAGTGTACTTAAAAATTGCAATGCTACCTCACCATCCCATCTAGTGAGTTTCTGAATATAATCAAGCCACCCTCTGGTTTGGAAATATGGCATGCATTCTTGATCATTCAACAAAATATCATGCACTATGGGCTCGCACCAAATCAAATCCTCTCCCATCTTTAGATTTTCAAACCACTCAAAACAATTTGTAGAAAATCCAAACAAACTACAACAAGGATTTTTTAGAGAATGCTTGAAATGTGAAGTTACAGGGCAATTTCAAATGCAAAAAGTTATGGAGTTTCTAAAATTTAAGCTCTGAAGTAAATATGAGTGCAAATCTAAAACATATCATGAATTAACTGTTCATAATTATATAGCAGACTCTCGTACTAGCCACCTTTTGCATATCATGTGTGAAATAATAGTTCCTTCAAGGTTGTCACATCACACAAAGTGAAATTTGGCAAGAAGTGTGCAAAAGTACAAGTATGGCTCAAAAGAATCACATATAATAATGACATGAACACATAAAACAAAAATAATGTATCTTCCCCCCCAACTAAATTGAGTAATTGGTCCCACAATTGCACATGTGATAAGAGCACAACCTTTGATTTGGAAAAAAAATTTAGAAAATTAATATCTCGGAAAGTGTGTACTAACATGAGAATGCAATGAGTGCAGTGCTTAACATTAGCCAATGGTGAAGAATGATGAGGTGGATGGGTGGAGAGACTAGAAGTGATGAGATGAAATTTATTACGGAGAAAGTACTTTCATAAAGAAACTATTTATTATGAGGTGAGGAGAACTTTTTAAAGAGAAGAACCAAAATGAGTAGAAGGCTCATTTCCAGAGGCTGCAAGAGAAATGTCGTCGGTTCCTGAATGAAACTACTATAGGAATTCCTCTTAGCTCTACGACTTGTGGTACAACTTTAGCCTATGCCCATTTACCAACAACTTAAAGCGCACAAGATCAATAGTTGATAATTGATAGCTCCATTTGGGAACATGACAATGATCTCATATGGTCCCAACCAGCTAGTTTGAAACTTCCCAGGAGTGTGTTGATACCTAGAATCATAAAGTAGTGTCTAGTCACCAAAAACAAACTTTTTATCCTTGATAAACTTATCACGCCACTGCTTTCATTGCTGCTGGACCAGTTCTGTATTATTCAATGCAGATTTCTACCATTCATCAAGTCCATTCAAACTTAGAATATGCTCTTTTTGTGCATGAGAAAGATCTAGACCAAGCTCTAATGTTGTCCTTAATGTCTTATGTTCAAATTCCACAGGCATGACAACTAAGTTACCATAGACCAGCTCAAAGGGAGTGAATCATGTTGTAGATTTCCAGGTAGTCCTATAAGCCCAGAGAGTTTCAAGAAGTCTAGTTGCCGAATCCTTTTTATGGATTGCCACTGTCTTAGTAAGAATGGATTCCAGCTCTTTGTTAGTAACCTCCACTTCGTCGTTGGCTTGGGGGTGATAAGGGGATGATTTACCATGCCAAATTTGATATTATTCCATTAAGGTAGCTATCAGATTGGAAGTAAATTGAGCTCCCTGGTCAGAGATTAACTCCCTAGGAATACCAAATCTTGTGAAAATAAATTCATATAAGAAATTGGAAACATTGTTATCCCTAGGATGCTTCATAGGCTTGCCCTCTACCCACTTAGTGGCATAATCAATGCAAACCAATATGTAAGATTTACCTTGTGAAGATGGTTCAATAGGACCCACAAAGTCAATCTCCCATTTATCAAAGGGCACTACAACTACCTGAGGTTGCAGGGGCATCTCATATAATTTAGTGGGTCGCCCCATGCGTTGGCACTTATCACATTTCTTTGTGTATCAAGTTGCATCTTTGTGTAAACTTGGCTAGTAATATCCAGTAGTCAAGATTTTGAATGTTGTCCTCTTGGCTGCAAAATGACCCCCACAGGGCTCATCATGGCATGCCCTTAGGATATCATATTATCATTTTTATATATTAAAAAGTCATGGAAATGATTATACTTATAAATTTTTGTTAAGTATAAATATATTTTTAAAATAAAATATTTGATATTTACTTTTTTAAAATCTTTAAAATTTTTGTAATTATTAATATTTTTTTGTTTCTGTATATGTGATAATTTATATAGATATTAACAGAATAATAACTTCAATATCTAAACTAAATAGGTCAAGAGATAATAGTAACGATACTTCAAGATATCTAGATCAAGGTCTTTTAGGATATCTATGCTAGTTTTTAGATGCATTATTCTAGAAATATCGATCCTTTGCACCAAAGAAAACTTATCCTTTCTCTCCAACTTTCTACCACATAGAACATCAATCTATCATCTAGACATGAATGTACACACTCATGTTTGAAAGGAAACATTAGAATAGAGTAGAGTTTGTCCACCATGTAACATTAACACTTCTCGTCAATTTTCATAACCTTAAATTCATAAAATATTCACAGGCTACATTGAAGACTTCAAAGTATTGTAGAAAAATTCAATAAATGATGAGATTACTCATTTATGAATGTTGCACTTTTAACAATAAGGACAAAATTTCTATAACTCCAATCAATAAGAAGCATTTCAAAACAACTTTTTTGTGTCTTATATCTTATGGTAAGATAATCAAAATAATTAATATGTATTAAAATTTTAACAAGTTATTATTAATTATGATCTTATTAATTCAAGTGGGATAGGGCCAAAACGTGATAGTAAAAGTAACATCAATTCTGAAAAGACGACACAAAAATAATTCACAAGAAGTGATTTGAGACAACTAGCAAACTAAACTAAGCAGAACCAACAACAACAAAAAAACCAACAAACGAGGTCAGGAAACCAACACTACTTAGGGGGAACAGGAAACCCTTTCCACTCTTCATTTAACTCCTTCATCTTGTCCATGACATCACCTGTGAGAGTAACCTCCAAGCTTTCCTCTCTCTTTATGTGTTTAACCTTTTTTCCTCCATATTATGTTCAATTATATTATAATTTTTTATTATGGTAAAATAATTAATTATAATATTTGATACTTTCAACCATTCAAAATTCTATTTAAAAGACACTTAATCATAATAATTAATAATAATCAAACTCAATTTTAATCTAGTAAAATTGAAAGCTATAATTATTATTTCAATTTAATCTAATATAGATTAACTCAATTATGATTTGAATATAATCAATATAGATATTTAAATTAAAAAATGAAATCACTTTTAAATGCATGTTTCTTATTGGTGTAAAAATTTTATACTATTACAAGATATTTTATTTTATATTAACTATATAATAATTACAAATAAGCTTAAAATTAAATTTCTTTTATTTCATATGTCAAAGTTCCAATTTTTCATATATAATCAAATAAATTTTAATAATAACCTATATTGAAAAAATATAACGATTCAACAAATATTTAAAAAACTCAATTTATTGTAATATATTTACAAACATCTTGTATGTTATATTTCTATTTGTGAAACAGTTTAAATATAAACATTTACACTTTGCAGATTTGAAAATATGACAATTATATGTGATTATAATTAACATATCCCCTTAATAAAAATGAAATTACACTCTGAAGTTTTTTTAAAAATGTATAAGTAAAAATAAATAGGGCGTAACATGAAAAAACATAGAAATGAACTTAAACACCTTTTATATAAGAGTGTGGCTTTTATTTTATTTTTTGTTTTTTGTTTTTTTAATATTACCGTTAGGATAAAAAAAAGCTTGATCTCAAAAGTGTTTTATATAACGGCTTGCATTTTTAAAAAAAAAAATTACGGTTCAGGGAAAAAACCTCGATTCCATGTAATCGTTTTGTTTTGTTTGTGTTTTCCTGTTCTGATTTACTCGGAGGAAAGAAATTGTGAAGATGAGTGGATTGTGAAGATGACGGTCTCACCTTTGAATTGCACCCAGCCTGCAATTCCCCTGTCTCTGTCTTTGCACACAACAGAGGGAATTCATCTGCGAAATTCTCAATTCTCTTTAATGCATTTCTCTCTCTGTCTCACATCTTCAAGATTGAGTTTAGCAGAGAATTGGAAGATTGTTTTTAGAATTCAATTCATATTATAGATTATATTTATTATTTAAACAGAATTGTTGTGTATTGAAACAGGGGATGACTGTGTGTCAATACAAAGAGGGTGCGCAGATAACATCAACTCTGGTCCAGGTCATGGCATCAGGTACATTTGATCTTATTACACATTGAGAAAACTAAAAAAATCAAAACCAGATGCTATGAACGTTATATGTCTACAACCAATCTGTTTATAAGAGATTTATTCATCTGTTATAAAAATTGTTTGGCATTTCAATAGTGAAGCCAAATCTTAAAATGGAAATGCAGGGAGGAATAGGATCTTTCTGTGAATGGGATGTCATTGAAATCCTGCATTTTCAAGATCCAACACAATCTTTTCCTGCCCTAATTTATTTCCCTGCAAATGCAACCCTGCAAATGATATCATGGTCTGTCATTGAAATCCTGCATTTGCAAGATTTTTTTTGGGTTTCTTTGTTTTATTGTCAAGGATATTTTGATTTTGTTTAGGTGAAAAGATACAGGGGAAAAGATACAAGCTTAATCAATGCCATTGGCACACTCCAGCTGAGCCAAGAACTGTTTCAAGGCCTATCACTCTTTTTAGACGTCAGTTTTTTCAATGTTGTCAATGCTCTTCACCATTATCTAGCAAGCTACTTTTAACAGTAGTACCATTGTCTGAAAAGATTCACCATTATCTTGTCGTATCTTTCTTTGTCTTTCGTTGTCAAGTGGTATTGTTCCAGATATGCGTTCTGACAATTCCATCTACCAATTGATAGATAGCTTGACATTAATACCTGCAGATTTCTCCAATTTAATTGCTGATGTCTGCTTTTAGATGTTATTAATCCATGAATTCCTTATTTCTCTGTTTAAAATGATTTTTTATTCACTTGATCTGAACGTTTATTTATCTTACCTTGTTTTAAAAGCAAATCAGGCAGCTATAGGACAACAGTAAGAGATATTTCTTTCATAATTTTCTAGAAATTACTTAAAAATGGTTAAAAATTCCCTATGCCACTTGTTTTAGTTGTTATGGATTTACGACAGAGCGAAACACTTGCAAAAATGGTAGACTTGAATAACAATACCTATAAAACACATCTTATAATTCAGATATAAATGTCTTCCAGTCAAATTGAATTTTTATTTTATTACCAAAAATAAAAACAATGGGATTGAATTAAATATTTTACTGATCACATGACAAACTTTAGATCACTCCCATAAACCAGCCAATTTATTTTTAGTGATTGTTTGGATATTTGATCTAGAAGTTTGTTTACCTATGGCTGGCCTACTACTCATCTGAATACTTCCATTTTTTAAGAGTTTTTAAACTTTCATCCTATTTTGTGTTATATGAGAGGATGTTTTGCTTAAAATTAGGTAGATTTTGGTGTTTATAATTTTTAAAAATATTTTCCAATATTAGATAAGTATTGATGTACTTGTCATTTATTATTGTATCTTTTAATTAGCATAAAAATTTATATAAACTTAAAACCATAGTTGATATTGGTTATTTGACATTATGGTTGTATCCAAAAATGTTTGAAAGGTTAAATGAGTAATTAAAGTTAGAAATTATTTTTATATGGAAGGGATTGAATTTGCCCCCTTTCTAAGGTTGTGAGGAATGACCATTCATTTCAAAGTTTGAAATGAGTTGTTGACAATTTGTGTTTGTGTTCATTTTTTCAAAGTTTTTTTTTTATTTCATCATGTTTAAAATTGAATTTACTTTTATTTCCATTTTTTGTATGTATTCAAAATGAGTGTGTGAGTATTCAAAATAAGTTTGGAATTAACTTATTGATGTGAAGCATGTTAGAATTATATTTTAGTCTTTTGTATGTGCTTATTTGATTTAACTTTGACATTCACTTGGATTTGAGGCACTTAGAGAGAGAGAGAGAGAGAGAGAGAGAGAGAGAGAGAGAGAGAGAGAGAGAGAGTGGAAGTGAGGGGTACGGGGAGTGAGAAGGGGAGAGGGAGGAGGGAGTTGGAGTGAGAGGGAGTAGGAGTGGAAGTGAGGGGGAGGGGGAGGGAGGGAGGGAGAGGGAGAGGGGGAGTGGGAGTGGGAGGAGGGAGAGAGAGGGATGTGGAGTAGGAGAGAGGGGGGGAAGGGGGAGTGAGGGGGAGGGGGAGGAGGAGGGGGGGGTGGGAGGGAAGAAGAGAGTGGGAGGGGGAGGGGACGAGAGATAGGGAGGGAATGTGAGGGGGAGGGATAGGAAGGGAGGGGGAGCGGGAGAGGGAGAGGGAAAGGGTGGAAGAGAAGGGGAGTGGGAGGGAAGAAGAGAGTGGGAGGGGAGGGGATGAGAGAGAGGGAGGGAGTGTGAGGGGAGGGAGAGGGAGAGGGAGAGGGAGAGGAAGGGATGGGGAGGGGGAGTGAGAGGGGGAGGGGGAGTGAGAGGGAGAGGGAGAGGGAGAGAGAGGGAGGGGGAGTGGGAGAGTAGGTTAGGGGAGTGAGAGGGAGAGGGAGTGGGAGAGAGATCGGGGGAGGGAGTAGCAGGGGGAGTGGGAGTGGGAGTGAGAGAAAGAGGGAAAATGATGGGGATGGGGGGAGTGGGAGGAAAGAAGAGAGCGTGAGGGGGGGACGAGGGGAGTGGGAGGGAGGAAGAGAGTGAGATGGGGGGATGGGGGGAGTGGGGAAGTGGGAGGGGCAAAGAGAGCAGGAGGGAACAAGAGAGAGAGCGAGGGAGAGGGAGAGGAAGGGAGGGCAAGGGCAAGGGAAAGGGTGAGGGTGAGAGAGGGAGAGGGAGGAGGGAGAGGGGGAGAGAGAGTGGGAGTGCAAGTGAGGGGTAGGGGGAGCGAGAGAGGGAGGACAGAGGAGGGAGTGGGAGTGGAAGTGAGGGGTGGGGGGAGGGAGGGAGTGAGAGGGGGAGATGAAGAGGGAGATGGGGAGTGGGAGTGGGAGTGGGAGAGAGGGGGGGGAGGGAGGGGGTGCGGGAGGGGGAGCAAGACAAGAGTGGGAGGGAGAGGAGGTAGGGAATTGAGAGGGAGTGGGAGAGAGTGGAGGAGGGAGTAGGAGGGGGAGGGGGAGTGGGAGGGAAGAAGAGAGTGGGAGGGGGACAAGGGGGACGAGAGATAGGGAGGGAGTGTGAGGGGGAGGGAGAGGAAGGGAGGGGGAGGGGGAGTGAGAGAGGGAGAGGGAGGGGGAGAAGGAAAGGGTGGAAGAGAAGGGGAGTGGGAGGGAAGGGGGGATGAGAGAGAGGGAGGGAGTGTGAGGGGGAGGAGAGGGAGAGGCAGAGGGAGAGGAAGGGATGGGGAGGGGGAGTGAGAGGGGAAGGGGGAGTGGGAGAGGGGGAGTGGGAGTGGGAGAGGGGGGTAGGGGAATGAGAGGGAGAGGGAGTGGGAGAGAGAGCAGGGGAGGGAGTAGCAGGGGGAGTGGGAGTGGGAGTGAGAGGAAGAGGGGAAGTGATGGGGATGGGGGGAGAGGGAGGGAAGAAGCGAGCAGGAGGGGGGAGGGGGGAGTGGGGAGTGGGGGAGTGTGAGGGACGAAGAGAGCAGGAGGGGGAGGGAACAAGAGAGAGAGTGAGGGAGTGTGAGGGTGAGGGGGAGGGAGAGGAAGGGAGTGGAAGGGCGAGTGAGAGAGGGAGGGGGATAGGGAGAGGGAGGAAGAGAAAGGGAGTGGGAGGGAAGAAGATAGCAGGAGGGGAAGGGGACAAGAGAGAGGGAAGGAGGGGAAAGGGGAGGGGGAGGGCAAGGGAGAGGGAGGGAGAGGGCGAGGGAGTGAGATGGGGGAGGGAGTACAAGGGAGTGGGAGTGAGAGGGAGAAGGGGAGGGGAAGTGAGTGGGAGTGGGAGGGAAGAAGAGAAGGGGAGTGGGAAAGAAGAAGAGAGCGGGAGGGGGAGGGGACAAGAGAGGGAGAGATTGTGAGGGGGAGGGGGAGAGAGAGAGAGAGGGAGGAGAAGTGAGTGGGAGTGGGAGGGAAGAAGAGAGTGGGAGGGGGAGGGGATCAGAGAGAGAGAGAGAGAGAGAGAGGAGTGATAGGGGGGAGTGAGAGGGAGAGGAGGAGTGAGAGGGAGGGGACAAAAAGGGGAGAGAGAGTGTGAGGGAGGGGGGTGGTAGGGTGAGAGGGAGAGGGAGAGGGAGGGAGAGAGGGAAGGGGAGGGTGGAGAGAGGGAGGGAGGGAGGTAGAGCAAGAGAGTGAGGGAGACAAAAGGAGTGGAAGTGGGGGAGGGAGGGAGGGAGGGAGGGAGGGAGGGATGGATGGGGAGAAAAAGGGAGGGTGGAGAGATGGATGGGGATAAAGAGAGGGAGGGGAAGAAAAAGGGAGATAGGGAGAGAAAAGGGAGGGAGGGGGAGTTAGGGGGAGTGGGAGGGAGGGAGGAAGAGAAGGAGAGAGAGAGAGAGAGAGAGAGAGAGAGAGAGAGAGAGAGAGAGAGAGAGAGAGAGGAGGGAAGCTACTTTTTTTCTAAATAAATTTTAAAGTGTCATTTGATAAAATTCAAGATAGTAGGAGGGAGATAGGGAGAGAGATATGGAGGGAGGGGGAGGGAGAGAGCAGTAGAGAGAGTGGGATAGGGAGGGAGGGAGGGAGAGCATGAGATTGAGGGAGACAAAATGAGGGGAAGTGAGGGAGGTAGGGAGGGATGGATGGGGAGACAAAGGGAGGGTGGAGAGAGGGAGAGAAGAGGGAGGAAGGCAGATAGAGTGAGGGGGGGTAAGGGGGAGTGGGAGGGAGGGAGGGAGAGAGAGAGAGAGAGAGAGAGAGAGAGAGAGAGGATTAAGTATAGGTAAAGTAAGTAACAAGTAAAGTTATAATATGGAAGGTTTATTTAGAAACATTATCAAATTCATAGATAGGGATAGAATAAGGTTTAATTGATGAAATATCCACCTTAATTTTATACAACAAATCAATACTCCACATATTAAGACCATAACCATTATAGACTAAAGTTATTTGAATAAGATTACCATTGATAAGGAAAAAAACCATAAGAGAATCATGTTGATCTTGAATTTCTTTAGGAGGAAACTCATCTTGAGAAAACATAATTTGGGCTTTTTTATTGGTCACATTCATGCATTCCAATATGGAAGTTATATTAGCTTGTATAAGAGATAGATAAATAATATTTCCAAGGCTTGTTACAATGCTTCACGATATGTATGTGAAGTTTGAAGAAGCTCCCAAAGAGATATCCTAGCAGAAGTAGCATAGATTTGTTCTACTAAATCACACTCCTTTCAAATATTTTGAGGAAGATGGGGTGTACAAGGAAGCACTGGTTGATAAGTAGTAAGAGATGGAGGAAAAACCAAACTTGTAGGTTGTCTATTGTTTCTTGTGTTATAAATGTGATCAACGAAAGTAAAAGTAGGTTGTTGATTACCTTTCAACATAACAATTGGTTTATTTTAGTGCGAAGGGTATCTTGATGAAGATGAAAGACAACCTTAGGTTTCCCAATACCCAAAATATTGACAACATTGACTTGATCAAGCTCTTGATTGTTTAAAGTTTTATCACTTGAAGAGAGACCATGAAGGAAAGAAGTAATGATATTACCCTCTTCTTCCAAGGTATCCTCATAAGTAAGGGAACATTTATAATAAGGATTAGGGACTTTTATCAATGCTTCATCTCTAAAAGGGATTCCAAATAAAGGTAAGGTGATATTAACAAAAGGTTTCTATAATTTCATCCTCTTTCTCCAAAATATCCTCATAAAGGGGGTGCATCTTAAGAGAAGGGTCATCATTCACTAAGGCTTCATTAGTAGAGGGAAAATCATTAAGATGAACATAAGGTAAAGTATCCTCAAGAGAATGAACAATCATATCAATTTATTTTACTATAATGTCATTGTCTATCACCAAGGTACCCTCATGGGGGAGATACATATCAATAGAACAATCAACATTGCTTTGCACTGGTTCATCCCAAATAGGGAGATTATTGAGAAAAGGATTATTACCTTGCCTCAATATGTCCTCTTGAGGAGGGTCCTTACGATATAAAAATAAAAATAAAATTATAGAAAATATTCATGATGAACAAACCAACATGACATGTGCAAAATGTATGAAACTATATGTCTATTTATCCAATGCAAGTGCATAAACAAGAAATGAAAGTATCTATATGAAATGCAATGATTACTAACTAATGCATGAAATCAATATTTTGTTTCTGTTTTTATTGCTCTAAATGAAATGAGAGACAACAATATGAATTTTTTATGTCCATTTTTCTTCTTGAAAATTAATACATAAAATGAGACAATGTAATACATACAAATATATCTAATAACCAAATCAAAAGTGAAAATGTTATGATTCGAGTTCACCAAAATGTACAATAGAAAAATCGAAGCAATGAAAATAGGTTAGATCACCTCTCCTTTCCAAGATTGCACATTTAGAAGGAAAATACCCCCAATAGGCTCAAGAGGTGACTCAAGCACTAAATGGAGACAATGGTTTCCTTATTTAAATATGTAATTTTAAAATGGAAAATGATAATAAATATAGAAAGGCAAATTAGGAAATATTTAGATGAATCAAGAAATGAAATAGGAAATAAGAAAATTTAGATCTAAATAACTAACAGAAGGAAGTCCAAAAATATTTGTAACAATTTTTTGAGATTATGTCATTATAACATGCATTCCTATCAAATTATAGCCCATTTTTTAGGGTATAGGTCAGCTAGCTCAACCTGTACTTGAGTATAGGTCAAATGGCTTGATCTGTAACTAGGTTTTCTGCTTGAAACTTTCAGTATCACTTTGAATGTTCCCAAACTTCTTAGAAAAGATCCAAAAACTCTATAGCCCATTCTTGAATGCAAAAAAATAGGGAAGCGGGTTGGTAAAAGAGGTTTACCTTGTTTGAACCCTTGTTTAGGCATCAAACTTTAAAATGTAATAAAATTGCATACAAAAAAGATGAAATAGGTGCTAGATATGAATTGAGAATTACCTCATGCCTTGATGATGGAATGCTTCTTTGGATGTGATCACAAATGTTAATGCAATAGCTCAGAGTCCATAAAAACTCAAAAGGAAATAATGAAAGATAATCCTTGTGAAATAGGTGTTGTAGTTTTCTATTATGCTTGATGATGAAGGAGAAAAATTTGAATACTTGTAGACTCAGATGCTTGAAGACCTTGAGAATGCTTGGATGCAAATTTCTTGATTTCTTGATCATTAATACTTGAGGATAGTAATAGATACCAAAATGTGGAGAGATAGGGTTTTTATATACCTCACAATATATCAGGAGTTAAAACTCATCTAGGTTGATTGTGAGTCCAAATCCTCTATTAAATTTCTAAGAGAAGGACCCAATTTAAATTTGGGCTGAAATGCAAGGTATAGATCAACTAGGTTGACCTATACCACCTATTTTAGGGCCAAAATATAACTATGGGTCCTAGACACTTAGTGGATGCAGGAAAAGATTTGATAGTCAATTTAGAGGTTGAGATAGAATGTAAATTACTTAAGTCTTGATATAGGACTTAAAGGTGATGAAATGAATTATGGGATTGGAGGAAACATAGAGGAGAAAACCTATAAATAAGTTCTTACCTTGAGTTTTGAAGAAATTAAATTAGCACAAGACTTATAATATTAATTTAAAGGTCTAGTGGGTGGTACGAGAGTGTGAAATCAATGTGGAAATCCATACATACTAAAATTGGGCTAAATGAGCATCTAATTATAGATGTTAACTTTTCAAGATGGTAGAATGTGTGTGTGTGTGTGTGATATAGAATAGTAGGGGCCCCCTTATAATAGTAGGGGGCATCAGTTCATGTTGAAGCTTGCTAGAATAAGCAACTAGAATCCCCACCCGGCCTTTAATAGTAGGGCCCCACCCAACCCGGGAATTCTAGTTGCTAGCCTCCCGGAACGAATACTCTTCCCACCCTGCATCCCAATTATAGGCAAATCCCCGGCCCGCCGATATAGAGATAGGGCAATATAGGAGATCCCCACGAAACTCTTCAATACCCAGGGCCCCTACTATTCTAAAGGGAGGGCCCCTACCCCTACTATTATAAAGGGCCCTTTTTATATAGTTGGGGTGGTGGGAAACAATAGTTGTTCCGTGTGTGGGCCCCTCTGCACCGGGCAGAGGTCGATGATTCATTGTGGGTGGGGGGCATAGCATGGCAGTGGGGGGGGCCCCTACTATTTTGACGGGGGTTGGTGGTGGGACTATAGTTGCCGACCTATAATTTATAAGGGCGCCTGCCCTATTATTCTATTATTGCAGATTCTATATGTCCTATAAAATGGTAGGGGCCCACCCTACCCGTATATTGCTTCATGAATAATAATTGAAATGCCCCTATGCCCCTTTCAAATAGTAGGGCGACTATCCCTCTCATTTCACTACCTAAGAGGAAGGAAAGCCCGGTGCATGCAGAGGAAAGATTAGGAAAGATAGGATTGTTCAACCGGTGCTTGGCCCTACAATTCTATGGGGCTCTCCCTCAACCCCAGCCGGGGGTGGCCCTACAATTATATGGGCTGCCCTATAATAATATAGCCCCAATTTATCAAATTAGTTCGTGTAAGGTTTGGCGATGCTCTTCTCCCTTAGGCCCTACTATTATAAAGGGGGCCCCATAGAATTGTAGGGCAAATTACTACCGAGCGAGGGACCGCTATCTTTCTATAGTTGATTGTTTGAAAGTTTGGGAGATGGGTGAGGGCTGATCGGAACTATAGTTTACTGAATGGCCTATAGAATGGTAGGGGGCCTAGAGCCACCCAAATATCTTAGGTAGGAAAAGCCTAGGTCTGCCCAGTCTTCTATAGGGCCCCACATCAGTCAACAAAATAGCGAGCTCGATGTTGTTTGGTGGTGGTTGGATGGTCATAATGATGAAATAGGAAAAGAACAATAGAATAGAGGGCTCCCTCATTATCTCCTGGCCCATGCTTTCTCTCTGCATGCAGGGGTAGAATAGAACTATTCAACGACCCCTATCTCTATACTGGCGGGGGGTGGGTGGAGATAGGAACTCTATTTTTGGAGAATGGTTATCAATGGTAGATTCCCACTTCTCATATACATTGGAATAAAAAACCCACCCTTAGGCCAAATTTGATTAGCACAACCAAAAAGGATGAAGGGGTGCTAATGCATGATCTAGAAAAATGGGTGATTTTGGGGTATTCATTGTATGGACAAAAACTTATGTATATGATATGTAAAGTACTTATGCATTGATAAAGGAAATGATAAATGACAATGTATAATATCAGATGCAATGTATTAAAGTAAATTCTAGAGGAAAACAAGAATAATGAACTCACCTTAAGAGCTAGAAGAGGACAAGTGAACTTTAGATCTATAATTGACTATCAAAAATATGTCAAAATTGGGAGTCCTTCTGGATCTAGAACTTTAAAAATTATAACTCCTGACTGTGAAATTTGAAGACCCTCAGGATAATGCTGACCCAATTTTCCCTAGTCCCAAAAAGTCATCCTACTCATGGAAGGGTAAAAACTAATGAAATGTGTAGAGTATGTTAGGAATAGTCCCAAGAGATAACTGAGAGGGGGGGGGAGGGGGGGTGTGAATCAATTATCTACAAGTTTCAATTCTTTATCCAATTAAGTATACTTAAACTTTAAGCATAAACACAATCAAAGAACACTTGAACACAACACCAATATTTTGGTTACGGGGAAACCTAAATAGGTAAAAACCCCGGTGGGAATTGACACCCACTAATAAACTGCACTAGTGTATAATGATCCTTGTTAGAAGATCTTACAACCCTGTTAGGAGTTGATATTTACAATGTAATAAGTATAGTGACTTGGTCAAAGGTTGGACCCTATTAGGAGTCTTTTATGATTGACCCTATTAGGGGTGAGGACGTACTGTCTGAGAGCTCACTGCTCAAAGGGGTGAAGGCTGCAACCTTCTGAATAAAAGATACACACTATTTCTAGATCTTGGTAAACTACGAGGTAGACCCGCTATCTTGATCAGCTCCAATGAATAGCACACTCTATCTTCTCTATCACATAGACCTCTTCTTGATGAAACAATACTTTGCACTCTCTACTCTGCTCTAATCTCTCATCTTCCTTGCCTTTTTTTTACTAGTGATCACAAATGACCAGCTATAAGTATCTTTCCTCTAAATGATATAATCAAGTCAGCCTATTAGAACCACCTGAAATCATATTAGAGAAACAATAACACTCTCTAATAACATTTATGTTGGCTCTACTAAGAACACAACACAAACTGGGACCTGTCCAAATCAATAAGTGTAGATGCACGCTACAGTACAATGTCAGCTCTACCAAATTAATTGATACTTTCTCCTCAAGATGAATTATATCATGCACTCTTAACCAAACATTATTAACTCTTCTCCAATCACTAATCCAATCATGCATACCGAAATGATAGGTGCAACTCCTGTACCAATATAATCATTGTTGGCTCTTCTGGATAAACACAGTAAACTACAACTGGTGAATAGAAACTGCATAACTTCACTTCTATTGCACATCAAACTATATGTCCATGAATGAAGAAACACTAATATGTCTCCATCACATATCCAAATGCACAAGGCTCCATGATAACTGTGTGGGCAATCACTCACAAAACACTGCCTGTAACTCTGTCATGAACACTGCTGACACAAGCTGCTACATAACTGTATGTACTAACAATTAACCTCTGCATCCATGATATCATGCTGATAACATGTCCATGCTACATATACTCAAATCTTACTACATAAGTCTTCAAGGCATGCTACTTACCATATGTTGTCATCAATGACAAACATACAGTCAGCACTAGCTTGCTGGCAAATCTCCAACAATCTCCCCCTTTGGCATTGATGACAACACATGGAATGAAAAACACCACCAATCCAAATGAACAATTATTTTATAACATTCTCCATTTCCTCATAAAAAAATCCCCCAAGGATGAATCCTCCATCTGCTGCAATATTCTTTAATATTCTCCATTTCCTCAACTTAACTGCTTTCATGACTGAATACTACTCCCCCTTGCTGCTATATATTACTCCTCCTTAATTATGTATGTACTCCTCCTTTAATACTATTTTTCATGACTATATACTACTCCCCCTTTGACATCAATGGAAAAAGGCACCAAACATTTAAGCTCTAGTAGTACTCCTGAATTAGAGTAGTCAACCATCCATCTGTCACTGAGGACTGATGCTCTCTCCACTTTTTCAAATTAGAATCAGGGAAGGGAATTACTCCCAGCTTCTCCCTGAGATACTCAAAATTATCCTTTGGTAAAGGCTTTGTGAATATATCTGCTAGCTAATCCTTTGTACTCACATATTCCAACTTGACTTCTTTCTCTGCCACTTTCTCTCTTAGGAAGTGATACTTAATCTCTTTGTGCTTTGTATTTGCATGCATCACATGATTCTTTGACATGTTGATAGTGCTAGTGTTATCACAATGAATAACAATAGGATAATCAATCTAAATTCCAAAATCCTTTATCATTTGTTTGATCCAAACAATTGTAGAACAATTCAAGGCTGTTGCAACATACTCTTCTTCTGTTGTTGACTGAGAAATACAATTCTACTTCTTGCTTATCCAAGTGACTAGGCTATCACCAAGAAATACTGCTCCTCCTAATGTAATCTTTCTATCATCCATGCATCCTACCCAATCTACATCTATATATACGTGAAGCTCAACATTATCTGAATTAGGATACCATAGACCATAATCTATAGTGCCATGCAGATATCTGAATATTCTCTTTACTTCCATGAGGTGACTTTATTTAGGCTCTACTACAAATCTTCCAACTATACCAACTGCATTAGAAATATCAGGTCTAGTTTGAGTAAGATATATGAGTTTACCAATCATAGACTTGTACAATGTTATATCTACTACTGGAGAATCATCTTCTTTTGTAAGCTTGCATCCTGTTATCATAGGTGTACCCACTGGCTTGCAATCGTCCATCTTGAACTTCTTCAATATCTCTTTCACATACTTAGACTGATTAATGAAAATACCTTTCTCTATCTGCTACATATTTAATCCCAAAAAGTATTTGATAGGTCCAATCATTCTCATCTCAAACTCGCTCTACATCTCTTTAGAAAATTCTGCACTAAGTTTTTCGTTACCCCCAAAGATAATGTCATAAAAAAATATAGCTACAAGTAGTAAACCTTCAGATGTCTCTCTTATAAATAGATTACAATCTGCTGCTCCTTTCTTGAATCCATTTTTTGTTAGATATCCATCAAGTCTCTCATACCAAGCTCTAGGGTCTTGCTTAAGTCTATAGAGGGCTTTCTTCAATTTGTATACCATATCTATCTTGTCTGATAAGGTGAATCCTTCTGGCTGCTCAATGCATACTTCTTCCTTTAACTATCCATTCAAGAATGCTGACTTAACATCCATCTGATAAACTTTGAAGTTTTTGAATGTTGCATAAGCTAGAAACAACTTAATGACTTCTGATCTTCTCACAGGTACAAATGTGTCTGAATAATCAATACCTTCTCTTTGCACATATCCCTTGCATACTACCTTTCTTTATTCCTTACTACTATACCATCTTCATTCATCTTGTTTCTAAATATCCACTTGGTTCCAATAACATTCTTATCACTAGGTCTTGGGACTAGTTCCCAAGTATTATTCTTAATAATCTGATCTAGTTCTTCTTTCATAGCATCATGCCAATTTGAATCATTGCATGCATCTTCAACACTTAAAGGTTCAATCTAAGATAGTAAACATATCACTTCATTTCCTGCTGAACTCTTTGCTTTTGATCTTGTTGTGACTTTTCCACTCTGATCTCCAATGATGTCATCCTTAGAGTGAAATCTAGATGTAAACTTTGGAACTTTAGGTGATACTATCTCATCTTCCTTCTAAGTTTCTTCTTCACTTGTTTCAGGGTCATTGAATAATACATCAATACTGTCAAACATCTCTTCAAAAACTATCTCACTAGTAGAAGGACTAGGTTATTCTTCAATCATAGGTGCATAATCATGATATCTTTCTTGAACCATAAAATTTTCATCAATCTTAACATGAGAACTTTCAATGATCTTCTTCAATCTCAAATTAAAACATCTATAAGCTTTTCTTTTAGTAGAGTAACCAATAAAAATACCTTCATCGCTTCTTGCATCAAACTTACCTATTGCTTCACCCATCTTGATGTAGCACTTGCTTCCAAATATTCTGAAGTATTTTACCATGGGAACATTACCAAACCATAGCTCATGAGGTGTCTTGTATACGCCAGGCCTTAATTGTATTCTATTGATGGTATAGACTATTGTATTGACCGCATCTCTCTAATAGGTGTGTACAACTTTTTCTTGAATCATGATGGTGCGCACTGTATCAAGGATGATCATATTCCTTCTTTCTGCAATCCCATTCTACTGAGGGGTTCTAGGTGCACTCAATTGTATCTTTATTCCATGTTCTTCGTAGTACTCATAGAATCTATCAGAGGTGAATTCTTCTCCTCTATCTGATCTTAGACACTTTATCTTTAGTCCAGATTCATTCTCAACCTTAGCTTTGAATATTTTGAACTTCTCAAATGCTTCTGACTTATCTTTCAAGAATGCAACCCACATCATTCTAGAATAATCATCAACAAACAAAATGAAATACCTTTCACCATAGTATGATCTTGTTTGATTTGGTCCACATAGGTCTGTATGAATCAGATCCACTTTGTTCTCTATTGAATTATGCTTGCTTCTGAATTAATTCCTCACAAGCTTTCCCATCACACATTCTCTACAAATAGTATCAACTGGCTTTACTATGCTAGGTAGATCTCTTACTGCCTTTACATTCCTTATCTTTACTATGTTATCAAAATTGATATGACATAGTCTTTTATGCCATAGCCAACTGTCATCTAATTTAGCAACAAAAAAACTTGCTTTTGAATTAAGCTGAAAAACATTACCTTTAGTCTTTGAACCTGATGCAATCATTACACCATCCTTGTTGTTAATGATGCACTTGTTGTCTTTGAACTCCAACCTATAACCTTTTTCAAGAAACTGTCCAACACTAAGAAGGTTATGTTGCAAACCATCTACATAAAGAACATCATCAGTGTTGTTCTTTCCATCCAATGTGATAGCTCCTCTACCAATGATAGGTTTAGGAGTGTTATCTCCAAATCTAACCATGCCACCTTTTTATTTGTCCAGATGAACAAATCTATCTTTATCATCTGTCATGTGATGTGAACAACCACTATCTATAATCCAATTTGTCCTTATGTCTTCTTGTGAAATCAATGCTAGCTCTTGTTCCCTTTTCTCATCTTCACGATCCATCTCATCATACATCTTCTCCATAATAGCAATGAATGCAATTTCATCTTCAATTGAATCATCATCAGAAATTCCATCACCAAAATAGTAGCATTCTTTTATATACTTAGGTTTGTAGTTAGTTCGGAATTTCTTAACTCTTGTAGGACGCTTAGATGCAAAGTGACCAATCTTATTACATGAGAAACATTTGAAAGGTAACTGACCTTCATACTTTCCTTTTCCTTTTCTTTCTTTCTTAGAAATCATAGCAATAATATCATCTATCTCTTTATCTTCATCTTCATCATCAAAATTACCAGAAGTGTTTAAGGATTTCTTACCATGGACTGATGCTTTGAAAGTTGACTCACTTTTAGGCTCTGCCTTTAATCTTGAAATCTCAAAAGCTGAAATTTTGCTGATCAAGGTCTCTTTATTGAAATTTTTTGTAAGCTACATGATCTCATCAAGGATGTTGATCTTGTTTTCATACTCTGTTGTAAGAGTAGTCATCAATTTATCCATAATGTCTTCCTCTGAGATCTCTCCACCATTGTTTCTGATTCCAGCAACTACTTCATTAATCCTTTGGTTGTAAGCTTTGATGTCTTCTTCAGGTGGCATCTCTAATTCATTGTATATTTTCTTCCATATCTTTCTGCGTGCATTCTTTGCTTGTGTATCTCCTTCAAACATGTCTTCTAGGTGCTTCCATATCTTTTAGGTTGTGTCTACTTTCTTTATCTCTCAAAACTCACTATCAGATAAGGCACTGATAAGGGCTTCTTTGGATATTGCATTATAATGGAACAAATCATTTTTCTTGCCAGTAGCATCTTCTTTTGCAAGATCGTCTAGAGAGGGGATCTTGACTTCTTTCATAGCCACTTCAAAAACTTCAAAGGCAATGCACTACAAATGTGTCACCATCTTCTTCTTCCAATCAGGATAGTTCTCTCCATCAAACTTAGGACTGTCTTTTCTAAAGAATGCCATTTGATCAACCTCAAGTTGTTAAACTTTCTCTTTGAGGCACTTGGCTCTGATATCAATTGTTAGGAATAGTCCCAAGAGATAACTGAGAGGGGGGGGGGGTGTGAATCAGTTATCTACAAGTTTCAATTCTTTATCCAATTAAGTATACTTAAACTTTAAGCATAAACACAATGAAAGAACACTTGAGAACAACACCAATATTTTGTTTATGGGGAAACCCAAATAGGTAAAAACCCCAGTGGGAATTGACACCCACTAATAAACTGCACTAGTGTATAATGATCCTTGTTAGAAGATCTTACAACCTTGTTAGGAGTTGATATTTACAATGTAATAAGTACAGTGACTTGGTCAAAGTTTAGACCCTATTAGGAGTCTTTTATGATTGACCTTGTTAGGGGTGAGGACACACTATCCGAGAGCTCACTACTCAAAGGGGTGAAGGCTACAACCTTCTAAATAACAGATACACACTATATCTGGATCTTGGTGAACTGCGAGGTAGACTTTTTGTCTTGATCAATTCCAATGAATAGCACACTCTATCTTCTCTATCACATAGACCTCTTCTTGATGACACAATACTTCACACTCTCTACTCTGCTCTAATCTCTCATCTTCCTTGCCTTTTTTTACTAGTGATCACGTACAAATGACCGGCTATAAGTATCTTTCCTCTAAATGATATAATCAAGTCAGCCTATTAGAACCACCTTGAAATCATATTAGAGAAACAATAACGCTCTCCAATAACATTTTTGTCAGTTCTACTAAGAATACAACACAAACTGGGACCTGTCCAAATTAATAAGTGTAGACGCATGCTACACACTGTCGGCTCTACCAAATTAACTAATACTTTCTCCTCAAGCTGAATCACATCATGCACTCTTAACCAAACATTATTAACTCTTCTCCAATCACTAATCCAAGTACACATACCAAAATGATAGGCGCAACTCCTGTACCAATATATTCTTTGTCGGCTCTTCTGGATAAACACAGGAAACTACAACTAGTGGATAGCGACTGCATAACTTCAATTCTACTACACATTAGACTTTGCATCCATGAATGGAGCAACACTAACATGTCTCCATCACATATCCAAATGTGCAAGGCTCCATGATAACTGTACAGACAATCACTCACAGAACACTACTTGTAACTCTGTCAGGAACACTGCTAACACGAGATGTTACATAACTGTCTGTACTAACAATTAACCTTTGTGTCCATGATATCATGATGATAACATGTCCATGCTACATATACTCAAAGCTTACTACATAAGTCTTCAATGCATGCTACTTACCATATGTTGTCATCAATGACAAACATACAGTCAGCACTGGCTTGTTGGAAAATCTCCAACAGAGGATCAATCCATGGTCCTGAAATCCTAAAAATATGGATCTAGAACTTCGCCACATGCTCTTGCACATAAGAAAAAAGGATAAATTTTTTGTGGAAAGGGGCTTGCCTTGGACAATCCCCTGTAGAGAAGTTAACCTTGAAAGGAAATAAGAAATGCATGTAAAATAAGACAAATATAAGTATTCACCTTTCTTATCAAACCCTCATAGATGGATGTTAGGATCTGATAAACCCATGAAAATATTTGTATGCTTAGAATGTGTTGTAGAATCAAGGATGTCCTCACAAATGCAATTGATCTACACTTTCCAAATCGTTGATCTTGAATGAACATATGCTTGATCACTTCAATGGAGAAGAAGAGGAAAAAGTATGGATGTGGACCTTCTTGCTTTCTTTGAGTATTCCTCATAGAAGAGAGAAAATTTCTTCAAAATTAGAGAATATTGCCTTTGAATAGATGGAAGAAGACTTACAGATCTTGAATTGGGAGCTTTGTATTCAAATCTTGAATCCAAAAGAGAACTTGAAATAACCAATAATTTCTTGCACAGACTTGATTTATTCCAATGAAATTGCATATGGATAACAATGGATTTCTCTTAAACTTGTAGATGTCAAAATGAGGAGCTTTCATGTACTTTTATACTCATTTTGGGGTCCATAAATGAAAGTTTGACCATAAATAAGGCCATAAAATGAAACACCCCCATATTGGGCCCAGACCCCACTAAAAAACAACCCCTAAGGACTAAACTGAATTTGGCCTAGTCCTAGAGAGGCAAGCTTTAAAATGGCCTTCAAAATTTAGGAAGTGTGAAGAGATTCAAGGAGAGAGAAAAAGAGGAGCAGTAAATAATGCATAAACATATTCAGATCTAGGAAATTACTAAAATAGGGCCCAATAGGTTCTAGAGCTTCTCACTAGTAAATTTTACCCTATTTTTCAATGAGGATTAGTCAAATTTTTTACACCAATTGGTCGAAGAGATGATTAAAACTGTGGTCAAAATTTTTTCATCGATTATTCTATAGGGCAAATCATTGTCAAAAGTTCAACCCTCCAAGTGGTCGAATTATCAACTAAATCAATCGCTTGGAACTAGAAGATTTGAGGCAAACTTTGGTTGGCATTGTCATCGAAATTGAGACCAACTTTGGTCAACATTATTGTCAAAATTGAGACCAACTTTGGTCAAAACTTACATCGAATGCATAGCACTCTCGTCGCACCTACTAGTATGTAAAGGTTGAAATTGAGACCTACCGTGTGTCACATTTTCCACCAAACTTCATCAAAATTAACGTCGAATGCATAGCATTCTTGTCGATCCTACTGGTATGTAAAGGTTGAAATTGAGACCAACCGTTTGTCAAAATTTCCACCAAAGTTTGTCAAAAGGGCTGTCGAATGCATAGCATTCTCGTTGAACATTGTAATATGGAAAGGTCAAAAAATTGACCAATACTAACTTTTGGTTAAAAAAAAATGTGACCGGTTAGGAATAACACACACTTGTTCTAGTAAAAGGACACAACAACACAATTCATATTTAGGAGTCTAATTCATAATCATATCAAAATAAAAGAGCATCCAAATAACAATGGGGCATTAAGAAAGTGTGTGCAAGAAAAAGTCAAAAAAGCATGTGGACAAAGGATTTACGCAAGCAAAGAAAATGATATGTCAACCTTTGAATCCCTTATATGACCATGCACAAAAGAACCATATAGATGTGGAAATTAAATAGAAACTAAAGATGTCAATGAGTTGGCTAAGAATTAGTTTGCACCAGCTAAACTGTGTGAAACTAAAAGATGAATTGTGCCTGCAGAAGAGTGGGCAGATAGAAGATTTTGCTATTGTACTTTGGGGCTGGTGAAGACATAATGGCACAACATCATGGAGTATCAAGCTAATATGGACATTTCAAGCCAACCATTGAGATTTTAAACGTGGGCTTCTTGAGTAACTATTTTGAAGAAGAGAAGATAGGAATAGTTTCTAAATACTTGATCAAAATTCACAGTAGAAAATCCAAGATCCAAAAGGCAAGGGAGATCAAATAGTCATGGTGTTGGCAGTTGGTTTTCTTTAGTTTTTTTGTGTTGTTGGCTACCCACAGGTCCCATAGGCTCTTTTGCCTTATGTGCATTCTTGAAAACCCATTATTTGTGCATTCATTGTTTCTTCCCTCTTAAGGACATCATTTGAAGTCAACTAATGCAAGGTACCCCACTAAAACACCCTAAATAGATGACCTTTCAACTTCCCCAAGTGGGCTGCTAAAAGGTGTATTTTCCCATTTTTATGTAAGCATTCAATAAATATGAGGGCATGATTCTTTCCCTTCCTTCTTTGAATGTCAAGAAGGGAACTTTATGATTTTAGCATTATAAATGATAGGGAACTTTATGAAAGGCACGCAGGGAAGGGAAATCGCAAAATTGATGAAATTAGTGGGCATGAAGGAATCAAAGGAAAAACCACCCAAATAAGAAAACCCTAAATGTCTAATATCAAAACTAATGGTTTTCAAGATTGCAAGGAAAAGGCACCAAAGAAGGGAAAACCAAAAAAGTTTGAAACTAACACTCGGGGGTTGAAGAATCAAGAAGGAAAAGGCATCAAGGCAATGAAAGCCCCAAGATCCCACCCAAGCTTGGAAATTGATCTGAAATCCATCAAACTTAGAAAATATTTTGAACTTACTCAAGAACATGATAAGAGAATGGGGGGATGTAAAGCACAACATTAAACACAAATTGACCTGGTCTTTCATTGAAAGAACTCTCTAATCAAATATCAATGATGGAAGATGTATGACCAAGGCAACAAAGGGCACAAGACTTGAAATTTTTTGCATGTTAGAGCATGTTTCTTTGATCATTGGGGTGCCCTTTTCCATGTGAAAGTGTTATTCAAGATATTATGAATATTATATAATTCCTCCTAGACCTACAACTTCATAACATAGACAACAACATCAAGTCCTCCAGTCCTAACAACTAACAATTTACTATTGAAATTCTAAGAATGCTTAATAAGAAGGAATTAAAAATTACAAAAGAGAAACTTTTGAAATAATATTTTATCTTAAATAATATGAAATATAAAATCCTCTTATTATATAATTTTTAATTGAAGAATGGAACCTGCCCATCCATCTATATAAATTGATGAATTAATTCCCAAATTTTAAGCTAGCCAACCACCCTTCCTCCCTCACAAATGTGTTTTCTTTACAAACTAACTTAATCACCATATCTCAAGCCACCCACATACACTCCTCACACATTGGAATTCAGCAGTGTTAACTAAGACTTGAACAAGAACTTATGCTATTTATAAATATCATTCAATAGGTTAGAAAAATAGTAGATAGAAATTATGTACTAAAAAAATCTATTATGGGATTCATTCTCCATAACGTAAGTTAGATAAGAGACACAAAATCTAACTTGTGATACATCCCAATGTTGTGCATCAGTTGGTTCATTGTTTATTTGTCCATTCTGACCATGCATTCCATTCTCCTCGATTGCAAATTTAAAATAAAAAGAATCAAAATCTTCTGAATAACATATGTTATCATAAAGGTAGGTCACAACCATCATTGAATGTAGAAGAAAAAAAGGGAAAAATTCCACTCTTGAAACAAACAACCAAAACTCCCATACCCTCTCCCAAAGAATTGACGGTTAAAAATTATTCTAACAAGCCCTGTCAATAGTTGTGTGGCACTCAACAATATTCAAAATTGATATGGTTTGAAGCTCTTGACATTCATTTTCTTATTTGCTTACACTTAAATAATTCTGACATATCCATCTTTTCCTTTTGATTCTTGAAGAATATTACTCGCTTAAATGATAATCAATCTCACCTACCAAGATATTTATGATAGATATTTCAAAAGAAATAAAACCCATGTATGAATGAAAAGATTGTACAACGTATTTCCCCACATATTTTAGTTATGCACATCAAAATCAAATAAGTGAACATAGAGGCATGTTACTATTAATTAGATTAAGCACATCAAAATTTTGAATATTCTACCAGGTAATATAATGTTTATTAATTAACTTACACATTGAGTTTGACAAAATCAGCCCTGTGTTAGTCATTGTCATGCATTTGGGTGTGTAATGGTGTCCAAATGACATGGGCGTATACACTAAAAGAAGCCACAATTGGAAAAGTAATGGAAGGATGCCTCTTAAGAATAACATGACATCATGATGGCATAATAGAACAACAAGAATCAATAAATATGGAGCAGCAATCGAAAATCAACATTACATCGAATACAAACAACAATATCATTGTATGGTTCAATGAATGCCAAACAACATGAAGACCTGTAAAAGCACAAGTACCTGAGGTAGAGCATAGCATGGCATGGTAAATCAAATGATGAACACGTATGCAATAAATGATGTCTAAACTCATAGCTCATGGGCCACAGATAAACAGAATGCCATATACATGCTCACATCAACAATCAAGTAAATAAAGATCTAATCAATAGGACACGGTTCCATTCATCAGGAATAAACTGAATGCAGTGAGTAAAATATAGTACCATAGAAGGAGAATGTGATGCAACAACAACCATTCAAAATAGTGAGCATTAAACAAATGGAAACATTGCAAGAAGCTCATGGGCCCTTCAATCCAAATGAACACCAAGATGCTGCCATGAGGATAACAAAGCACTAGTTCAAGGATCACGAGCCAGGTATAGAAGCAATACCAAACAACTCAATACATAATGGAATCATGGCATTTAAAAACAAAACACATAGATCGTGAGCCCTCCTCTCAAGCACATAATAGAGATAGCAACAATACATGGCACCCAAAAATTAGTGAAAAAACAACAAGCATAAGCTAGTGAGTGAAGACTCATCAAAGATGCCTAGCTAATAGCTCACGGGTTGTCTATGGCTTAAATCGAATGTTAATAATAGCATAAAGAACCAGTCATGATATTTATGCCCCCAACAAACTCATGTCTTTTCAAAATAGAGCACATCAAGCATGATGTATAGAGCTCACAAGGTGGTCCATTAAACTCAAATATGCACACCATGATGCCATCACCACAAATCAATGAATACATGTAATCTATAGTAGCACAAGATCATTCAAGGGGTGGTTAAAAGATAATAACATGGATTCCCTAGCCAAGGGTCATGAGCCTCTCCAAAATTAAATAGAAGGAGATGTTTTCATGAGCATATACAATAGATCATAGGGTGGCATAGCTTTAAATGAATAAACAATGAAGTAAACAGGCTCGAGCATGCAGTCAGCAAATGGTGCAATGAGAAGCACAAAGGGGCCATACCAATTCAAATACATGAAAGCCCTCACAACACCCCATCACATAGGGAAGGCCAAAGATTCATAGGCTAGCGAGGACCCAAATAGAAAATACACTTTGGGTGTATACACTAAACGTGCTGGCGTATACACAATATGTTCAATGAGAATTGAACATTGTGCTATTTGAAAATATAAATGAATGCCAAGCTTCTATTTTATTTTGCTATTTTTCTAAGTGATGTTTATTCTCAATATTGATTTGCTTATTCTGCATATTATGATTTGGTCATGTTATTTGTAATTAACTTTTGATGGTGTTTGTAATGTTCCCTTCTCAAGCATAAGCTATTGGTAACCCTTAGCCTCATTTCCTAAAGTTAAATATTTGCAAGTTAAATATTGAGAAGAATCTTAGAAAAGGTGAAGATGAAATTGAAAAAGATAGAGACAAACATGGTAAAGGTGTTGAAAAAGCACCTAAAGAATGGAACAAAGAAAAGAGAATAGGAAAGGAGACAAGAGGAGATAAGAAGCTTAAGGAAAGCATTAAAGGAAAGTATAGAAAGGAAAAGGAATTTGAAAGAAATCATGGAGAAGGATAGGAGGAATATTGATAGGTTTGCAGAAAAATGTAGGCACTTAAGAGAAAGGTCATTGAAGGTAGTGAAAAGTTGGCATTTGAGTGTCAAGAAGAAGGTGCAATGGTCTGTGCAAAGGCTAGTAGAAAGAGGAAAGTTGGTGGATGAGAAAGACAAGGAATCAGGAAATGAAAGTGTTCTTGATGTTGATTCAAAGACGTAAGATGCTACTGAAGATAGCAAAGAAGCAAGTCTTGAAGGGCTTGAGAGTGATGAGTCAGTTGTGGTAGGCACTATGTTGTTTCCTTTGGAGGAAGATAAGGGTAGTAGGAAAGTTACTCCTATGACATCACATAGTGAGGGTAATGATGTGGCCATGGAGGTTGATGATTGTGAGGTATGCCAAGAGGAATGACATAAGAGTAAGGATTAGTTGGTGAGGGTTGAGTTGGTCTCAAGGGAAGAGACTAAGGATGAATTAGCTATAATGATGGGCCATGAAATGGCTCAAGAGATTGTTTACTCTCCAAGCATGGAGGCATGTTATGTTGATGGTGTCAAGGAAGAGGAGTGTCTTTAGAAAGTAGATTTATTGAAGTTTTAGATGTATGCAAAAGTAGAGGTTCAAAATAGGAAGAGGAAGTTGTTGATGGCCAGCAAAGAGAAGCAGGTGTTCATGTTGCAAAGAGAAGTCAAGCCAAAAGTCAAGATCAAAGAGTGGGGGTTTGAACATGATGGAAAGAATCACACTACTGCAATTTAACCATCACACAATGACATTAGCAATTAAGAGGGAACATAGATTAGACCATGACATGCATACAAGGATACATACAAATGATTTTGAGATACAGACCTATGCAATCCAATCTCCCAAGGAATAGAGTGCACCACTTATCACCATCTATGCCAAAATAGGATTTTTCTTCAAGGCCTCTTCATACATAGTCCAGTTATGCACAGAAGCATATTTGACAATCTCATAGAGGGTCCATCCCTGAAAACAAAAGCACCATTTTAGTTTGAATATTGAATATATAAAAATATAATGATGAAAGAAAAGCAGACAATCATATACTCTCTGATTTTGAGGTATAGAATAGAAAATATAAGCTGAAAAGCCAATCAAAAACATAAGAGACAAATCACACTTCAAGAAAGTACAAAAAGAAAAGCAAGATAAATTCTTATCAAGCCACTGAAAAGCTTTTAGTATTTTATATAAGACATCACAGGTATTTATTTGTATTTTGAAGCCTTGTTATAGAAATTTGTTTTTATTAATCCTCAGAATTAGTTAGTGAATCTTCTTCTTTCTTTCTAAATTCATGGATGATTCTATTTTTCTGCAATAAATAGCATACGTAATAGATAAACATGAAATCAGCAACAAATATCTACCTCTAAATACAACTCCAAATGAATGAATAAAAGAAGAAAATGATAATGTTGATTGGGTATCCAGTAAATTAAACAGTTTAATCATGCAAATAGATGTGGATAGTGCACATCACAGTGATGAGGAAACAATGCTAGTAGGGCAGTCACATACAAAGAGACTAGCTTAAGAGGGAACATATATCAGACCATGACATGCATACAAGGATAATAAATAATTATAGTATGTTCAACTAGAGATAAGAGATCAACCAAGGCACCTACATGAAATAGTCATATATCAAGTGCAATAACATGATCAAGAGATAGTTTAATCATTAAGAGTCACAACTACCAAGAAATAGAGCATGATGATTACATATGGAAAAAAGAGGTGTTACAGGTTTGCATCACACATGCTTAAGGCAAAAGTTTCCAATACAACTAAAGAGTAATTAATATGGAAAATTAATCAAATGTAAGCAACATATGGCATTAATTTTGATAGTTTGATCAAAGGCCACTTTTGCAGGCACCACCCACCAATCCTGGAAAGGAAATAGAGCCTGTATACCCATATTTGTTTGTCATACCCTTTTTGCAAGGAACTAAAAAATTATTCAAATTAAACAAGTATAAACTGTAAGAGACTAAGAAAGAAGGCAAAGGTGTTACCTCAGTAGGATGATATTCACTTATGTACACTAATGTACACCATGGTTTGGTATACCATAGATCCCTCCACCATAGAACCCTCAAGATGTGCTCTTTGTCGAACCAAGCCTTTCAAAAATTTCAAGTGCCTCTCAACCATCCACATTGACCTAGTTGGTACAGGTCCACACAATTCAATTTCCTCAACTTGATGTATGAGGTAGTGTTCTTGTGCATTGAAAAAAGTTGAAGGTAGACACTTTTGCATTTCACACATAAGAAGATGAATTTTTCTCTTCCAATATTTTATATCTTCTTTATTGATTTTTTTAGATGACAACCAACTCATGTATTTTCCAAGATCATATAAAACTTGTTTGACACTGTTGGCGAAGTGGTGTGGGAGAGATAGAGGTAGAATGTACTGCAATATTTGTAAAATGATCTTGTCAATATTTTATAAAAGATTGCAATGAAAACTACATGCAGTATACAAATATATAGTGAATACAAAATAACATGAATTACCTTAATAAATGTATGCTAATCATGTGTTTTCATCCCTGGCCTAAGTTCACTTTTCTTTGATATGAGATCATTTATGTTTGCAGCAAATCCTGTGGGAAATCATATTTTTTTTATGACTTCTTTTATAGAATTGCTCTGCTACTCCGACAATAACCAACTAAGGGCACTTGTATCAATCTGGTCTCCATTGTTATTTGATCGAATGACATTTTTCATGGCATGGTTGGATTCTTCAATGTCACTACAAATTTTGACAATTTTGTCTTTGTCACGCCTTCCATCCAAGATTTTCCATAATGTCTCTGTTACATTCTTTCCAATATGCATAGGATCAAACAAATGAATGATTGAGAGTTGCTCGTAGTATGGAAACCTACTAAATTGTGTAGGATAACTTTTTAGTCCTTTTGGAAGTTGGTCATTGATGCCTTGACGACCTTCACGAGTATCAATTACATCATCAGTAAACAAAACACAATATCAAAATATAAATTTCAAACAAAAACTATTAGATGGAATGACATTACCTTGATGATTTATTTTATTGTATGCTGACTTCCATAGGTGAGGTGTCATTTTCTATGGCTTTGATGTAGTCTCTTCTTTCCCATTGAAAAGATGTTTTTTGGTAATTCGGTACTCATGATTTTTGTGGAGAAAGTGTCTATTCTCATCGAACACCTGCTTTCTTAAACTTTTTGAATGACGAGATTTCATCTTTGGACCACAAACTAGACATGCAAATTTTCCCTTTGTCTGAAGACCTACAAGATCGTGTATAATTGGATTAAATATGTTAACTTTGTGTTAGCACTATAACATACCAAAAAAGAGGTGTTAAGAAGAGAACATACCACAAAAATGTGTTAGCCCAGGGGCATCATGTATTGTCCATACAAGCATTGCATGGAATTGAAATTGTATTTGTCCTATTGGTCTAGAGATGTCATACATAGTGATGCCATTCCATAACACCATCAATTCATCGATAAGGGGCTCAATATATACATTGATATCTTTAACTTGGTACTTACCTAGTTGAATGAACAAAAACATTACATAATTATTATGACCATTTTGATGGATTATTTATAATAAATTAATTTAGATGACTATTAAATAAAAAATACCTAGAACAATTAGTGCCAACATTATGTGCTCCCTCTTTATGGACAACCAAGGAGGAATGCTATTGTTGATAACAAAAATAGGCCACACCGAGTAAGTAGATCTCATCTCTCCAAATAGATTGACACTGTCCACTGCTAATGAAAGCTTGAGATTACGAGGTTCTTCTTTAAAGTGTGGCCATTTTTCCTCTATTTTCTTAAATGTCAAACCATCCGTAGGCATTCGCATAATGTCATCTTGACTTCTATTGCATGCATGGTAATCCATAAATTGTGTCAAGCTACTGCACCTGAATAATCATTGTAGACATGGAATAATGGGAATAAACTGAAGAACCTTGTGAGGCACCTTTTTTGTTATTCGATCTGATTGATATCTACTAATATGACAAATAGGGCATTCTATTGCAAATTCATGCTTTTTATGGTATATAATATGATCGTTCGGACATGCATGTATTGTTTGATACTCCATTCCAATATCTTTTATAATGGCAGATAATTCTCGGTACAAGCAAGGTAGAATGTTTGATGGTGGTAACAAACACTCACCTATCAACCTATGACCAAAAATATAATTTGTTAATTTAAAGAATATTAATTGCTACATGATTCACCCAATGTTAATTGTAAGGGAATTACGACTAAAATAATGAAAAAAGATGACATACCTTAACATACATGTCATTGCTACATTGGATAAACCATTCATAACCTTCAAGTTCACCAACAATAATACAACGGCAAGAAGAGTTGTTTGGGAGCCTTCATATAGGGGCTTGTGTGCCTTCTCAAGTATAGGTACATCAAGGTCTGCGTCAACATCATCATCATCATCATCTTGATCATCGTGATCTTCTTCATCATCATGGTCTTCTTCCATGGGATCATTACCTTCTACTTCTATATTCACACCTACATGTTCCCTCATTTGGAAATCCACATTCTCCGGATTGTCATGGTCCATAACATGAAACCTAGGGAGGTTGACCTATATGAAAATGATGACCTTTTATTAACCATGACCATGATGTCATCATCAAATCACATCTTATGTATTTTATAAATTATTAAAATACATACCAATGGACGAAATTCATTTCCCCCTTCAATGTGACCATGTTGCCTACAATGTTCCTCACCTGTTTTGATTAGATATCTTTGAGTCTTTAAGCCCTTACAAATTTTGCAAGGACAATAACATTTTCCATCACCTTTTCTTTTTAAGTTAGCCCATAGTCTAGCAATTGTCTCCCTATTTTTTTGTGCATTGATATCGTAAGACATGGTCTGTCTTGAATGTAATGACTCGTTGGTGGAAGAAGGATGATTTGTTTGCAACCTGCAGATACAAATCATTACTGAACAACCATTTTCTTAACTATAATTTTCTCAACGCAAAGGGACATTTATCATAACAAATCAAAGTTTAGAAATGGATGGTTCTGATGCTTTGCCATTACAATAATTGAGCATTCATCATTTGATATTGCGTATTCCATTTAAGTATGTCAACAATGTTCAAAATGTTGTCACCAAGTAAAAAAATAGGAAATAAAAAAGGGATAAAAGATAAGAAATAAGAAAAATCATTATGACTATAGAAAATTTGCATGTTCACAATACTACATGTGCATATAAGAGTCGATCAGAGAAGGTATATGCATAGGTGAAAAACATGTAGATTTATTGACCAAGCATTACAGGGAGCTTGAACCTGCAACAAATGGACTTGTGATGATATTTCACAATAGTACATGTGTTGCAGGGTAAGCTCCCAATAGTGCTTATACAAATATGCATGTTCATTAACTGTGCATATGAAATAGCTCTAATGGTTACTTGAAAGAGTGGCTTAATATAAACAAAATGGTTACAAAGATGAGAATATGTCATTAGAATAATGGCAAAGAGAAAAAATATAAAAATACCACTATAATCCTTTAAAAGATCAGCATAAAAATACCACTATAATCATTTCATTTCACAAAGGCAAAGAGAAATTTTAGTTAATACCACTAACTTGATAGTGTATGTCTACTATGTCCTTGATCAAAACCTCTTCCTTGCTTGATAGTGTACGTCTACTATGTCTACCTAATACATGGCATTTAAAATTAAGGGCTCTCTACTAATAACTTAGATAAACTACCACATCCAATTCAAAAATATTCAAATAAGAAGAGATAACCTTACACTTAGATTTCACATGGATTTCACCAAGTATAAACATAGGAAATAAAAAAGGGACAAAAGACAAGAAATAAGAAAAATCATTAGGACTATAGAAAATTTGCATGTTCATAATACTACATGTGCATATAAGAGTCGATTAGAGAAGGTATATACACAAGTGAAAAACATGCAGATTTATCAACCAAGCAATACTGGGAGCTCGACCCTACAACAAATGGACTTGTGATGATATTTCACAATAGTACATGTGTTGCAGGGTAAGCTTTCAGTAGTGCTTATACAAATATGCATGTTCATTACCTATGCATATGAAATAGCTCTAATGGTTACTTGAAAGAGTGGCTTAATATAAACAAAATGGTTACAAAGATGAGAATATGTTGTTAGAATAATGGCAAAGAGAAAAAATATAAAAATACCACTATAATCCTTTAAAAGATCAGCATAAAAATACCACTATAATCATTTCATTTCACAAAGACAAATAGAAATTTCAGTTAATACCACTGACTTGATAGTGTATGTCTACTATGTCCTTGATCACAACCTCTTCCTTGCTTGATAGTGTATGTCTACTATGTCTACCTAACACATGGCATTTAAAATTAAGGGCTCTCTAATAATAAATTAGATTAAAAAAAACTATAAACTAGAAAACCATCATGTTTGAATGCTAAACAAAACCAATTCAGAAAGATACAATTTAAGAATACTTATCTATTTTGAAGTATACTTGTTAGCCATGCAATAAAAAATCCCCTACATCATCTAATGTCATCTAAAACAACATCATCAAAATCTATTTAGTTCGGAAATTAGAAGGATCTCAGTATGCATGAAAGGATCCTACCTAAAATTCTACAATTATATGGCGTTACAATAATATGAAGGAGATAGATACCTACTATTTACGTGTTGGAATTTGTGATACTTCACTTCCAACAATTATTTGGATCACTATTATGATGATGGATCACAGACTATTATCCGAAATGATGACTCAAAAATAATACACAATCTAAGTCAGAAATCTATAATTAAATCAATATCTCTAAAACCCAGGTTCTGATACACTTGCAACTATTAAATACCAAAAATAGCAAAGTGAAAACAACTTAAAATAGTAGTCACCTTAATAAATGCATCTTTATTAGGTATTACTTCACCATTCTCCTCTGCCTACAAGATCAACACATCGAAAAAGTCTTCCATCACTCTCTCCTCATTTAATCCCTCCTCCCTGTGCTTCTCCACAATTCTCTACATATACAAGTCTAACTTCCCTTGTACCTTCTTCATAGCCCTTCATACTCCTAAAAATCAAGCCACTTCAACCAGGGAACATAATCCCCAATACTAATTGCTCCTTGAAGCACGAAGGACTCTTTAATTAAACTAGTGATGAAGTCTTCAGAAATTCCCAGTTCCTCTCCGAAATACCTTTCATTTATGATCATAGGCATCAAAATTTTAAAAATCAAGTTGGACAAAACATTTCTCATGTTAAAAATACTCTACAACTGTCCCAGCTGAAACAAAGAATTTACTATTTTACAAATCTCTTGCCTTCTCTTGGGCTCAAATGATTGGATTCTTCTTGAATAAAGAAGCTCAAGTACATAGATTTTTCTAGCATTTCTCCAGTAGGGGACATAAGGAGCCCAAGCCAACATAGAATAATTGTAGCCCAAATGTTGGGCTTGTGCAAGCTGAGGGTGAGAAGCAAAAGACCTATCATTCATAGTAAAACATTCTTTGGCTAACTCTGATGAACTTATCACTAAAACAAGACAGTTACCAAATTTGAGATTCATAATAGGCCCATAGATCGATGAGAGTGAATATAGAATCTGATGAATTGGCCTACTTTTATCTATGAAAAGATGAAGGTGGCCAAACACAAGGTGGTCTAGAAGGACTGCGCATGATGGTTTTACCAATACCTACTTAGTGCACAAAGGAAAGATAACCTACAAACTGACTCCACTTCTTAAAGGTGAAATGCAGCATGTAGTTATCTATTTTGGTAAGGATTTCTTGGTGCAAGGCTAGAATAACCAAGTTGATACCGGTTGGAAACAAGATAACAGGTTGAGAGTTGAGGCAGGGCGGGACAATCTTAAGAAAGGCGGATTGTTGACACCCATGTTTGTGGTGATTGACAGTCAAAAAGTGTCCTATTAGAGAACATGCAAATGAAGTTGTAGTGTTGGCAGAGGAAGATCCAATGGAGTTTGTGCAGGGGTCTAATGTACAACAAAAGTACTATCATGTAGAAAGACAGTCAAAACCAAATGAGTTTTTCTCTAACCTTTTGTGTATGAATGTAGGGAGTTTGGGACATAGGTAGGCCATCCTAGGGGAGTGTCTCATTCCTCCAAATAGTCACAATGGACACAAGAAAGACAACTCTTGGGACAAGAGTTCTTTGCATGGTGGGGAGTATGGTGCAAGAGCACCACACACAATTAATCCAGGGACAAAGACTAAGAAGAGGTACAAGGTATTCAAGGAGGATCAAAAGAGTCAACAAGACAATCAGAGTCTAAGGAAAATCAATTGGGAAATACTAAAGCCTATAATGGATTTTGATTCTATGTAATAGGAACAAATCCTAGAAATTGTTAAAAAAAAGTCCTAAATGGACCAAATCTTGATTGTATGGGGGACCAAAAGTGTCCAAGCATCAATATTTATTTCTAAAAGTCTAGAATAGGTTATTAAATAAGTTTGAGTCTTTAGGTGTCTTTACCAAGGGAGTTTTCAATTAAATAAATCCTTTTTATAAGCCAAAATTCAAATATTTAAATAAGTAACGGCTATTCTAGGATTTTAGAGGGAACTAATAGTTTGTTATGTTTTATGACTTAACCTTTCAACTCAATGATGATAGTTGTTTGAAATGGTTATTGGTGAAGTTATATATGTGGAGGAAGTCTCTGTTACGGGCCATAGAAGAGAACCTGTGTGTATACAGATTGGGCGAAACAGTAAGAAATAAAACTTATCAAATTTTGCAATTTCCCTGATCTTTTAAGTCTCAAATTGATTGGACTGATATTATCATGAATTGAAAGGGTTTATTAACCATTTTAATTACTTAGTTGATGAGTTTCATATTGTATTAATTCACTGTTGCGCCAATTGTAGAGTAGGGATCTTCTTTTATCTATTTCGGTTGTTACAGTAGGGTTTTAGGAGGAATGAGAATCATTACATGAATATAAAGGCCTAATATTCATGGAATGTTAATTCTAACTTGTATTGTTAAGTTATTAACCATGCATATGTAGAGTTGAGTGGAGCAAAGGTGATCACAGTTAGGAACAGTGGAAAAGTAATGAAAATGGATGCCACAGTGTAGCAATGGTTGATCCGTCCACATAAGGCACATATTTTATGCTTGGGAACATTTTAGTATGTTGAATGGATGGTGAATCATTCATCAATTTTTTGCAGGATTGTATGGAGATGTGACATTGAGAAAGGCCTAAGTAGCAAGGGTTTGGAGTCCCAAATTGGGGGTTTTGATGTTGAAGAGTGTTGGGAACTAATTCCTTTTGTATTTGGCCAATTTAAGACATAACTAAGCACTGTCTAGGAGTTGGGGTCATTAGATGAGGTCCGGTTAATACTTCCTTTGTTAAATCGGTCATTTTCATATAGTAAAATAGTGCATTAGTCATAGACAGGGACATTGGTCCAAATCAACCACAAGGAAGTTTTTGATATGTTGAAGTACTCTGAAAAAGGTATCTATAAATGATAATCTTTTATCAAGTTCTTTGAGAAAAGACAAAGTTATTCCTATTTTTAGTCTGCTACAGGGCTACTAGCTTGGTGGATTAGGTCTCTAGCAAATTAAAGAAGATTGTGTAGGATGGGAGTTTGGAATTGAGCTAGAACTCTAAAAGTCTTGAAATCCAAGTGGATTGGAACATATAAAGCCCAAAACATTAGTTAGAAGTCTAGGGGATAAGTTTTAGAAGTGAAGCCTTCAAGTCACTTAAGGGTTTGGGTAGGTTATAATGCCTAAACCCCTGAAATTTCTAAGTTCTCTTGTGTACTATTTTTAGCAATACACTTGATGTCAGTTTCAAGTATGCAAGTATTATGTCATGGTGCACTATAAATTTGGACCAAATTAATGCAACTTGATAAGGAAAACAATAGAGATTTGCAATTATTGTACTCGCACATCCTTTTCTTTACTAGCTTCCTATAGCTCATTTATTTCTGCTAGGATATCTGATATATCTTGTTTGATTTTCATCAATTTCTATTCCCTATCTTGTAATGCATATTTTTTCATTTGATGATTCCATTTCTCTAGCTCTAGTTTTGTTTTGGCCACTTGTATTTCTCTCTCTAACTAAACTTCTTTATCTTGCATTTTTTGTTAAATCGGCACTTACAAAACTATATTAGAAACAAGCTCCTTATCTATTTTATCAAAATCTTGTATTGTTCTCTATAGTTTCTTCTCTAATATCTCCTTTTATTTTACATCCTCTTTTAAAACTATGTTTGGATGTCCAATATCCATTGAATGAGCTTATTCTTTTCAAGCCCTAGCTTTTTCTCTAAAATATTTATACTCCTTAAGGCATCTTCAAGACACTTTTGGGTCTATAGAAGTTGTTCTTTTGATTGTAGTTGTTTATCAAGGCCTTCTTTCTCGTCATTCAAATATGATAAAGAGTTCTTAAATCTGGTTTGAATTTGTGCAATATTTTCTCTTTCTAATTATATAACTATGGAAGAGTTGTCATCCATTTCCTTTGTAAGATGAGCACGTTCTAACTCATAGGACTTGGATTGAGACCTGAATCTATCCATTATGGCTCTAGCATCCTATAAATCTTTTTCTTTCTTTTCCATCTTAAGAGAGGGTTTAAAATAATCATGGGTCACTTCCTTTTGATACTCTCCCATCAGTTCCACCTTGTCATGAGGTTTAGCCAACTTGAGTTCAATACCAACTGCATAGGTATCATCATTTTTAGGAAGCATATATCCCTGAAGCTTGTTTCTTCTATTTGGAATTTAGGAAACCATGATGAACTATTTTATTTTCTCATCAAAGAGAGAACTTGACATTGAAGTAGCTAATTTATCATCCTTTATGTTCTTCATCTTTTGATCTTTAGCAAGCCTAGCTTGCTTGGTGGCACTGAATTAATTTTGAATCATAGATGGGGATGTGATTTATTTATAACAAATGGGGTACAAAGAGATAAATCTAAAGTCATATACATGACTATTGACTCTACTTGTGACTCTACTTCATAGCAAGAAGCCTCAAAGATGTGTGTGTGGGTGAGCCCACTACTTATTCAAGTAAATGGGACACTCCAAGTAATATCTTCTCTTCAAACAAGTGAACCTACTATTTTACAATGAGTGAAGATGTTTTCTGTAGTGAGGTATCTTCAACCCTACAACAAAGTTTACTCAACAAGATCTTGAATCTCCAAATGAGTGTCTATGCAACCTAGACCACTCAACATCCTAGATTTCAAATTCCCCTGCAATCCACCAAATATGAAGTATTAATATTCATTGTTCCTAACTCATTCTCAAGAAGTAGGATATGCTAGGCATGACCTAAGAGTGCCTTTAAAATCAACTTCCAAACAACACCAACACCATTTTAGGAAATCAATCCCCAACTCTTTTCGGTCTGACTATTATCTATGCCCACAAATAGTTGTCAAATGATGGAATCTTAATCAAATATGAATGGTCTATTCTCCTTTTTCCTCACTTCTCTTCGGTTTTCTCCAAAACTGGTTCCAATCCACACTCCAACACCCTCAATACCACACTGGACTCTCTATCCTAAATGGCCAGTTTAGACTAGGGTTAAATGTAAAGGATCAAGAATGAGTTCATGTGATCAGAACCTATCTTGGAAGGTCTTCTCTAAATCCAAAAGTTGTGGATCCATCACTTATCCAATACCATCAATCTATTTGTGGGCTCTACTACCTGATTCCCTTCCTTACCAACTAAATCCATCTATGGCAATTAGCCCAGGGCATCAAATTGCATTGCGCAGATGCACAGTCACTGGCTTGGAACATTGCATTCAAACTACTTAACAAAAGCTTACATCCCACATAGGTTTGTTCAAGTTTATTGGTGGGAATGTAAGACACATGGCATTTTGGAGGACTGATCTTACACTTTGGGTTCTAGATTGGTAACCACAAATATTTAGATGACTTGCGCAGAGAACCTTTAGACAAGATTAGACTACTCACATTTGGTTATTGATTCAATCACCTACCAACATATTACTAATAGAGATGACTAGAAGAAAATGACAATCCACGTAATGAACAATAGGAAACATGAAAGATACCTCAAACTCCAAATTTATTATAGAAAATTCTATATAAATGATGAAATGTGCTATTAACCTCAAGTGCTGGATATGTTGCTAGCGTAGGGTCTGGCTCTTCACGATCTGGAATAAGCTTCGTTCCTATATCCTTTGGTGTGTAGCTTAGAAGATGGAAATCCTTTGCGCGCTGCAACCATTCATATAATTTTCCCATAAAAATGAAATGAGAATTGAAATGTTTTTTTTAAAGTTATATGGCCGTGTTTGTCGATATTTTGACCGACATGGTATTGGTCAAAATTTTGACCAACACGAGCATGGATTTAAAAAAAAACAAATTTTTCCTTCTATAATCTAACCAACCTAAACCTTTTTAATTAATGGTCGATAATTTTCATAGAAAAATGATGCCAAATGTACTAGTGTCTAAATAAACATGTGCTAAATTTTTAGGATGGTACATTTAGCCACCACTTTTGTGGGAGTATGCGGAAAACTCATGCTCATAGTAAAGTAGATCAAATGAATAATATGATCTCATCAAGGTCAAGGAGACAAAGAAACATCAAGCCCCCAAGTGACTTAAGTCCTCATCAAATCCAAAACTAAGATGAGAGAGAGAGAGAGAGAGAGAGAGAGAGAGAGAGAGAGAGAGAGAGAGAGAGAGATCACCTTATACCAAAAAGATTGTGTGTCTTATTGTGAGTCCCACAAATAAGGTGCCACAAAAGATGGCATTGAGAGTTCTAGGAAGTTTGTGTACCATGCTAGTCAATTCATCAAGGATTTATCCTTAAGAAAATTTTATCCAATAAGAGATCTAGAAAAGGAATGACCTGTATTAAGGGAAGGTAAGCTTCCTTATGGATCAACAAAGAAAAGGAAGGATATGTCCTTAAGGAAAGTTTATCTATAAGGGATCAAAAAGAGTGGTCTATCAAAAAGGGAGGTAATCTTCCTTAGGGATCAAAAATAAAAGGAGGATATGTCTTTAAGGAAAGTGTATCCATAAGGGGTCTAAATGAAAAGAAACATTGAAATAGTGCATGTATGCAAAATGTGAGTGTAATGTATGCCCCCATGTTAAAGCGATTACAAATGCCTCAATGGGAGAAATTTATTTAATGAAGTGTACATGCATCCATAAAGAATGTTTCCACTATGAAATTCCCCTAAGAAAGGAAAAATCAAGGGAAATAAACACATGAAAAAAGGGAGCACAAAAGGGATCTACCAACTTTGGGGTTAGTATGGTCATATGATAATATGTGAAATATTATGTCAAAATGAAATTTCATCATCCCCCAAAGGAAGTATAACTACAACACAATGTAAGAAAAACATGTAAGAGTTATGAAGAAGAGTCTTTTTAGACCTGCATCATGGAGACCAAAAAGAATAGATGTCCATAGTTTTTCATCATCCCAATCAGATAAAATAAAGGCACATTTATAAACAATGGCATAGGTACAACATAACATGTAACAACATATAGAAGAAGACAAATACAAATAGAACAATATTTATGAGATGGTGATTCCTTTATCACCTTGCGCTAATGGAGCAACAAGGGTCCTTTAAATAAATCTGAAAAAAACATATAACAAGAAACATATCAAAGGGGAAGCACATTATGAATGGAAAACACATAGAATATACTACATAAGAGGATCTTGTCAAGTGCATCATCTGCCCCTATCTCGTTTGATAGTTTTTAGGGAAGGTGGGAAACTTACAAGAGGAGCAACATCAAGTATGACATTTGGAACTATTGATGTTTTGTAGCTTCAGTCGAATAAACACTATGAGTCAATTTAATAGTGAAGATAAGTATATATGTATATATTTAGTATATATACACTTAATACTCAAGAGATATTATATATATATATATATATATATATATATATATATATAGTCATTATTGTTATTATATTAATTACATATCAATGAATAGACATGTCTCATGAAGGGACATGTCTCTTCTTGGCTCATTCTCAATATAAATGCAATAGATTGTTGCATTTGGAAAACACATAGAATGAGATAGTGCTATTACATTTGCAATGATCCTAAAACTTTAACATGGTATTAGAGCCAAGTTGCAAATGTAAGAGAGTAGTTTGTTGATGGTGAATGTGTGACTGCCACTGACAATATAGTCTCAATATGAGGGCCATATCTCACAAATGCATCATTGGATTTCACTGAATTTTGGATATGTTGGTGATAAACAAACTTAGAAGAATCTCACTGAAAAGATTGTAGATAAAATGTTAGATTCAAAAGTTATAGCCAACTGTGTACGGGTCTATGCAAAAAAAAAATGTATAAAAGAGCAAGGTTCCTTCTTTAAAAGCCTAACCACTTGAAGGGAGATCCGATCAAATTGAAGGTTTTCATAGTGTATAAAACCTTTGGATTTTCAAGAAAAGTCATGTGAATAATTATAGTAATGTTCGAGAACGACGACATCATTTTATGAATTTGCATGATATTTTCTATATGGGCTCACCTTACAGAATGAAATACTTGAAATTTATAAAAGATAAGTATTTCATTTTTTATTAATGCACATAATTTTTGAGTTTGAAATTCATGCTATACTATTGGTTAGTAAAATATTGTATGATTCTATCATTGTTATTTACGATCGAGATAGTTTAGTGAGCTATTTGTAGTCTCTCTATGACATACATTCAGGACAAAAGCACAAGATAATTACATTCAAGGGAGAAAGAACTTGATGCTTGAAAAAAAATTAATGATTGAGACTAGATGAAAAGGGAGTCTGATATTTCAAAAGAGGTCAATAAGTTGATAAAATTGAGCTTCAAAGGGAGTAGATGGTTCAGTCAACTTGTGACAATCTTGATCATATTGATTGAGAGGGAGTTCACTATTGAAGGTGAAACATTTATGAGGTAAACTTGATATAATTGATTATTATACTAATGAATCATGAGTGTTTTTAATGGGCCTACCCCCTATGTAAATCATGAGGAAGTGACGACTTCAAAATGATTATCACTTGTATTTGAAAGTTATTGGAAGGTGACGATCTTACAATAACTTGATCTTATATTGTGATAGACATCTTTTGATGGTTGAAACAAATCATAACATATAGAACTTGTGGATAGAATCACTGATTGAGGCAATCCACATTAAAGCTCATGAGTTTGTGGATAGAATCACCGATGGAGGTAATCCACATGAGAGATTATGGATAGAATCACCAATTGAGACAATCCACCCAGGAACTTGTGGATAGAATTGTCGATAGAGGCAATCCACACTAAAGCTCATGAGTTTATGGATAGAATTGCGAATGGAGGCAATCCATACGAGAGCTTGTGGATAGAATCGCCGATTGAGGAAATTCACTTGGGAACTTGTGGATAGAATCACCAATAGAGGCAATGCACACTAAATATTGTGAGTTTGTGGATAGAATAACCAATGGAGGCAATCCATATGAGAGCTTGTGGATAGAATCATCTATTGAGGCAATCCACCTGGGAACTTGTGGATAGACTCGCTAATAGAGGCAATCCACACTAAAGCTCATGAGTTTGTGGATAGAATCACCAATGGAGACAATCCACATGAGAGCTTGTGGATAGAATCACTGATTGAGGCAATCCACCTGGGAAATTTTGGATAGAATCACCAATAGAGGCAATCTGCACTAAAGCTCGTGAGTTTGTGGATAGAATTGTTGATGGATGAAATCCACATGAGAGCTTGTGGATAGAATTGCTGATGGAGGAAATCTACCTGAGAGCTTGTGGATAGAATCACTGATGGAGTAAATCCATAAAAGAGTTGGTGGATAGAATCGTCAATGCAAGAAATCCACTTGAGAGCTTGTGGATAGAATCACTGATGGAGGTAATCCACATGGGAGCTTGTGGATAGAATCATCGATGGAGGCAATCAACATCTTGAGACTATGTTTATATTGACTACATATTGAGAATGATGCCTTTATTGCTTACATCATATGATTGATGTTGTCAAGTATCTTAAGTGTTGACATTGGACTGATTTATCCTCCCTACCTAAGAGGGAGTGTTGATATTTTGTAGCTTTAGTCAAATAAACACTATGAGTTAGTACTAGTGAAGATATGTATATATATATATATATATAATTTAAATATTAGAGAAATTAATATAATACTCAAGAGATATTATATATATATATGTGTGTGTGTGTGTGTGTGTATATATACACATGTATATATATAATCATAATTGTCATTATATTAATTACATATTAATGAATAGACATGTCTCATGAAGGGACATGTCTCTTCTTGGCTCATTCTCAATATAAATGCAAGAGATTGTTGCATTTGGAAAACACATACAATGAGATAGTGCTATTACATTTGCAATGATCCTAAAACTTTAACAGGAATAATAGTCAGTTCCAAACAAAGACCATGATGTGAATATAAGTCATTGTATTTTTTTCTAGGAGTGATAGATAACTATTGTGAAAGCAGAGCTGGTAAATCATGGTCAATACCAAAAGTATCATACATGTCATCACTAGCATGAATATCATTGCTAGTATCATGAACATCATCATCAAGATTAATTGTAATAGAATCTAAGATATGAATAGAATTATCACATGTGTTCATTTTTAGTTGATTTAAATTCACTTCCTCCATAGGATCAAGCATGGGTTGATCAAAGAGAAGAAAAATATGAAGAGGTGTATGAGAAGAAGAAATGTTTTTTAGAAGCACGTTGACGGGCTCTAGCATGATGTTTGAAATGAAGATCATGGGCATGACAGTTATGTTTCATTCTACTAGAAATTTTGTTTGAGATAGGATCAATTAACATTGAGTCATTTTCTTCTTTAGGAGGAATAACTGAAGGAACCACACTAGGTTGAGAGATGATAGGAAAAGGATGTGTATAAGAAATAGGAGGTGGTAAATAAGCATGTAAAGGAGGTATAGGTGGTGTAGGAATAATTCCACATCCAAGATCATCCTTAGGTTTTCAAAGTTCACAAATCTTTTTAATCTTGTTAGATTAGTATAATCAAAAGAGATACTCTGGATAGGTTTGAGTAGGTTGAGGCATGGAAGGAAAAAGATTATGGTTAATAGTCTTGATCTCTCCATTATAGGGAAATGTAACGCATTTATGAATAGGAGAAGCCACATATTTCATGGAGGTAAGCCAAGGAAGACCAAGTTTAACTTGAAATTGATCAGAAGTGGGAATGAAAGTGAAATTAGTGTCTAAAGTTTTACCACCAACTTTGGTTTGAGATAGGATCAATCAGCATCGAGTCCCTTTCTTCTTTAGGAGGAATAACTAAAGGAACCACACTAGGTTGAGAGATTATGGGAAAAGGATGTATATAAGAAATAGGAGGTGGTAAATACACATGTAAAGGAGGTATAGGTGGTGTAGGAAGAAGTCCACATCCAAGATCATTCTTAGGTTTGCTAAGCTCACAAATCTTTTTAATCTTGTAAGCTGGTATGATCAAAAGAGATAGGTTGGATAGGTTTGAGTAGGTTGAGGCATGGAAGACCAAAATAAATCAAGGTCAATTGAGTCTTGAGGCATAGAAGGTTGATAAAGGCTATGGTTAATAGTCACAATCTCTCCATTATGGGGAAATTTAACACATTTATAAATAGGAGAAGCCACAAATTTCATGGAGGTAGGCCAAGGAAGACTAAGTTTAACTTCAAATTGATTAGAAGTGGGAACGACAGTCAAATTAGTATCTAAATTTTTGCCACCAAATTCCATAGGAAATAAAATGGAACCATGTGAAGGATAAATAAAACCATTGTAAGTTTGAATCAAGAGATCATATTTATCATAAAAGTATTTTTGCATCTGTTTACTAAAAAGATTATCGTCAGTTATAAAATTCACCATGCAAGTGGGATAAAAAAGGGTGCCATAGGAAGGAATGCCACTAACCCTAGAAACAATGTAGAGAGAACCATCAAATGCTTTAATTGTCTTAGTAGGATCAAAGTTAATCCAAGACTGAGGAGGAGGTTGAGGTTTAGTTTTAACATGCTCAACTTGGCTAACAACATAGTTGGCTTTAGTAACTTTCTCATTATAGTTAATGCACTAGGAGGGAGAAGGTTGATCAATAGTATTGGTTGAATGAGATGTAACTCCCCACCCAGGAACTCATGAGAAATTAACATAACTTTACACTATGTTGATGCAATAATTTTTTTCTTAAATGTTAAACATACATTAACCAATACAAATGGCGTAGAAATTACAAATATATGTTAAGATAATATCATTACATAAGACAAGACATTACATTAATGTTCATAAAACTCAGTTAACTATCCCAAGGGTTCCAAGATGTACTTACATATAAGTTAACTAAACTACTAAGAACAATAGATAAAAAATAATTACATGATATATCTTACATTCATTTTAAAACCCCAAATTAAAGTATTCCTAATCCTTTATTTAATCATAATGAAAAGAACATAAATCATAAATTTCACTAATATATTCATTACAACTGGATAACAAGATACATTCATTACATCAATATAATCAAAGGAACATACAATCATATACAAACTGATACATCATAGTCTTGAAGATAATACATCTTCCACTGCACCTATCATAGGGATAACCATAATACAATACAAATACATAGACATCTTTTGAATCAATGTCAATAACCAATACATAAAATGGGATACAAGATATACATCTCATGATGATAATAAGAAAGTCTCAAGGGAATGAATAAGAAGATAGAAGTAGCATCAAGGATCATCCAAGTACAAAGTCACAAATGTTGGATCTCAATGGTAATAGAATCACTACCACCTGACCATGTGGAACCAAGAAGTCTACTCCCACCACGCTGAGGAGATAACATCAGGCTTCACTCAAAGAACAACCAAAGAATAAAGAATATGCAATGGTACACATATAAAATAGTAATAATGGTTATAAGGTTATCAAGTACAAATGACCGAGACACAAATCAGGTGTACCAAATCAAATGTAGGAATGTAGGACATATATAGGGAAGTTGCATCACATAAGTCAACTCTAGAGTTACCCTAGTAGTCTCTTTGCACCCTCCCCCCCTAGTGACTCTATGTGATGTCAGTAAACCTCTCATACAAACAAGGTAACTAACTATGAAAGACCTCAAACCAAAACATCATAAGTACACTCTCAATAAGCTCACAAAAAATATGAGCTTAAGTAAATATGGTTGGGTAAAAATAATCGAGACCAAAAAACCCATCACAATACATAGAAAGGATACACATAATATCCACATAAAACATATCCCGAGCCTCTAGTTCACAATTCCTAACAGATGACTTAAACCCCCAAATCCATAAAATATACACAACAAGGTTTAAGAAAAAAACATTGAATCACAACTTTAGTCATTCAAAGTAAACATCTTTTCTTAATAAAAAATCTGAATTTGCTTTGAACTTTGACCAGTTCACCCATAAATGCATGTCAAGACAATTGAATATTCCTTTTTTATAATTGAATAAAATCCACGATTAACATTTTTCTTTTTTTATTATAACAGTAAATAAAATTAATAATTAACTAACATTATTAATTAATAAATATTAACATTAATAAACTCAATTATGAAAAGTTAATATTCATTAATAATGATATAAATTAATATTATTAATTTTAATTAAATGAACTTTTAAACAAAATATAAAAAAACTTTTAACAAAACTTAAAAAAAAAATTGGCAACCCCCTTTTGGGAGTGGTCCATCCTTAGTCGTTGGCGGGGTTAGTGACACACCCACTAGCTGGCCCACGACACTATCTTGGTTGCCAGTGGTGTTGCCACTGGCATTGCCACTAGCATTGCCTTCGGCAATCCGCAGGTAGCCGCACATACCTCTCCTCCCTTTAACAATATAATTTTTTTTTCTAATTTATTATTATTATTATTATTATTATATTTAAAAAAAATTAAAACCCTTTATATATATATATATATTCTCAAATAAATATATATAAATTTATAAAAATCAATACATATATAACCAAAAAGCTTCATTGAATTCGATAGGAGAATTACATACTCCAAAGATAAATTTTTTATACAAATTAAACTAGGTAATTTTTAATTCCAATAGCTTCTAAATTTCCTCATGGTAAACCTAGGGTTTTAATAGGTTTATTTAAAATATAGCTTCCTCTGAATTGAACACCAAGGTTTACAGATCTGGGTTCTACATGATTTTTTCTCACAACAATTCCACATTCAATTTTCTAATTTCCTCAAAACACAATGAAAGACAATTCAACAATAGAAAATAACCAAGCTACACATAAAATTAGACAACCACTAAGAAGATAGTCTTTTCAAAAGAAAATTTTACAAGAGTTCTCAAAGCCTACCTTGAATTCACAAGAAGATTTGAAACAACAATGACCAAAATGAAGATTCCAAGATTCCAAAATACTCCTAATCTTCCAAAAAATTCTTCAATTCCAATCTAGAGTCGAAACTTGTCTCCCTAAAACTTGTATGTCGATAATGAACAAAAGAAGACTAATAAAGAAAATCCAACAACGAGGGTTGAAAACATGCAACTCCCAATTACCGAAACTCAACTCAACTCCTATAAGAACTTAACTCAAAATCCCAGAAATCAGAACTCAAATATTAAAAACAATAAAACAGTTAACTCAAATATCAACTCCACTAAAGTTTGCACAACTAAACTCTTGATTTGAGTTCAACTCAATTTTTATCAAAAAACTTATGCATTCAAAAGTGCATGATTTAATAAAATATGTAACTCAACATTAAAATCACTTAACTCTTTTTTAACTCCTTTTTGCATTTAAAATATTAAGGTTAATTTAATTAAAATTACTAGCATATTCAAAATATGTAGTTTGAACCAAATAATTTTTTGAATGGCACTCCCATTTGTTCTCGGGGCTAGGCTATCTCCTGCTCTTGGGGTGACTATTTGTAGTGGCATGTGGCCAAGATTGGAGAGCTCCATCAATGGATATCATAGAAATGGGATCCATTAATGAAGGGATATGTTCAACTATACCCATGCGCAAGGGGTTTCTTTATTGCATTTTAAAAAAATGTTGGAGATAGGAAGAAGATTTTGGGCAAGGGTCTTTGGATCTAGGAGAATAAGAATCCCCTAATGCTAAAACCATGGAAGTCAACCTTTTTCCCTGCACAAAAGACTTTTGATAAGGTTCCTCTCTGGGCAAGACTTCTGAAACTACCCTTACATTTTTGGTTTGACTCCTATTTGGAAGCTATTGTGATTCTTTAGGAATTTTTTTAATAGTTGATGGGGAATCAACAAACCTCCTACATTCAACTTATGCATGGATTCTAGTGGAGATTAATTTTATTGATGGATTCCTTGTGGAAATTAATCTCAAAATAGGTCTAAAAGAATATGGGGTACAACCTTTGGATTATGAGGGGGTGCCCTTTTTTTGTAGACAATGTTTTCAGGTTGGGCATTTAGCTGCCAAATATTCCAAACATAGGCAGGATAAGTTGGCCACATGGTGGAAGGATTCTTCCCACCACCATTATATAATAGAAAAAAAAGGGAGAACAAAAGAAGAGTTTTTCTCAGGCGGTTAGAGGGGAGAAGCCTCCTCAATTTGATGCTATTGTGATTCTAGTTGCATAAGATAGTTTACTAGATAGTGTTAAGGAGGTTGAAAATAGTTGTGAATAAAACAAGATAATTTCTACACCTGGTGGTAGGGAGAAGAAAAGACAGGTCGAATGTCTGAAGGAAGAGGATATCTCTCAACATAACAACATGTATGTGAATGATGGAAATTCTTTAGATTGTAACCTGACTGGTTGGTAGGATGACAAAGCTAAAATGGAGAATGGTTGGGTGATTGTGAGGGGAAATAAAACAAACAAAAAACAATCATATTTTGATATGACCCTACGATCACATAGGAAGGGAGATGCTAAAAATAAATCTTGACTATAACTTGACTTTTTTTCAGATCTAGTACTAGGTTTTTTTATTATCTTTTTTGTATTTCTACGAAGTTGGTTCCCTTATTGTAGTCATATTGCTTTTTGTATTTCTCTGGAGGGAGCTCCCTTTTTGTAGCCTCCACTGGGCCCGACCAGTTATTTTCTTGGGTTAATTAATAAATATATCTCTTACTGAACTATATGTGTGTGTGTGTGTGTGTGCGTGCGCACACGCAATTTGATAATAAATATCATTTTATATTTAATTATGTATTTTAAAAAATTAGATCTAATATTTAATTAAATATCCATATATTTAATATTTCCATATTCATAAGACATAATTATTTTAATCTCATAATTAATATTAATTAAATATTTAATGCATTAATAACACAAAATTCACATCAAGACATCTGACAAACAGGCATGAACCAAAAAATGACTAAACCCATAAAATAATAATCAAGCTCAAAGAAATGGTTCATGAATGAGATCACCTTGATGAATTTGGAGGGTAGAAAATAACATACTTGTCCACTATTTTAGGATAATAAATGTCTTAGGTTGGGGTTTAGGCATGTATTCTATCTCTCATCTCTTACCATTGAGACAATACGATAGGGAATACTAATCCTGGCAATTCAGGAAAGTCGATGCTCGGTACCTGAAATTCTACATTAAAGATGAGCATGTGCATACATGTATATATATAATAGGAAATGGTTGGGATCGGACGATCATGTGGATCTCCCAAGAAAGTAACTACAACTTTATCTCTCAACCACATTAGGTACATCAAACAAAAATATAAAACATACACACCAATCATACACGTGCAAGTATGCGATTAGTAAAAGCCATAAACATAAATAACACCATCATATGTAAATAACCATCATCGTCTAACTAACATGATATAAATCAAATGATTAAAGTATCATATTATTAAATTATTAAATACAACTAAAGATCTAATATTCACATAAAAAGTGGTCTAAAACGGTTGGCATCATAAACATAAATGGTTGTAACGAGGTGGGTATTACATGAGATGGAAAAGGACTCGTGTACATTTGCAAATTTTGATTAGGAGGTGCAACTAATTTATTTCCTTTATCATTAGAACTATCAAAAGATATATCCTTGGAATCAATAAGGTCGTGAACAACATTTTTCAATTGAAAGCATTTTTCAGTATCATGACTAGGTTGACAATGGTATTGATAGAAAGATTTAGGATCAAAGTGTTTGGAATTAGGTTTGGAAGGTTCAATTGGTTTGATAGGAGGAATTATGATAGGGAGGCTCCTCAAACTGAGTCACTAGACTCTTCCTTAGGTCACTTTTTAGACCTAATAAGGGTTTGTTCTCAACCCTATCCTAGGAGGTAACTCTTAGCTCCTTCCTCCTAACCCCAAGGGCCTCTCTATCAAAGGTAATTCAACACTTCTTTGAACCTACTAGGGTAGATTCTTCAAAACACAATTCACTATCACTAGTCACTTTGCAAGATTAGATATTGTCTAATTTCATCAATTTACCCCTTTCTTGAAGATCTTGGTCCATGATTTAACCAACTCTTCATCAGTTTCAAAATTCCATAGGTGAAGGGCTAGTAGTTCCTTGTAGCCCTAATTAGGCTCCTAAACCCTAATAACTCAAAAAATTCTCAAACAAGCCCCAAAACTAGCCATTGATCCAAATACCCTTTTTGGGAAACTAAAAGATTTCTAGGGTTAGCGGGTTTCAATCTATTTGTACAGTACCTTAAAACCCACTAATTCAGTGTCCTTAAAAGTAGGGCTAATAGGGATAATTGATACAAATTCACCACAAGATTTTTGAAATGGATTCATCTACCAATAACAATGGTTCTAGGGTCTTTCCCAATCTTAAATACGACACTCCATTCATTGGTTCACACCATTCAACCCAACCCTTCATCCAATCATTGATTGTTACCTTCTTTATCCTATCCGCAAACTGGTAATCTCAACTAGGGCAAGCCTCCAAAATTAAAAAACTCCATTTCTAGAAGTTGTACAAAGAAAGAAAGAATATAAAAGGGCTCTACTTTCCATCATACATGGGCCATGAAGATTCAATGGAGGATACTTACTATAGAGCCCTATTTATAGACCACACCCTTACATTGACAGGGAACAGTCCAAGAGGGTTGGGTTTTATTTGAACACACACAAAAAGTATTTATAGAGAAAAGAAACAAGAAAATAAGTTGAAACTATACTAAATATCAATTATTTCAATCCATATACAACTCTACACAAGAAAACACAAAGACTGTGTAAGGAACAACAAACTGTTTCTCAAGATCCTCCTCGGGAATTGTATCCACAAATTGTCCAACCTCTGTACCATAATGGAAAAAAACTTAAATAGGTCTTTTTGGGCTCGGAACAACCAACTAAACTGACCTAAACTATCTTTATGGAAAATGGAAACTTTTGCCCAAATGTTGTCGAGCAACTTTTAAAAGTTTCTCAAGCAACTTTGACAACTTCTATATTTTTGTCCTTTTCCAAGGCTCTGACCCAATGAATGGGTTCCACAAGGTTTCGAACCATTCCCTATGCCTAAACACATAAAAAATTCTTATTTTTGAATAATTTTAGAGTATTTGGACTAACTAGGCTCCATTTGGCCAACTAGGGACACTCTAGTGCCAAACCTAAAATGGACTATCCTAACACACCTATTAGATTCTCTAGGAATATTTATTAACCATGACTTGGCTACAGTCATTATAAGACAAAATTTGACTAGGGTTAAAATCCAAACCCTAGGTTCTCATGCACCATGCTCCCTAGATTAAAGAAGTCAAGCTACATCTAGAGACAACAATGAACAACTTCTTCTACCCATGTAGCTTTAGATTTAGGTAGGTGTTTCCATTCTATGAGGTGTTCTATATACTGTCCATGTATAGTTTTATTCTTAACTTTGGAATCTAGTATCCTTTATGCTTGTAGTGTACTCCTGGATGGTAGGGGTACATCAACAGTAACCTTCCCCACATTTGAAATAACCTCAATCTCTTTTGGCTTTGGACCTTTATATTTGATGAGATCTTGTACATTAAACACTTTTTTATATTTCCAAATCCATGAGAAGCTCAATCTTATAATCATTTTCTCCATACTTTTCTAGGACTTTACAAGGTCCTATCCTCCTCATCTGCAACTTACTAGGTACACCTTTCTTCAGTATGGATTTGTTCAAATGCACCATCACAAAGTCTCCTGCTTCAAACTGTAGGTCCTTTTTCCCTTCATCTACCTTGTCTTTCAACCTCAGCATTGCCTCTGTGAGTGTCTTCTTAACTTGGTCATGCTTCTCCTTCATTGATTGGGTGAAATATTTTGTGTTGCCACTTCTACCTTGCGTACTTCCCAAGTCTCTGAGATCACAAACACCTCTGGGGTGAACACCATAAACTACTACAAAAGGACTCTTACCAATTATCCTATTCACACTATCATTATAGGAAAAATCTTCATGTGGTAAGACTTGATCCCACACCTATCCATATTCCTTTGTCAAGAGCATTAAGAGATTGCCCAGGACCCTATTAATGACCTATGTTTGGCCATTAGTCTATGGATGATAGGTCGACCCAAATGATAGATTAGCACCTAGTCTTCTCCACAATGTCTTCCAAAAATGCCCCATGAACTTGATATCCCTATCTAACACTATACTCAAAGTTAGTCCATGGATTCTTACAATTTGCCTAAAAAAAAATTGAGCAATGTAACTAGCATCATGTGTGGTTTTACATGGAATAAAATGGCTCATCTTACTGAACTTGTCAACAACTACAAAGATGCTATCAAATATAGAATTTATTCTTGGTAAGCCTACTATGAAGTCCATGCTAATGCATTCCCATGGCCTATTTGGAATGGGTAATGGATGATAGAGACCAACATTGGTAGTAGTACCTTTATCTTTTTGGCACACAATACACTTTTCTACATGTCTCCTAACATCTTTATGCATCCCAGGCCAATAGTAAAATCTTTGAACTAGCTCAAGGGTCTTATTTAGAAAAAAAATATCCACTTAGGCTACCATTGTGATTCTCTTGTGTTAGATTCTCCCTCATCGACCCCTTAGGCACACATAACTGTCATCCCTTAAACAATTACCCATTCTACAATGTGTAATATGCAAATTGACTATGGAAGTGGTTCTTGAACTCTGAATATATCTTGTAAGACTCCAAGAAGTCCTTATCCTCCCGATAAAGATTCTTAAAAATTTTCACCTCTATACTATTCAACTACACTTCCTGGACAGTAAGAATCCTCTATCTCAGAGCATCTACAACCTTCTTCATTTGTCCTTTTTTTTCTTGATGGTAAAGGTATAGGCTTGAAGAAATTCCATCCATTTTATATGTTTATTACTAAGATTTTCTTGGATATTGATAAAGCTTAGGGCTTGATTATGTTAGAATAATTGAGAGGGGGGGGTGAATTAGTTAAATCAGTTATCCTATAGTCCCAAACTCTCAAATGTATATTTTAAAACTATTTCAACAATTTATCCAACTTGATAAGATAAGATATCAATCTGTCTGTTCATTTACCAAGTACCAATAATTATCCAAACTGTGATTACTGATTAAATCAAATATGCAGTATGTAAAGTATGATAGAAAAACAATCATAAAAAACAACTCATAACACAATGATTTAAAACCACCTGGGACTGATAACCCAAAATATTTCACTCTTTTGAAGTGAGCTCGGTTAGGAGCTAACCCTATTAAAGGTTACAATGCACATTGTTAATTGTGACCTGGTTAGAGGATTTATCACTAATAGTTAAATTTTGACCTGAATTCACTATGGGGTCAACAATATAAAAATCAACATTCTACGAAATATGAAAATACAATAAGACTGTTAAGTCCACTCAGTTAAGAGATTTTGTTGAATCAATGGTTAAACTGATACAATTTTGATCTGATTCAAATACAACTCAATTGAAAATATTTAGATCTATGCTATGCTCATAAAATTCATCTGATCATTAATCAATTCACTTCATCAATATATCCTCAACTTACTTCACTTGGTAAATAGTTCAGCATGCAGCTCGGTTCTGTCTGTAACTAGTTTGATAAGGAATGCATGAATAAATCTTCATGTGAAATCTTCTATAGTCTAAATTTGTCTGGCATGTTTCAACAATGAAACTCATGTCTCTTAAATAGACAAGTAAACTATTTTCATATCAGCCATTGAATTTTTCCTCTTAATCTCCTTCGTCCATTTTTCTGCTTAAACATTCCTTGACAAATGTGTCCATAACACATTTCAATCTCATCCTTTAGGTCATCTTTGAATTTTTTCACCCGTGGATCTTATAACTAACTTCATCCTTTACCTTGAAATCATAACACTTTCCAACTCATTAATTTAAGTTGGCTATTCTTAGCATTTAATGTTTTCATCCATACTCAGTTAATACTGAATGCCTCAGTGATAACTAAATTGGTTATTACTGTCACTCGGTATACACTACACAGGCTCGGTGTATACATAAGTCTTCAAATTACCTACCACATTAACTTTTTCAAATCAAATCTCTTCCTCATAATAGATTAATGTAACATGCTCAAGTCAACAATATAAAGCCATAGACTCATCAATAAGTTACCCATTGTGTACCTTATCCGTATCTGTCATATCCATCTTTTCCTTATGTAGATATCTCATTTCTTCATCTTTTCTTCCTTCTACAGATGTTCAGATGTTTGTAACTATCATGATAAGTATAGTCAAAACTAGTTGACATCAATGACAATATATTGACTGATTTAATCATCTTACATATCACTTTAATAGCTCGATGATCTCTAATCACTGTACTTTCAGTTCATCAATATATTCAATCAGTTGCAGTTCATCAATCTCTCCCTTTAGCATTGATGGCAACACAAATAGTATGTAATATGTCATACACATACCAAACATGTATTCTACAACTATGTAGGTAAATGTTGTAACTCAATAAAGCTCTCCCTAGCTTGAAATTTAATAGGTTTAATCACTACATACAACATTCCATGCAAACTCTCCCTGTGGTTTTGATCTTTTTCAGCTCTCCAATTCTTTCTCCCTTCAGTGGATAGATATTTCAATCTCTCTTCCTTTCCATGTTATCTTCAATAGATATTTCATGTAAATATCTCTCCCTTTGACAAAAATGCCAAAGAAAATAAACAGCTCTATAGTAGCTGAGTAATTCTGTATTGTTCTGTCCAGATCAAGTACCTTCACATGTACTGATACATAATTCTTTGTTCCAGCTTCTACAATCTTTCACAGCCTTAGGAATCCTAAAGTGTGAGTTGTGTGCATCAATATGAATGATTTTCTGATAAAGTATAGGTTGGTGCAACCTCCTAATCACCTTAGTGACTGATAGACAGGGGACAGACCCCTTTTCTAGTCCTCAAATACTCAAAAGTGTTTTTGCTTGGTAAAAATATCAACAAGTTGTTCTTTAGATTTCACAAATTCTAGTTTCACTTGCTTCTCCTGTACTTGTTCCCTCAGATAGTGATACTTAATAGATATATGCTTGGTTTTTGAGTGCATCACCGGATTCTTGGAAATATTTATAGCACTAGTGTTGTCACAATATATAATCACCAGGTCAGTGATTACCTCATTCATTCCTTCCAACACTTATTTTATCCAAGCAATATTTGAACAATTTGCAGTAGCAACAACATATTCTGTTTTAGCAGTAGACTGAGAAATGCATGCTTGTTTCTTGCTTATCCAAGTCACAAGCCTTTCTCCTAAAAAGAATGCTCCACTAGTTGTGCTCCTCTGATCATCAATGTTTCCAGCCCAATTTGCATATGTATAAACTCAGAGTTCAAATTTCCTTTCCTTTGTGTACCATAAACCATAGTCTTCAGTCTTCTTCAAGCATCTCAGAATCCTTTTAACAACAACTATATGTGAATCTTCAGGATTGGCAGAAAATCTTGCCACAATTCCAACTGCATGTGCTATATCGAGCCTACTGTGTACTACATACATCAGTTTTCCAATCATTGATCTGTATAGTGTTTGATTTACCTTGGTAGATTCATCATCCTTAGTCAACTTACATCCTATCACCATCGGTGTTCTTACCGATTTTGAATCTTCCATGCCAAAAGTATTTAACACTTCCCTAATCTATTTTGATTGTGTGATGAAAATACCATCATTCTGTTGTATAATCTACAAACCTAGAAAGAATTTAATCTCTCCAAACATTGACATCTCAAATTCATTTTTCATTTCATCAACAAAATATTTGCAAATCAAATCATGTCCTCTAAAGATTATATCATCAACAAAAATTTTAGCAATCAAAATATTATCATCAGATTCTCCTTTCATGTACAAATTACTATTTTCACTTGTCCTTAAAAATCCAATACTGATAAGATAAGCATGTAGTCTTTCATACTATGCTCTTGGTGCTTGCTTCAGTCCATAAAAAGCTTTATGTAGTCTACATACCATGTTCTTCTTATTTGGATCAACAAAACCTTCCGATTTTTCTATGTAGACCTCCTCAATAATTCCATTCAGAAATACTAATTACACATCCATTTGATATACTTTGAATCCCTTATGTGCAACATATGCAAGTAATATCCAGACTTCTTCAAGTCTAGCCACTGGTGCAAAAGTTTCACCATAGTCTATTCCTTCTTCTTGTGCATATCCCTTGCATACAAGTCTTTCCTTATTCCTAGTGACCTCGCCATTCTGATTTAACTTGTTTCTGAATATCCACTTAGTACCAATTACATTTTTATCTTTTAGTTTTTGTACCAATGTCTATGTCTTATTCTTCTCAATCTATTCAATTTCCTCATTCATAGCCTTAATCCATTCTTCATTTTCAAGTTCATCTCTAACATTCTTAGGCTCAAAATCATGAACTAAGCATGTGTTTTGTCTTAACTTACTTCGGGTCATCATGCCAGCTTTCTTATCTCCAATTATTTGGTTCTGCAGATGGTGTCTTTTGAGAAATCTTGCCAGTACTTGTTGTCTTCTATGCTCATCATTTGGCTCAGGTTCATTCTATTCCTCGGTAGCTTCTTCCTATTTCTCAGTTTGCATTTGTTGATTCTCGGTAGCATTTTCCTGATGCTTAGTAGACTCAGCCCGTGGCTTTGGTAGATAGTTTGGATGCTCAATAGATGTAAACCTACCATAGTCTTCTAGTTCCTTCCTGCTTTCTTCATCATTCTTTTCAGCAAACTCATCAGCTTTTACATTAGTACTTTCAATCATTTTATTAGTAGATTTGTTCAAACACTTATAAGCTTTACACTTATTAGAATATCCTAAAAATATTCCTTCATCACCTTTAGAGTCAAATTTACCATTTCTATCATCCTTCAGAATATAACACCTACTTCCAAAGATTCTAAAATAACTTACATTCGGTGTATATCCAAACCATAACTCATAAGGTGTCTTGTATGTGTCTTTCTTCAATTGAACTCAGTTCAAGGTGTATAAAATAGTGCTAACTTCTTCCCTCCAGTACATTTGTGCAATATTTTTCTCAATCATCAATGTTCTGGCACAATAAACAATAGACCGATTTCTTCTTTCAGCAATTCCATTCTGTTGAGGTGTCCTTGGTGCAAAAACCTACCTTTTGATTCCATGCTCATTACAAAAGTTAGTGAATTCATCAAAAATAAACTCACCTCCTCTATTAGATCTTAAGCATTTTAAGGCTTTCTCGGTTTCTTTTTCAACTTTAGCCTTATACCATTTAAACAATTTGAATGCCTCATATTTTTCTTTTAAGAACATGACTGTCATCATCCTAGAGTAGTCATCAACAAATAAAATGAAATATTTTTCTCCATAGTAGCTTTGAGTTCTCATAGGAGCACATAATTTGGTATGTACCAACTCCAAAATACCTTTAGATGAATAGTCTTTACTTTTAAAACTAGATTTGGTCATCTTTCCTTTCTAACATTGATTGCACATAACATGATCATGTTTTGTTAGATTTGGTAGACCTTAACTCTTCTCTTTTTACTGATCTTAATCATGTTATCAAAGTTCACATGACATAGTCTCTTATGCCACAACCATGCATCTTCATTTTTCACCAATAAACAAGAAGTATCAGTATTTTTAAGATAGAATAAATTACCTTTTGATTGTCCTCCAGAACCGACTAGCTTTCTAGTTTCATCATAGATTTTCACCTTCTTGCTTTCAAATGCAACTCGGTGACCTGAGTTATTCAGTTGTGCTACACTCAACAAATTTTAGTTAAGTCCTTTTACCCAATATGCATTATCACATCTAATCCTATCATTCAATAAGATAGACCCTTTTCCTTTTACTTGACAAGGTGTATCATTTCCCATTTTCACTGATCCTCCATTATAGTGCTCAAGATGTTCAAATTTATCTTCATCACCAGTCATGTGATGTGTACAACCACTATCAATGATCCAAGTATCATTCTTACTAACTTTAGAAATAAGGGTTGTTTCTACATACCTTTCCTCTTCTTCTGATCATCTTTCATTGCAACAAATACCACTTCAATTTCATCATCAGTGTTGGTGTCAGTGTCATTCTCATCTTATCCAACAAGGTAACATGACTTTTTTCCTTTGTCTTTGTAATCTTAGTTGTTTATCCTATTATAGTGTTGGTTTCTTCTGTCATTTCTTCTGCCAAACTTTCCATCACCATATTTGTCATTGTCTTTATCTTCTTCTTTCCTATTAGGACATCTAGCAGCAATATGGCCAATCTCTTTACAATTAAAACAAGTTAAAGGTAACTTTCCCTTATTATACCTTCCTTTACCTTTTTGAATTGTTTGGGCCATAAGTGCTTCAAGCTTATATTCACTATCACTATCACTATCACTTTCATTCTTTATATTATGCTTACTACTAGATTTACCAATCTTCAGAGATGACATAAAAGAAGACTCAACACTCGATACAACACTATTGTCATAATTATTCAGCTCAAAAGTAATTAGTTTTCCAATCAGACTATCAAGTGTAAGAGTGCTATTAGGTGCAGACCTCATCTCATGAATAGAAGATATTCTAATTGCATAGACCAGTAACAAAGTTGCCATTATTTTACTTACCACAGTATCTTCAGAAATAATACCTCCTGCTCCTCTGATAGCATTAACCACCTCTTTGATTTAGTTAGAGTATTTGTGATGTTCTCTCCTTCTTTCATCTTCATGTCATCAAATCTACCTCTTAAGCTTTCAGCTCTGGCTCTCATTACATTCACATCACCACCATGAACAAGTGCAAGTTTATCCCAAATTTCTTTCATTGTAGTGCATGCTTTGACATCTTAAAATTCAGCATCAATTAGAGTAGCAACAATCTCTATCATAGTAATATTGCACCCATGTTTGTCTATCAACTGATCAGCTATCAAAGGTCTAATAGTTAGTTGTATGTAGCCATGGTCTAGTAGATGTAGAGCAGATTCTCCAATTCTAGATATGTCAATCCTCATCCTGCTTTGCCATGTTGTGAAGTTGTCTTTGTTTATCTTAGGCACTTCCCTCATATACATCTTGTAATCTTTTTCTCAAGTCCTTAAAACTTTCTTGAAGCAACCAATTCTATTCTGATACCAATTGTTAGAATAACTAAGGGGGGGTGAATTAGTTAAATCAGTTATCCTACAATCCCAAACTCTCAGATGTACATTTTAAAACTATTTCAACAATTTATACAACTCAGTAAGATAAGATATCAATCTATCTATTCATTTACCGAATACCAGTAATTATCCAAACTATGATTACCAATTAAATCAACTATGCAGTATGTAAAGTATGATAGAAAAACAATCATAACAAACAACTCATAACACAATGATTTAATGTGGAAACCCTACTAAGGGAAAAACCACCTGGGACCAATAACCTAAAATATTTCACTCTTCTGAAGTGAGCTCGGTTAGGAGCCAACCCTATTAAAGGTTACAATGCACACTGTTAGGTGTGACCTAGTTAGAGGATTTATCACTAACAGTTAAATTTTGACCAACATTCACTATGGGGTCAACAAGATAACAATCAACATTCAACAAATGTCATATGGAAATACAATAAGACTGTTAAGTCCACTTAGTTAAGAGATTTTTTTGAATCAATGGTTAAATTGATACAATTTTGATCTGATTCAAATACAACTCAATTGCAAATATTTAGATCTATACTATGCTCATAAAACTCATATGATCATTAATCAATACACTTCCTCAATATATCCTCAACTTACTTCACTCAGTAAATAGTTCTCTGACGCTCCGTTATGCCTGCATCTTGGTTCTGTCTGTAACCAGTTTGATCAGGAATGCATGAATAAATCTTCATGCAAAATCTTATGCAGTCTAAATTCATCTGGCGTGTTTCAACAATGAAACTCATGTCTCTTAAATAGACAAGTAGTCTGTTTTCATATCAGCCATTAGATTTTGCCTCTTAATCTCCTTCATCCATTTTGCCGCTTAAACCTTCCTTGGTAGATGTGTCCATAACATGTTTCAATCTCATCTTTTAGATTATCTTTGAATTTTGTCACCTGTGGATCTTATAACTAACTTCATCCTTTATCTCAAAATCATAACACTTTCCATCTCATCAATTTTAGTCAGCCATTCTTAGCATTTAATGTTTTCATCCATACTCGGTTAATATTGAATGTGTCAGTGGTCACTAACTCGATTATTACTGTCACTCGGTATACACTACACGGGCTTAGTGTATACAGAAGTCTTCAAATTACCGACCACATTAACTTGTTTAAATCAAATCTCTTATTCATAATAGATTAATGTAACATGGTCAAGTCAACAATATAAAGCCATAGACTCATCAATAAGTTACCCAATGTATACCTTATCCATCTTTTCCTTATGTAGATATCTCATTTCTTCATCTTTTATTCCTTCTACAAATGTTCAAATGTTTTTAACTATCATGATAAGTATAGTCAAAACTAGTTGACATCAATGACAACATATTGACTGATTTAATCATCTTACATATCACTTTAACAGCTCGGTGATCTCTAATCACTGTTCTTTCAGTTCATCAAGATATTCAATCAATTGTAGTTCATCAGATTATCAGTGAACACCACAAACTCTTTGGGAAGGATATAGTGTCTCCATTTTATAAGGGCTTGAGTTAATGCATAGATATCTAGGTCATATGAGGAGTATCTCATCTTAGTCTCATTTATCTTTTCACTAAAGAAAGCTATTGGTCTATCCTCCTAGCTTAATACAACACCCACTGCTATACTACTAGCATCACACTCAAGAGTGAATAGTCTATCAAAGCTTGGTAATACAAGGATAGGTTGGGTGGCTACCTTTTGTTTCAACATCTCAAACCCCTTATAGGCTTCTTCAATCCACCTAAACTTAGTTTTCAACCCACATTTTATGGTATCTAAGACTGGGGAACAAATAATACTAAAACCCCTAATGAATTTTCTATAAAATTGGGCAAGCCAATTAAAACTTCTTACCTCAGTACCAAATGTAGGAGTAGGCCAGTTGAATATAGCCTCTAGTTTTCTAGGATCCATCTTCAATGTCCCTTGAGAGACCAAAAACCCAAGGTACACCAACTCTTGTTTCAAAAACTCACACTTTTGCAAGTTGATCTCCAATTACTCCTCATGAAACCTTTTCAATACAATCTCCAAGCTCTCTAAGTGTTCTTCCTTGGTCCTACTCAAGATGAGTATATCATCAAGCTATACTACTACAAATCTCCCTATATAATCTTTTAGCACTTCATTCGTCAATCTCATGAATGTGCTAGGGGCATTTGTAAACTAAAATGGCATGACACACCATTCATACAAACCTTCTATGGTTTTGAAGGATATCTTCCACTCATCACTCTCCTTGATTATGATTTGGTGGTAACCACTTTTCAAGTCCAACTTGGTAAAATATTGAGATCCTCCAAGACAGTCCATTAGGTCCTCTATTCTAGGAATTGGGAACCTATACCTTATAGTGATTCAGTTGATTTCCCTTGAATCAATGCACAAATTCCATTTACCTCCCTTATTGGATTCTAATACCACTGGGACTACACAAAGACTTATGTTTTTCCTCACTAGAACTTGGTCAAGTAGTTCTTGAAATTGTCTTACCACCTCCTTGTTTTGTTTAGGGGCCATCTTGTAGCTACTTTATTGGGAAAATAAGACCCTAGAATGAAGTCAATTTGATGATTCATTTTTCTCTATGGTGGTAGGACTGTTGGTGATCCATCACTTAGAATATCCTTGAATTTCTCTAGAAGTTTTTGTACCTCCTCAAGTAAGGGTGTGGTTGCATTGTTCTTCTCTTCTTTAGGATTCATCATAACAACATAACCTTCCTCATTTTCTCTTTTAAGATCTTGTAGGAATTATTTTCCCCCAACTAACAACACATTAGGAGTAGTCTTCACCCCTTCTTCCTCCACTAGAGACTGGACTGTGTAGGCTACTCCATCCTTTTGAAATGAATAGGAGTTCTTCTCTCCATTGTACATGGATTTCCTATCAAATTTCCATGGTCCTCCCTATAAGAGATGGTAGGCATCCATAGGTAGTACATCATAGAGAATTTTATCCTTGTACCCTCTTATTTTAAATATCAATCCATGCTTGTTCATTGACTAAGGCATGTTGTCCTTTGTTCAACCATGTCACCCTATAAGTATGATCATGAGGAATATTTTGGTAATCCAAGTTTTTTCATTGCTTCCTTAGAGATAATGTTATTAGTTGACCTTGAGTCAATGATTACTTTACACACCTTGCCAAGAATCTTGCATTTCACCTTGAAGATTTCTCTTCTCTACTTCATCTCTTCTCTAAATAGTTCTTTAATCAATACTCTCATGATCATCATATTATCCCCACTCTCTGAATCAAGATTAACCTTAGGAGACTTGACACTACTAGCTTCTTCTTACACATAATTGAATCTTCTCTTTGATTGAGATGATGTTTCTTTGTCAGAACACCTATATGAGGGATACCCAAATTGATGGAAGTTCTAACATTTCATGTTTGCAAAAGAGGGACCTCTACTAGATCCTCCAAATCTTCCTCTACCACTTCTACTAGGACCTCTTTTTCTATTGGGATTACCTCTTCCACTGGATTCACTATTCTTCTCTATCAATCTTAACTCTCCTTGTGGTCTAGAGTCACTTCCTCTACCACCATAATTACCTCTATGGCCTCTAGAGTTTCTATCTCTTCCTCTACCTTTACTAGTGTCTTCATGCTTCTTCTTGTTGGAAGTCTTATATGGGAAAGTGGGATACTAAGACAGGGGGGTGAATCAGTTATCCATAAACTTTTATACTTTGAAACAAATTCCACTTACATATCATAATCATAGAATTTAATACTAAAATGAATCTAACATTCTAATCATATCCATGAAATGAAACACATAACATAAAGATTTGGTAACCCAAAAACCCTTGAAAGGTAAAATTGGGGTAGGGATGACACCCAAAAATCTTCACTACTACAACAATAAAGTGTGTGTGTTAAGGCTACAAAGTTTTGATCACTTCAGATGATCTACCCTATGAGGGGTCTGCTCTATTAAGAGCTTACAAACTTATACAATCTACCTTTATTAAAGGATTTAAAACTTACAACTAAGTAAGAACTTAGTTAAGATATTTACAAAGGCCTGTTATGACCACTTTGTTAAGAGATTTACCCTGATTCACTTGCTAGAATGCATTAGTAGCTGATTCTTTGATTTTCACTACAAATGTTGATTATAGATCTCCTCTTTCTAATACTTATCTGATCTCAAAATAAAATATAGCTATGTTTTTTCCTTCACTTGTTTGCTTGGTGATGCAGTCAAGGATGGTGGATCTAATTAAGGACAGTCCAAACCTTGCAGTCAACATAACTACATAGTGGATTACCCAAAAATGCAACACAAAGTAATTTTTTAACACTGATTTTCATTACCATGCTCAATTGAAAGGCCTTCTGGGTTAGGGCCAATTACAATCAGAAAACAATTCTACAAGATCCATAACTAGATCCAATAGAACCTTAGCTAGTTTAGCTCTGAAGACAATCAGAAGTTGATGGAAACCGTAAGGTAGATCTAAAATTGAGCTTGCAAGCCTCCAAGCAATCTCCTTATCTCCAAGTATGCAAACCTCTAACTCTGCTACAAACAACTATCAAATTACAATATGATATGCAAGCTCATCAAGAACTTTTCCACAACTTCACTAACTTCATCTCTCAAGCTTCACATCTAATATCCAGATCTGCTAAGTTGTCCTCCCCCTAAACATCTACCCAAGCACTCCTTAAATACTAATCATCAGCCACAAGTTGGCAAGATGAAACCCTTAACTCCCCAAAAAAAATAATTAAATGCCATACAAGTCAGCTTACAAATGTATACAAACATTTAATTCATCATGTTGGCCCATAATAATGGCTACCAATAATAAATTCACCAAGTCAGCTCAACAAATCACACAGAACTCTAGTCGGTAAGTCAAACTACCGAGCGACAGTAAAATAACTGAGCAAGCCAAGCATTGCCAAGCACCAATGTCGACCGAGCACCATAGGCATGACCTAGTAACAATTTCATCGAGAGCCAGAGACTGCTAAGTTCCTTCAGTGACCGAGCTTCCTTCAATGACCAAGACCGTTAGTCAAGGCTACAACCGAGTAACACTAGCCCAAATCCTAACACTCCATGCAGTTTCACTAAGGACAAGAATGCCCTTGCCTTAACCTTGGATGCCCTTGCATCAGACACCTGAGGTTCCAAAAGATGTTCATATGTGAGAAGAACATCTTCCAGGATTCAGCACATAAATCCTGAACTAGCTCTTCACATACAAGTCCTCCACCTTTTCTGCTTGTAAATTCATCCACTTCAATTTCCTCTGTCTCTTCAAGTCTTTTCTTGATAATGCATAGGTTGATTCTCCATACCGATCATTCATTTTCTTTGGATCCACAATCTCAACTCGGCTACCAATACTCAAGCTTCTCCTATCGAGCGTTGTATCCATCAAAGGCATCAGTGAAAACTTCCTATCATCCTTCTCAATAGTAAACACATTTCAGACATAGTCATAAATAGCTCTACAATCATATTGCCAAGGTCTATCAAGAAATATATCACAACTATTCATCTTCACAATGTCACATAACACAAGATCCTTATACTGGCCAATCTGAACATCAATGAAGCATTGTTCTCTTACTTCCAAAGCATGGACATCTTGTAACCAACCAATCCTATAAGGACAAGGATGCTTCATTCTACTCAAACCAAGTTTCTAAACCAAGTTCTCAGCAACAAGGTTATCAATAACATCACAGAGTTTACCTTCAATCTTGCATCAGGTCCTAAACAAATTACTCCTCTAACAAGGTTCATCCCTTGTACCGAGCAATGTTTCCCGAAGCAACAAGTTCTCTGATTCAAGTTCATTCTGAATGTTCTCATTCATTATAGTAGTTCATTGGTCAACCTTCTTCTATGTACACTCAAAATAATGGTGTCCTTCCTCCCCACAGTTATAGCAAGTACCCTTAAAGATAACTCTACATGTCTTCTTCTTTGGTTCCACATGTTTCTATTCATCTTCTGCATCAGTTAGTTTATCCTTCACCGAGTGATCAATCTTTTCCTTCCCTCAAGAGTTACTAGGTTGTTTCCTCTTCAACTTATCTTCTGCCTTCAGAGCATACTAATAAGCATCTTCAATAGAATCAATCTTTAGCATACCAAGCTCATCCTAAATATTGAATCTTAGACTATTCACATACCGAGCTACCTTTTCCTTACCAAGCTCTCGGTGTCTAGACCAAATAGTAAGTTTGTAGAACTCTTCGATATAATCCTCAATAGACAAATCCTTCTATTTTAGATTCTGCAACTTCTTAAACAAGTCAAGCTCATATTCAACTAGTATGAACTTATCTTTCAACTTAGTCACCATCAATCTCCACCGATTGATCTTTGTTTCACCTTCATCTTCTCAGTCTCTTTGTAGGTCTTTCCACCAAAGAGAAGCATGTCCTTTCAACTTTGTTTTTGCTAATATCACCTGAAGAGGATCTTCAATTTCTTCCAGTTCAAAGAAATCTTCAAGTTCACCAATCAATTCAATCAGATTGTTAGGCTTCAAAGTACTAGAGAAAGTAGAAACTTCCATTTAGTAATTACTAAACCGAGCAGTAGATCTAGGTAACTGAGTAGTTTTGTCTTCACCAGATATGTTCCTCCGGTCATCACCACTAGATTCAACAGCTTCAAATTCTTCAGTAGCTTCTTCATAGCCATCCTCAGTACTAACATTCTGAGGTATACCATTAATAGTTCTCATGATCTCAGCGATCATATCATTCTTCATCAATTCCATCTCAGATCTGAAATCTGATTTCACTTTCTTTGTGATCCGAGATTCAATAGTATCACAAAGATTTGAAATAACTCTAAGGTCCAATCTTCTTGGAGGCATCCTTAAAGATATGCAAATAAACCCTCTGCAATAAATCCTCACCGACCACCTTGTGACAATTTCCAAGTTGTAAACAAGTCAAATCTCAACCTACAATCTTGCAAATAACTAGGGCACAATTCAAAAAGTTTAGTGCTTCAGATCTGCGATCCATATTGCACACAATCTTTTTTCTAACAAGATCAACTTCGCAAGATCAGCCTTGCTAGGTCAACCTTCTACTTCAACAAGATCAATTCTCGCTCTGATACTACCTCATGCAGTCAAGGATGGTGGATCCAATTAAGGACAGTCCAAACCTTGTAGCCAACATAACTACATAGGGGATTACCCAACAATGCAACATAAAGTAATTGTTTAACACTAATTTTCATTAACATGCCTAGCTATATGGCCTTCCGAGTTAGGGCCAATTACAATCAGAAAACAATTCTACAAGATCCACAACCAGATCTAATAGAACCTCAGCTAGTTCAGCTCTAAAGACAATCAAAAGTTGATGGAAATCCTAAGGTAGATCTAAACTTGAGCTCACAAGCCTCCAAGCAATCTCCTTGTCTCCAAGTATGAAAATCCCTAGCTCTGCTACAAACAACTATCAAATTACAATCTGATCTGCAAGCTCATCAAGAACTTTTCCACAACTTTGCTAACTTTAGCTCACAAGCTTCACATCTGATATCCAGATCTACTAAGTTGTCCTCCCCCTAAACATCTACCCAAGCACTCCTTAAATACTAATCATCAGCCACAAGTCGGCAAGATGAAACCCTTAACTCCCCAAAACAAATAATTAAATGCCATACAAGTCTGCTTACAAATGTATACAAACATTTAATTCAGCATGTCAGCCCATAACAATGGCTACCAAAAATAAATTCACCAAGTCGACTCAACAAATCACACAGAACTCCAGTCGGTAAGTTAAAACTACCGAGTGACAGTAAAATAACCAAGCAAGCCAGGCATCACTGAGCACCAGTGTTGACCGTGCATCGCAGGCATGACCGAGTAAAAATTTCACCAAGCGCCAGAGACTGCCAAGTTCCTTCAGTGACTGAGCTTCCTTCAATGACTGAGACCATCAGTCAAGGCTGCAACCAAGTAACACTGGCCAAAATCCTAACACTCCATGTAGTTTCACTAAGGACAAGAATGCCCCTACCTTAACCTTGGATGCCCCTGCATCACTTGGTCACTCTACCTAATCTCTGCATCTAACAATCAAAACATTTCTTCCATCCACATACAAGAGATCTCCTCTATTACTACATTTTAGGTTTTTGATATCACCTTATATAAACAACTGATCAAGTTTCTACATCAAAATCAATGATCTAGATTCATCACTTATGCCTCTTAAGCATTCTCTTAGTCTGATAGGTTACATGGTCTGCATAGGGATTAATGATTAGAAATACAAAGCCTAATCAACTCCTTGATTATCTCAACAAGCATTAAATCATGCGTAGAATTTGGTTAAAATGGTTTACCTAGGTGTTTGTGCCATTACAAACACATGCCAAGACTGGCTTGCTCAACATATGAAGTCTCTGATGCTCAATCAAAACTCTTCTCCATATACCGATTCTCGGTACTGACTCTTCTAGATACAACTCAACATATAATATACTACTCGGTAACTACTAAAGTACTCGGTGATCACTGACTTGCTTGGCAATAACTACTGCTCGGTAACTATACAAAATACAAGTCTATACATAACTTGGCCTTAATAAGATGGCTCAGTCACAGTGATGACCGACCAACATTGCCTTTATAATGACTAAGTGTTGGAAACTAATAGACAACATGACATAGGGATCAATAGTCTCCCCCTTTGACATTAGTGGAAAAAACACTTTGTCATGAATTTTACATTGTATAACCAAAATAGTACTTAGTACTTTGAGTACTCCCCCTAAGACTATAACTCGGTCTTCATAAAGACTATACTATATATACATGACTCTTGACATACAATGAATATACATTTACATTAAAAAATAGTATGTCATACCTTTCTATTCTATATCCCTTCTTTGATCTTTGTATATACATGATTACATGACTCATTTCCCATTCATTTCCCCCTTTTTACTCATTTCCCCCTTGTTTTTGTCACCTTGAGCTACTCGGGTGTAGGGGTTAGATAATACTTGTCCAAAAATTATTTTTGGAGCTGCATAATCATTGCTAAGGCATTATCCCATCCAGATCTCACAGACTCCAAAACCTGTATCTTGATCTCTAGCTGGGTAGCTAGATCAACCAAACTCTTGGAAATAGAGAGATGAGGATCTCTCTATACTAACTCCTTTGATGATGCCAATTATCTCTGCATAACCTCCAGATGAGGTGTTAACTTTGTTTGTATTGAGATTAATTTGGCTCTTATCCTTCCATCGTTAGCCATCAACTCGGCTAATCTTCCTTGTGCATGAAGTAGTCTAGTTAAATGAATAGAGCTGAAACTTGCATCCATGCTCAATGAGTGTCCTGTAGACTTTAAATCTAATTACATCTTGTCAATCAGTTCTTGATTTTCCTTAGTTAATGTTTCAACATTGCATAGTTTCTTTTACAAAGAATGAACATTATGTACAACCTCTTCTATGTTATTCACTAGATCATAAAGTTCTACTTGTTTTACTTCTATCTCAGTTGAGACCCTTTCAAGTACCTTTGTCTCAAACTTTCTTTCTAACCACTGCATTAGCTTTTCATTAGCTTCACTTTCATCACTATTCACCTTTTTAACAATATGAACCAATTGTTCCAGAATAGGTGAAGTCTCATTCACATCATCCAACTCAAAATCTTCTACAAATATACCTTTAATTTCATGAAGTACTTGATTTTTATGATGTTCTCTCCTTAGTTCCTCTTTCTTTCTCTTCTTCTTCAAGAGATCTTGCAATATTTGCATTTTTTTATAGGTTAAGTTATCAGTGTCCCACTTCAGAATCACTATAACTTCATCTAATGTGACTTGTGTCCCAGGAGCCTTTTCCTTTTTCTTATGTACTTTCTTCTTCGGCGTGTTGCTACTCGATAGCTATACTAAGGCTTGGATAACCTCTTACTCCTTAGGCTCTTGATGCTCCTTAGTTATTTTCTACTTAGTCTCCTTCTCTTCCTCAACATGAGGTCCTGAAATTACTGTTGTAGACTTATCTACTTGTTCTTTTAAGCTCTCCTCTCCTTTTCCTTTATTGTTTTCAATATTTACCACGACATGTACATTATCTGTTGTTTTTGCCGGCTTGCCCAGTTTCTTAACACTTGAACTTTGTGTGACTTTTTGTTTAAAGATGATTGTGTGGGAGCTTGTAGGTTCAAAGTCAATAGTTGATGTACCCTCAATCCGTGTATAATCATGTACCTGGATGAACTGGATTGGCATTATCCTATCCTTTGGCCCACCACTTCTCTTATTTGTGCATGAAGAAATCTACTACAACATTCTAGAGCTTTAGATGAGATATTAGACTATTTAATAATTCACAAACATTGTTAAACCATTTTTGACTGTCATGTCTTATTCAAATGATGTGTGTGGATTGTTTTCAAACTCTCAATGGTTTGTAAACATATGTTAATAAATAAATGCATCTAATCTATATATTATGACTTCTGGAAAAAATTATTTAATAGATATTTTAATTTGTAGTTGGCCAACAAATGCTAGGATGTATGTATTTGTTATTATTGGCCACATGATTTTGTTAGGGGTAGAAAATTAATAAGCATTCACAAACATTGTTTAACCATTTGATTTGACTATCATGTCTTCTTCAAAGAATGTTTGTGGATTGTTTTCAAACTCTATCAGTAGTCTGTAAGCATATATGTTAATAAACATATACATCTAATATATATACTATGACTTCATTCAAAGATTGGAAAAAAATATTTAACAGATATCTTAGGATATAAAGTGACACCACTTGTAGTTGGCAAAAAAATCCTAGGATGTGAGGATTTGCTATTTTCAGAAACTAATGTTTTTTCTTAGCTGCTTGGAAATTTATGGAAGTTTATTTTTAGTTAATGATCTATCCCATCCTTTGTCCCTTCCTTTGACCCACCACTTTTCTCTTATCCCATCAATTGTAAATTTAAAAGCTATGCATAAAGAGATCTACAACATGTACTTGATGGTGATGTAGGTTAACTAAGACCTTTTAAATAACCACTTCATTATAAGGCTTTAGATGAGATAGTTGACTACAAATTTGTTAGATGAAGGATTTACTCAACCTTCTATGCTATAAGATCAACACCTCATAGGAGAACCATACTAGCATAAGTTTGATTATTATTGTAATGTGACTTTGAGTGTACTCTCCAAATTGATGAGTTGTATCAAATTAAAAGAAATCCTTCCATAACATCATTAAGGAACCCTCAAATAAAATTTTGTATGAAAAGGTTTCCAATATAAGGTGATTTTTGTAGGGTTTATAATTCTAAAATAGGAAATAAGGACATTATATTTATATGAACATATGCATATTGTAATAAACATATACAAATCAAGCGTCCTATGAAGAAAAAAAACTCGGTGAGGAGGGTTCAAAATTGTTCCTTCTTTGAAAGCATGTTTCCCACCATTGCATCTATATAATCTCTTGATTGACATCTATTTAAATTAGTTCTACCTAATTTGATAGTCCCACCTCAAAATATGAGAAGAGCATTCACATTTTGGCATAGTTGTAGATTCAAACTCAAAGATATGCCATTTAAGTCTTCTCAAATCAAGCTTAAAATGTTTTTCCTATTGGCATCTTCCCTTGGCTTTTGTTTTTATTTGAAACTGATGCATTCAAATTTAAACCACAAGAAAAATAGCTATAGAATTTAGCACACCGTTTGGTGAGTATTATCACAACCACTCTAATCAAAGGAGACAACATCTAATCAAGATTGGTTGAGTATAAAAGGATGTGATTTTGGAAACAATTGTCACCTTAAGTGGATAATTGTTTGCTTAGGTGTAACACATCTCTTTTCAAGATAAAACTTTCAAAACCATGTTGAATTTATGCAGGAGCATCCTTGGTGTAAGGGAAATCTTGCATCACCCAAAAATAAATATTTTTGGTTTCTTTTCAATAAGGGCTATCTTGTGGAGAGCTGTTATTTTTGGAAATTTACTATTTATAGTAAGTTTTTCATTTGAGCTTAGAATGCTCTATTTTCTTCTCTGGAGGCTCACTTTGGTTATACCAACTTGTCAATAAACTTTCATTGCATGATCAAGTCTAGTTTTGAAGATATTGACAATTTTTGGTATTGGCATCAGGGTACAAAAACATTGAACTCAGTTTTGAAGGCTTTAGAGGCTTTGAATGTGGTCAAAACTTTGGTTGACTAAAGCTTGCACTAGTCAAATGTTGTAGGGTACTTCACACCATTTCTGAAATGTTCTAATAATAGTCAATCAGGTCAAAGAGTGATGACTTATGTTCCCTGGAAGTTGCGCTACCTAAAATGGAAGAAAATGAATTTCCTTCAAAATTTCTTTTTGAGTTCCGAATTTGTTTGGGACTATTCTAATGTAATAAAAATGAATAATAATATCTTAGGGATGGTCAGCCAAAAACTTTAGGGTTAAAATTTCTAGAACCTTCCCAGGCAGTGGAAAATTGCCTATATAAGGAAAATCCGTAGTGTTTTCTAGGGCAGTTCTGGGTAGTTTTTTTTTCTGGGCAACCCATTTCAATTTCAATTTGAAATATGAAATATCTAAGAAAACTTGAATCGAACGTTATGGGAGAGCAGACAACAACCAAAACAATAGGAAAATTAGGGTAATATAAATATTCAGTCAGATGTTTTTCAAATTATTGAGTCAAATTTCAATTTGAAAACCTAAAATATCATAGGCTAACGGTAAAGAAAATTTGAACATTTTCAGCGGGAAAAAGCCAAAAAAAATAGAAAATTAGGGTAGATAAATATTTCTATCTTTCAAGAAAATCATACATTGCTTCTTCTCTTTTGTGAAAGTTTTTCTTTTGAAATATTTCCTTTTGTTTTCCCATTTATTTCTCTTGTAATAAACATTGTTTTTGTTTTTCTTAAGGTTTTTTATTTTTCTTTCTACAATGTGCACATTGGTCTGTTGTTTATGTTCATCTCTAATTTTGTTTTTGTTTTTTTGTCTGACTATTTCATTTGGTCTATTATTTATTCGTATGTGTTTTTTTTTTCTAGTTTTTCTAGTTTTTCTATAACAAAGGAAGAAGTAGAGGTAGGAGGGAGGATAGGGTAGCAGCTAATGGAGTCAATTAATTCTTCTTTTAGGTAAGTTGATTGTAAAATATTTACACAATCATAGTTATGCAATAAAATTCTAAAAAAATATTCAATGGAGACTGTATGGTTTGTTAGGAAAGTCAGTTTTGCATGAATGTAATATAATCTCAAAATTCTAATCAAGAAAAAATGTATTTATTCTACTGGTTTGGAAGAATGAAGTCTTAGGTACCTTTTTGTCCATACTTACATCTAAAAAATTGCCTAGATTTTCAAGCTTTCATTGTACTCTAAAAATACGATGTCTTCATAATTCTTATTAATTTTCTACCTATGTTGTATGGTTTGAAGTGATTTGATTTTGAAGCTTTTATTGCAGTCTGAAAATTGGATGTCTTCATAATTATTATTAATTTTCTACCTATATTGTATGGTTTTTAAGTGATTTGATTTTGGTTTGGTTTTGGATCTAGGGTTTTGAAAGGAAAGTTTGTAAGGCAAGGCAAGGCAATTATGATGCTTAACCAAAAAATTAAGCTAATTATGTAGTATTGCAAATAAAATAGTATTCTATTGCAAATATATTCTTCCACTGTAATAGAAATGTCCCTTCCTCTCAACCAATTGTCAATCCTCAATTGCCCAATATTCTTTCTATAAGTTTTCCAAAAAAATAGGAATCTTTTAATATCATTCAAATAATATTGCATCATCGATTTATTTTTTGTTAATTAATTGTGTAGCACTTGCATTCATGAATAGGTAAAATAAATCAACATTTCTTATTCTAATGAATGAATTATAATTATATTTTAAGAAGAGTAAAAAAATAGTTAGTCCTGTTCTCTTTTTTCTCCACTTGGTTTTTCTTTTCTTTTTTTTTTCTTTTCATTTCTGAATTTAAATTTTAGTCTCATCATAAATTACAATATAGAATTTAATTTAGTGGTGTAATTTAATAATGTTGTAATAAAAATTAGAGGAAATGTGATCTGCATTTGGAGGGGCCTACACAACATGACAATTTCAAAATTGCAGCAAGAATCATAGCTGGAATCCCTCAGCAAGGCATCCTAATGAAGGCCACACCTAGGGGTATATAGGTTGGAAATAAATGGTTGTTCTCAGCTTCTTAGAATCTGCTCGAAGTCTATTTTCAGTTAATAACAAATCTGTCCCATCCTTTGTCCCACCAATTATGCTCTTATCTGTGCATGAAGAAATATACTACAACATTCTAGAGCTTTAAATGAGATATTAGACTATTTAAGCATTCATAAATATTGTTTAACCATTTGACTTGACTTTCTTGTCTTCTTCAAATGATGTTTGTGGATTGTTTTCAAACTCGCACTGGTATGTAGGCATATGTTAATAAACAAATACATCTAATTTGTATATTATGACTTGATTCAAATATTGAAAAAAATATTTAACAGATATCTTAAGATATGAAGTGACACCACTTTGTAGTTGGTCAACAAATGATAGTATGTAGGGATTTTCTATTATTGGCCACATGCTTTTTTTAGGGGTAGAAAATTAATAAGCATTCACAAACATTGTTTAATCATTTGACTTAACTATCTTGTCTTATTCAAAGGACGTTTGTGGATTGTTTTCAAACTTTGCTAGTGGTTTGTAAGCAAATGTTAATAAACAGATACATCTCATCTGTATATTATGACTTGATTAAAAGATTGGAAAAACATATTTAACAAATATATGAAGTGGCACCAATTTGTAGTTGGCCAACAAATGCTAGGATGTGGGGATTTTCTATTATCATAAATCAATGTTTGTTCTTAGCTGCTTGAAATTTTCTAGAAGTTTATTTTTAGTTAATGAAGATTTGTCCCTTCCTTTGGCCCACCACTTTGTTCTTATCCCATCAATTGGAAATTTAAAAGCTATCCATAAAGAGATCTACAAGATGTACTTGACGATGATGTAGGTTAACTAAGATCTCTTAAATAACCGCTTCATTGTAGGGCTTTAGATGAGATTGTCAACTACAAATTTGTGAGACAAAGGATTTACTCAACCTTCTATGCTATAAGATCAACACCTCATAGGACAAGCATACTAGCATAATTTTGGTTATTATTGTAATATAACTTTGAATGTACTCTCCAAATTCATAAGTTGTATCAAATTAAAAGAAAGCCTTCCCTAACATCATTAAGAAACCCTCAAATAAAATTTTATATGAAAAGGTTTTCAATATAAGGTAATTTTTGCAGGGTATATAATTCTACAATAGGAAATGAGGAAATTATATTTATATGAACATATGCATGTATTAATAAACATATAAAAATCAAGCGTCTTATGAAGAAAAAAACTCAGTAAGGAGGGTTCAAAATTGTTCCTTCTTTGCAAGCATGTTTCCCACCATTGCATCTATATAATCTATCGATCGACATCTATTTAAATTTGTTCTGCCTAATTTGATAGTCCCACCTCACAATATGAGAAGAGTGTTCACATTTTGGCATAGTTGTAGATTCAAACTCAAAGATATGCCATCTAAGTCTTCTCAAATCAAGCTTAAAATATTTTTTCTATTGGCATCTTCATTTTAAGCTAGTGCATTCAATTTTTAACCACAGGCAAAATAGCTATAAAAACTAGAACACTATTTGGTGAGTATTATTACAACCACTCTAATAAAGGGAGAAAACATCAAATCAAGATTGATTGAGTACAAAAGGATGTGATTTTGGAAACAATTGTGACCTTAAGTGAACAATTATTTGTTTAGGTGTGACACATATCTCTTTTCGAGATCAAACTTTCAAAACCGTGTTGAATTGAGATCAATTTCTGGAATTTCAATTGACAAATCCCATCGATTTTATAGATAACATTTTTCACACACCATGGTTGTTCACAATATAAAAAAAGGTTTCCAGATCTTTATTTCACACCATATTTTTGAAAGACTAGTTGTAGGGGAAATAGTTTTCAATATAAGGTGATTTTTGCAGGGTAAACAATTCTAAAGTAGGGAATGAGGACATTATATTTACATAAACAATAGGCATATTAAAAATTGGTCCTTTGCGAGCATGTTTCCCACCGTTGCAATCTATATAGTCTCTCGATCACCAAATCTAGGTAGTAATTGAGGACCATGCTCAAATTACCATCACATAGCCTTTGCATTGGGAAACTTCCCAGCCTCAAAGTGTTGTAGTTTTCCCTCAAGTACACATTTTGACCTCTTCTTGAATTTTGAAACTATGTACTACTATTGTAGATGGAGATGTCAATTGGGAAATTATGGAGCTCTAGCCTGCAAGCTGTATTTGGTTTAGAACTGGTTCCACTATTGGCCAAACACATTGCCCTTTCTATTTCTACTTGATCATGTGTCAGGTTTGTGTTTTAACTTTAGTAATTGTGTGCTGCTTATTAAAACATTTTCTAATTACTTATATTCATATGCTTGTTGCAAAGCTTAGTAGAATGTATGTTTACCTCATGGATAAATAATAAATAATTTTAGAAGATGATAAACAACCATAGGATAGACCAATAAGAATTATCAAGTACACACATCTGAGGCCCCTCCAATATTAGAGGAAGCTGATTGTTATTGTCACGAAGTAATATTATCTAGCACAATAATTGACTTGCTGGCATCAGAATAACCTTAGAAGCTTAGAATAAATGCATCAAGCCTAATGGCACTCCTAGGAAGCGTAGCGCCCTCATAAGGCTTGATGATGATGATGATGATGATGATAATAATAATAATAATAGAGTACACCTTAAATAGCCATGTTTTCCAAGCAATGGAATCATGGTTGTTGCTTAACTAAGGAGTATTTGAGGAAAGTAATCCTCAGTGCTAGAATCTACGCCCTTTTCTTGGGGCACTCATGTCATCATAATGGACTAGGATTGCTCTTCCCTAATCTGGTTGATACCCAAATATCATGCAACAAATAGTGGCAATCAACCTCTGATTGGACAGAATTCTTGTAAATTTGTTCGGTGTTGGTTGGCAGTGACCTCCCTCTAATGGTGCCAACTTCAAACCGTCGAACACCAAAATTTAAAGGCCAAACTAGAGCAGTTCATATCAGAGAAAAATCTCACTTGGCTCAATAAATTGGTGTTTTAATTTGGTAAGCATGATACAAAAGCTAAATAAAGAGCTTATGATTGACTTAATTTTATATCTTAGTTTTCTAGAATGTTTTGATTTGTTTGATTTATACTTATTTTTATGTTCTTGCAGATAAGATTTTTCATGAAATGCTACAAGGTAAATTTAGGTTTGTAGTTTTCTTTTTCATTTTTAAATTTCTCTTTTTTTCAAATTTTATATATTTATTTTAATAGTATCATTATTTAATCACAAACATATTCAGGTTATTATGTTCTTATGTGTTCTTTACTAGTCAAGTTGTTAAATGATGATTAAAAATTAAGAGAATTTGTAGCTATTAGGATTGTTTGTGAGTTGATATAATATAGAGAAACTGAAATCATTAAAGTTGATGCATTTGGTGCTGTTGGAAAGAATAGAAAATAGAGGCCTAGTATGTATATGTTCTTGACGCTTAAATTTTTTTTGTTGACCATTTTTTTACTACCTTGCCCTTGTTTTAAATGTTTCTTGCATACGAATTTCACTACATTGCTCTTCTAAATATAAAAAATATTGCAACTGAGGTTGTTAATGATAGGAAAACACAAGGATCCATTATCGAAGGTGCAACCATAGGAGTGAAGTTGCTGGTATGGATTCATAACAGCAAGGGATTTGATTGGCCATTTTTCATTTACTTTGTAATATTTTGACCAAACATTGATCATCTAGCAGTTTTGTAACATGTAAAAATACAATGCTCAGTAGAAGAAAATTATTGGAAGGGGTTAAAAGCCCCTTCAAAGACTGAAGGGAATGCCCATTGGCCATGGTCATCCCTTAAAGTCTATTTTTTTTTATAGCTTAAAGAATGGTTTATAGGCCAAGGCCATTCTTTAAGGTTATATGTTGCTTGTGTCCCTTGCACTATTTCATTTAGTTTTTTATTTATTATTATTAAAATAATTTACTAATTTTGATCTTAATTTTAAAGCTACAAAGCACAATTTCATAAATAAATTGATTGTTAATGAATCACAAATCACTCCATAAAATGGTTCATAGTAGACAATCTTACATAATCATTATCAAAGTAACTTGATATAGTTATATCACCATAATAATATGTATGTTTTAACCCATCACATATTAATATTGTTTATAAAAATAAATTACTTATTTAAACACAACATTTAAAAGACAATGTGAACACATGATAAAACAAGTGCCATTTAGTGACAAGTACTTGCTGTTAGGGATTTTTCTTGTAGGATCAAACTTTCCAAAGGTATGGGCTTGATTCTCAGTTAAAAGGTCTCCAAGTTTGCAAGAAAAGCCTAATTGATGAGGATTGGATAAGATCCACCTTCTGCTTCAAGCTCCATAGGACTCAGGCGGGTATTGCCTATGAATAGGTTACTATATTTCAAGTAAGCTTTTGATTAGTGGATTAGGTCTTCACTGTCATGCTATTGTGTTACTCAAATCTACTTCAATGAAAGATGATTATGTAAACAGCTGAGAACAACCTGTTATAGAATATGACAAAGGAAATTATAAATGTAATAGCATGAACAATGAGATAAGGATGTGAATCCTTCTTCTTTTTATGAGTACAACTCAAGGAAGGTTAACCTCTAGATTCTCTCTTTAAGGAATCACCAAATATGAACTGCATCACTTGGATATAGTCTCTTCTCAGTATTCATGAACTTAAAAAAACATAAAAGAACTGGTAATGATTATTTTGTGCTTTATGACAGAAAGATGACTGTATAACAAACATCCAGCCAGTGCCTATTCCATTGGGCAAAAGAGTTTGAATATAAATGCATAGGAAGATTTCAAAGAAACACATTAGGATGCCTTACAAACTACCTGCAATCTAGATAGGATGCCTTACAAACTATCTTGTCAATCTTATGGTGTTATCATCAAATCCTAACACATATGTCTACTCTCTGAAACTATTTATGAAATTTAATCCTCTCCTTGAGAGAAACTCACAAATAACTAGACAGACTACCTGGTAGCTGGTATGTTTTCAAATGCCTCACAAATCAAAACATACAAGAGCATAACACAGAGCAAAGAGATAGTAACAAGGTAAGATAGAAATTGCAGTGTATTCCATTGAGAATAAGCCTGTCTATTACATAAAAAGCTTTGAAATTTCTAGAATTTAGACACAGGACTGGGAAATTTGCTCTACAACAAGATATTCAATATTCACCATTTAGTGGTCTACTCACAACAGAGCCACAGGAACTGGAACCAAAAAAGGAACAGGAACCAAGAACCCTTACAACTGAGAAGAGAAGAGAATAAAAAGAAGAAGAAACCCTAAAATCAATACTTGATCAACACCTATCCACTCTGCAATCTGATCTCATTTGTCTTCTTTCTCCTCTGAAAATATGATCTTCTTGGGCACCTCCAAAATCTGATAACATCTGTCTCTTCATATCTAATTTACTTTGTCCTTTATTTTGTCACTTCATGTCTGATCTTACCTTATTCATCTGCAAAAGACAAGACATTCCTTCTGTTGGATCTGCAAAATCAATCAAGTTTAGAATAAAAAAGTCTCCCCAAAATCTGATCATAGATTTAAAAGCCTTTACTACTCTCAGCAACTTGATCTGATCTAATTCTAACTGCCATCAATGCATCCGTCATCTTCTGGCATTTCTGAAAAACATATTATACTGCCATATTTGGACAAAAAATGGATTTCCCTGTCATTTTCCTATGAGCAGCTTTGTCATGAAAAATTTTGAAATTTTTTAATGTTTGAACTATGTTATGTTTTTTAAATCTTTTATAACTTTAAAATTTGCACAAGCCACTAGAACTTGCCACTTGTCACCATTTCATTGGATGCTCAAACAAACTCACTTTTAACCCTAGTCCATCTGGAGATCTGGAGACTACATGAATCTCTAAGTCTCTGAAGCATTTCCTTGACCATGGTTTGCCTTGGAGATTTGGAGACTGCCTTTAGTCTCAAAGTCTCTGAATCACCATTTGGAGACTTTGAAACTAAGTCTCTAAGTCTCTGAATCATTTGGAGACTTGGAGATTTCCTCGTCTAGAGACTTGGAGACCTCTTGACAAGTGTCCCTTTCTGCAAAATTTCTTCTGGGCCCGCTGGCATGGAAATCGAGGTGGATGCACAAGCTTGGATAAGCATAGCTTTCAGCACTTTGATTTATTTCATATGTTTGGAGCATTCCATATAAACACTTCAAATTTCAAAATTGGGAGCAATGTGGGATAAATGTTATGAAATTTCTATGGGCAGTTTTGACAGTGCTGCACTCAGTCGCCTATATCTCACGAACTAGGCTGAATTTTTAAAATCTCTCCAATGAGAATCTAGAGAACTAGATTTTTGACAACATATCCAAAAATGAGCTCAATCTAACAGTTCAATAAAAATTTATACCCCCTCAATATGATTGTCTTTTTCTTTTCTGCAAATCCATGTTTGCAAAATCCATTGATTCATCTTTTCTGAGCAATGGTGTAGTATCCTCCCTTCTTTAAAAAATTCCTCCATCACATCCTAGCTTCCCTTTACATGCTCAAAATGTGTCTTCTCACAATTTTTTTTAGGAATACTCATTTTGTCTTAGAGAAAACATTCAATTGGTCACTCCAAATTTGAGCCAAATTTGAGAGTACCAACAGTGGCTCTAACTGTGGACACGTGCCCCATGCGGGCATGCAGAGAACTTTCAGAATCTCATGGTTGAAGAAGACCACTCATAAAATCAAATTAGACCTTCTCTTATTGTCTATTCACCTTTCCATCCTAACATCTCTTCTCAAAAAATGGGAACCTCTGCTGAAAGCAAACACACAACTGAAAGCAAAGCAATTGTACATACAGGGAAATTATTTACAAAAGGCCCAAAGCCCCAAAACTTAATTCAGCTCTTACCACTATCATACATTTGGTTTTCATCTCCATAGATCAAAGGCAAACCAAAATTATTGCTTGCATGTGTTTGATTGATCACTTTCCTTCAGCACATCAAACAAAAGATAATCATCAAACTCATTATCACTTTGCAAAATAGAGTCACCGAAATATTGTGAATGTTGATCATTGTATGATATCAAAACATCACACCCTTCCTTATTTCTGACTTGCTGAATGAGAAAACATTCCAGCTCTCTCTCAAAGCTGAAAACATTATTCTGATCATCAGTTTGCACCATAGGAAAAGCTTCTTTTATATCAGTTTGCAAACTAAAATAGAATGCCCCTAAACAAAAATTTGACTGCAAAGAATCAGGGACATTATCTGAATCTTCTTCAATACCTTCCTGCAAAGTATTAGCATGATACAAATCCAGAGCTTGTTGGTGGGTGGGAGGGAAAACATCAAAGCATTCATTGTAATCATATGAACCTTGAGAAAATGAAAGATCTTTCTTTAATGGTTTAATGGAAGATTCAGAATCTGAACAGAATTCAAAATCCACACTACTATCCCAGTCAATACTCAACATTATGTCTGGAGTCTCCACATCCATTGAATCTGAAACAACACTGATGACTTCAAAATCTGACATATCATATTCAATTTGATTCTGGTCTAGTGATATGGGAAGATAGGAAAAATTAGAAATATAAGTATCAACACTTTGACACTTTGATGTATTTTCCTTGTCAAACTGAATATGTGTGAAGTGTTGAGTTTCTAATCTTTCTTTCCCTGAAACTCTGAGATACTCATAAGATAAAAAATTTGAAATTTTTTCACTATGAAGTGAACAACTATCCTCATTCATATTTATCTCTGATACACTTTCACAATCAAAATCTTCATGATCATTTTCCACACCCTTACCAATGTCATTGCTACCAAAACTTATATCCATAAGGCATGAAGATTGAGAATCATTTTCTGATACATACCTCTAAAAATCTGAAATTTTCTCACTGTCTGGCAAGGATTGACATTCTGATTTATCACAATTGTCTTCTTGCTTGATGTAGAAAACTTCTTCCTCATTAGAATCATGAAGTGGGACCTCTCGGAGCATATCATCTTGTGTAAAGAAATCACTGCAAACACTCATATCCGCATCATAGTTATCATCCTGCTGTCCACACAAAACATTTTCATTGTCTTGCTGTTCACAAAGTTCATTATGAGCATTATCATTAGCAAAACACTCAGCATAAGTAGACCTATCATCATAATCACTAAAATCAGATTCATCAGCATAACTAGACTCACCATTGTTATCACATTCAACATCAGTATATTCAAGATTTTTAGATTCAACATCACTGTATTCAGCCACAGGCACATCTTTGGAAGAAAATTTTTCCACATGTTCCATCCATTGCATAGTTTTTTGAATACATTCTACCCTCTGATGGATTGGTAAATTAAGTGTATGAGGAAAACAAAGCTTAACAAATAAGTTTTCCCATACAAAATCCTGAGGACAAAAAGGAATGTCAAACTCCTTGATCTTATCAGTAAACCTTATGTAGAAGTCTTATTGTGACTCACCCCCCTCTCTGCTCATGCTTTCTTGTAAATGTAACACCACCTTTTCTTGCAACCTTTGTGTTAACATTTCTATTTCTTCTTGAAGAACTTCAAGCTCTAGTACAGGATCCTTAGATTCAGATATGTCTTGTTCATCATTGTGATCCATATCATCATACTGCTCAATATCACCATACCTTCTAATAAAACAATCATCTAATGCTTCCATAGATCCTATTGAACCATAAGGTATTTCTTTAAACCAATCCCTTGTAATCTCAACTAGAGATACTGCAAACAGGGTCATTAGTACATCCTCATGTATGATATTGTGATCGTCTATCATGTTAACAAACTTTTGCAAATGATCTTCAGCTGATTGCTCACCAAAACCAATGAATTTGGGTAAACAATCCCTGACCACTTCTAGAATATGATTTGGGTATCCAGGGATACCTTCAAAATTTATTGCCCCAAACAACCTATTCTTAAATAGTTGTGCTAGCTTAGCAGGAAAAGAAACTATAAACTACCTCTCTCTTCCCTTCTAACTTAGTGCTGACCACTTAATAGGGAAAACATTATAACTAATTTTCATGAACAAAGCTTTCATTCAATGAAAAATAGAATACCTGGAGTATCCTGAAGTTGCTACAAACTTGTTTGATTTGAACTCACCTCCAAATCACTTTCAAAAGTTGTAGAGCCGCCACCTCCACATAGAGGAAAAGACTTTCAAAAGCTAAGATCTTTTTCTATATCCTTTCACAACAAACTTCAAGATGGTACATATACTATTTATCGGGACTAAAAGTATGTCTTTATATGCACTGATCAAACAAAGAACTTCAGAGTCGCCACTCACAACTTGGTGAGATGATTTGAAACTTCTTAAAACTGACTCTTATACACTTCAATGGACACCACTGGATAAATGAATAAGCTGACCAAGAGTCTAGCTCTAATCGTACCCGTGTTATTCTATCTTCACTTTAACATATCCCCAGCAGAGTTGCCAATTTGTTAGGGATTTTTCTTGTAGGATCAAACTTGGCAAAGGTATGGGCTTGATTCTCAGTTAAAAGGTCTCCAAGTTTGCAAGAAAAGCCTAATTGATGAGGATTGGATAAGATCCCCCTTCTGCTTCGAGCTCCATAGGACTCAAGCGGGTATTGCCTATGAATAGGTTACTATATTTCAAGTAAGCTTTTGATTAGTGGATTAGGTCTTCATTGTCATGCTATTGTGTTACTCAAATCTACTTCAATGAAAGATGATTATGTAAACAGCTGAGAACAACCTGTTATAGAATATGACAAAGGAAATTACAAATGTAATAGCATGAACAATGGGATAAGGATGTGAATCCTTCTTCTTTTTATGAGTACAACTCAAGGAAGGTTAACCTCTGGATTCTCTCTTTAAGGAATCACTAAATATGAACTGTATCACTTGGATATAGTCTCTTCTCAGTATGCATGAACTTAAAAAAATATAAAAGAACTGGTAATGATTATTTTGTGCTTTATGACAGAAAGATGACTATATAACAAACATCCAGCCAGTGCCTATTCCATTGGGAAAAAGAGTTTGAATATAAATGCATAGGAAGATTTCAAAGAAACATAGTAGGATGTCTTACAAACTACCTGCAATCTAGATAGGATGTCTTACAAACTATCCTATCAATCTTATGGTGTTATCATCAAATCCTAACACATATTTCTACTCTCTAAAACTATTTATGAAATTTAATCCTCTCCTTGAGAGAAACTCACAAATAACTAGATAGACTACTTGGTAGCTGGTATGTTTTCAAATGCCTCACAAATCCAAACATACAAGAGCAGAACACAGAGCAAAGAGACAGTAACAAGGTAAGATAGAAGTTGCAGTGTATTCCATTGAGAATAAGCTTGTCTATTACATACAAAGCTTTGAAATTTCTAGAATTTAGACACAGGACTGGGAAATTTTCTCTACAGCAAGATATTCAATATTCACCATTTAGGGGTCTGCTCACAACAAAGCAACCATAGGAACTAGAACCAAAAAAGGAACAAGAACCAAGAACCCTTACAACTGAGAAGAGAAGAGAATAAAAAGAAGAAGAAACCCTAAAATCAATACTTGATCAACACCTGTCCACTTTGCAATTTGATCTCATTTGTCTTCTTTCTCCTCTGAAAATATGATCTTCTTGGGCACCTCCAAAATTTGATAACATCTGTCTCTTCATATCTGATTTACTTTGTCCTTTATTCTGTCACTTCATGTCTGATCTTACCTTATTCATCTGCAAAAGACAAGACATTCCTTCTGTCGGATCTGCAAAATCAATCAAGTTTAGAATTAAAAAGTCTCCCCAAAATCTGATCATAGATTTAAAAGCCTTTACTGCTCTCAACAACTTGATCTGATCTGATTTTAACTACCATCATTGCATCCATCATCTTCTAGCATTTTCAAAAACATATTATATTGCCATATTTGGACAAAAAATGGATTTCCCAAGCATTTTCCCGTGAGCAACTCTGTCATGAAAAATTTCAAAATTTTTTAATGTTTGAACTATGTTATGCTTTTTAAATCTTTTATAACTTTAAAATCTACACAGGCCACCAGAACTTGCCACTTGTCACCATTTCATTGGATGCTCAGATAAACTCACTTTTAACCCCAGTCCATCTGGAGACTATACGAATCTCTAAGTCTCTGAAGCATTTCCTTGACCATGGTTTGCCTTGGAGATTTGGAGACTACCTTTAGTCTCTAAGTCTCTGAATCGCCATCTAGAGACTTGGAGACTAAGTCTCTAAGTCTCTGAATCATTTGGAGACTTGGAGATTTCCTCATCTAGAGACTTGGAGACCTCTTGACAAGTGTCCCTTTCTGCAAAATTTCTTATGGGCTCACTGGCATGGAAACTGAGGTGGACGCACAAGCCTAGGCAAGCATAGCTTCTAGCACTTTGATTTATTTCATATGTTTGGAGCATTCCATATAAACACTTCAAATTTCAAAATTGGGAGCAATGTGGGGTAAATGTTATGAAATTTCTATGGGCAGTTTTGATAGTGCTAGACTCAGTCGCTTGTATCTGACGAACCAGGATGAATTTTTAAAATCGCTCCAGTGAGAATCTAGAGAACTAGATTTGTGCCCCGCAATATGACTATGTTTTTCTTTTCTTCAAATCTATGTTTGCAAAATCCATTGATTCATCTTTTCTAAGCAATGGTGTAGCATCCTCCCTTCTTTAAAAAAATCCTCCATCACATGCTAGCTTCCCTTTACATGCTCAAAATGTGCCTTCTCACAATTTTTTTTTAGGAATACTCATTTTGTCTTAGAGAAAACATTCAATTGGTCACTCCAAATTTGAGCCAAATTTGAGAGTACCAACACTTGCATTTAATTTTGTAATTAATTATAATTATTATTTATCTTCAAAAGAAATTTTTAAAATAAAATAATAATCATAATTTATTTTTATATATTTTTTATATTAAAGATAGAGGGATAAAAAACAAAGTATCACCAAGAACATACAAGCCGAGGAGGCCAAGCCTCAACACCCAAAATTAGCCAAAGTACTATAAAACGAGATTAGAAATAACAAAGACAGCTAGTGAAGAACATCTTCAAACACCGGAGCCCAGGATGTCCACCCAAGAGGGTCTTCCATCCAAACTAAATTGTTCTTCTCCTGAATTTGAGTAAGCATCATCAGCTTAGTCATGGAGGGATCTGTATTACTCTTGAGCTCCTTAGTCAGCTGAGCAAGAGCTTTCTGAAATTTAGGTAGATTGTTAAAACTCTTCCTCCATCCAACCACATTTTCCAGCTCATAAGTGAACATAGTAACGTGCCCGTCTTTGAAAAGATGAGTGAGCTTATCATGATTTGTAGTACCCCGCCCCTAGTCCAATTTTAAAAATGTTATGATTATTTTAGGATGATAGATTATATGGTAGAAAATCATTGATGCTTATGATTTTACTGACCCCATACTTGCATGCGTATGGTTGATGTGTTTTTTTTATATTTCTGTTTGGCGTGCTTGATGTGGTTGAGGGACGGAGTCGTAGTTAGTTGTTTGCAAGATCCACATGATTAGTCGATCCCCTCCATTATCTGTTATATATTTATATATGTATGTACATGCGGGTTTTGTATACAGGTTTACAGGTATCGGGCATCGACTTCCTTGAATTGTCAGGATGAGCGTGCCCTATCACAATATCTCAAATGGTAAGAGAGGGGAGATAACTTAGATCCAAAACCCTAACCTAATCTCATTTGTCCTAGGATTGGACAAGTATCAATTTGACTACCCTACCTGAATTCATCTAGTTGACAGGAATTCATGGATCCCTTTCTGGTGTTTGCTTGGTTTTACTTTGTTTAATTTTACTTCATTTGGCTTCAGTTCATTTATTTCTTAAGTGGGTGATTTTCTGTGATTTATTGATTGATAATTATAGTTGAAATTTAATATTAATCATGTTCCTAAGTTTTTTTGAGAAAATTTAATTAAAAGTCAAATAATTGATTATTTGGATTTAATTGAAATTAGATTTTAATTATGTTTATGTGCATTATTAAATAATTAAATATTTAATTTCATGGTTATAGAATGCTTTAAATATTTAATCTATTTAATATGAATTTTAATTATAAATATGTGCATTTTTGAAAAGTGAATTGTTTTCAAAAGTTATCAACCTCTTTCAAAAAGTCAAAGTTGAGTTGTGCATGAAAAGTGTTTTAATTATTAATTAAGATTTATTTTCAATTTGTGATTTGGAGTTGATGTGGGAGTTAGATGTTGAGTTATCTTTAGGGTTGCATGAAATGGGGAATTGAATCTCTATTAGGGGATTTTGAATTCATTCTAGCATGAGATAGGTTTTGGAGGAAAATTGGGCAGGCAGGTGGAGAGAACTTGGTTGAGGATTCGATATTGGAAAACTTGATGTTTTGGGAATTGACCTCAGATCTGGTCTTCGATTGAATATGCCCTTCAGTTTTGAGGTACGACTTGATTTATCTCTTCCTAATAAGTTATTTTGTGAATTTTGAAAAGAATGTTCTCCTCGCGCCTGTTAATAAACAAGTACATCTAATTTGTAAATTATGACTTCTGGAAAAAATTATTTAACAAATATCTTAATTTGTAGTTGGCCAAAAAATTCTAGGATGTAGGTATTGTAATACCCCAAAATTGGCACCTAATAAATTCAATCAATTTTGGTGCATTGTCGTCAATTTTACATCTTCAAAGTCTTAGTTTCCTAGGCAATTTTCTCTCTCGTACCTGACTTAATTCGACTTGATGTCAATTGCAAAAACCCTAAATTGCATTAATCAAATATTAAAATTAATTCCTAAAGTCTTCGACTTTTATTAGCTAAATTACCCCTATCATAAATTAATTTAATTCTAAAGTCCTAAGTGCTTTAAATTAAATTAAATCCACCCCATTTGGCTAATATACATAAAAAGAAATTAATATTACTTGTTATTTGAATGGACACCTTTATTTGAATTAATAATTCAAATTATTCGAACGGTCACCCTTATGTGGCAATAAACATTCTTTTAATTAAGTAATTCATGCCTTTTTGTCTCAATTGGGAATGAAGAGTCAGGAGTTTCAAATCAAGAACCTCTTCATTCTCTCCCCAGGCTTGTCTATTTAATGAACCTCATTCTTCATTCAAAGAGAGAAATTTTGAGAGTAACTAAACTATAACATTTTTTTAATCTCAATTTCATTATTTCGAGCTTTCATTGCATATTTTATATTAATTTCATCTAGTTTAATATTGCATTTTCATTGTAATTAGTTTGCTTACTTGCTCATAGCTTAATCTCATCTTTATTTCAAGTTCTTTAGAGTAAACCTACATTTCATATTTCTTTCAAGCTCTTAGATTAATTGCACTTCATTCTAGATTAATTGTACTTTGATTATCTTCATATCTTTCAAATCCTCCATTGTAGTACTGGTCTTATGGTTGTTGGCTCTCATTCTAAGAGTAATTAAACACCCCCTCTACATAGGAGGCAATAGGTCGCTTCACCATGGATTTTGAATTGAGTAATCAATACTCTCTTTTGTAATTTGATCGTGTGAGTAATGACTATGTTGTGTGTGTTGTTGGATTAGAGATCCACGTTCAACCGCATACAGGTATTTGTTATTATTGGCCACATGATTTTGTTAGGGGTAGAAAATTAATAAGCATTCACAAACATTGTTTAACCATTTGACTTGACTATCATGTCTTCTTCAAAGGATGTTTGTGGATTGTTTTCAAACTCTATCAGTAGTCTGTAAGCATATGTTAATAAACAGATACATCTAATCTATATATTATGACTTCATTCAAAGATTGAAAAAAAATATTTAACAGATATCTTAGGATATGAAGTGACACCACTTGTAGCTGGCCAAAAAATCCTAGGAGTGGGGATTTTCTATTATCAGAAACTAATGTTTTTTTCTCAACTGCTTGGAATTTTTTGGAAGTTTATTTTCACTTAATGATCCATCCCATCCTTTGACCCACCGCTTTGCTCTTATCCCATCAATTGGAAATTTAAAATATATGCATAAAGAGATCTACAAGATGTACTTGACGGTGATGTAGGTTAACTAAGACCTTTTAAATAACCACTTCATTGTAGGGCTTTAGATGAGATAGTTGACTATAAATTTGTTAGATGAAGGATTTACTCAACCTTCTATGCTATAAGATCAACACCTCATAGGAGAACCATACTAGCATAAGTTTCATTATGATTGTAATATGACTCTGCGTGTACTCTCCAAATTGATGAGTTGTATCAAATTAAAAGAAATCCTTCCATAACATCCTTAAGGAACCCTCAAATAAAATTTTATATGAAAAGGTTTTCAATATAAGGTGATTTTTGCAGGGTTTATAATTCTAAAATAGGAAATAAGGACATTATATTTATATGAACATAAGCATATTGTAAGAAACATATATAAATCAAGCGTTGTATGAAGAAAAAAACTCGGTGAGGAGGGTTCAAAATTGTTCCTTCGTTGAAAGCATGTTTCCCACCATTGCATCTATATAATCTCTCGATTGACAACTATTTAAATTAGTTCTGCCTAATTTGATAGTCCCACCTCACAATATAAGAAGAGCGTTCACATTTTTGCATAGTTGTAGATTCAAACTCAAAGATATGCCATTTAAGTCTTCTCAAATCAAGCTTAAAATGTTTTTCCTATTGGCATCTTCCCTTGGCTTTTGTTTTCATTTGAAACTGATGCATTCAATTTTAAATCACAGGAAAAATAGCTATAAAATTTAGAGCACTATTTGGTCAGTATTATCACAACCACTCTAATAAAAGGAGACATCTAATCAAGATTGATTGAGTACAAAAGGATGTGATTTTGGAAACAATTGTGACCTTAAGTGAATAATTGTTTTCTTAGGTGTAACACATCTCTTTTCAAGATAAAACTTTCAAAACCATGTTGAATTGATGCAGGAGCATCCTTGGTGTAAGGGAAATCTTGCATCACCCAAAAATAAATATTTTTGGTTTCTTTTCAATAATGGCTATCTTGTGGAGAGTTGTTATTTTTGGAAATTTACTATTTATAGTAAGTTTTTCATTTGAGCTTAGAATGCTCTATTTTCTTCTCTGGAGGTTCACTTTGGTTATACCAGCCTTCTAGTAAAGTTTCATTGCATGATCAAGTCTAGTTTTGAAGATATTGACAATTTTTGGTATTGGCAACAGGGTACAGAAACATTGAACTCAGTTTTGAAGGCTTTAGAGGCTTTGAATGTGGTCAAAACTTTGGTTGACTAAAGCTTGCACTAGTCAAATGTTGTAGGGTACTTCACACCATTTTTGAAATGTTCTTATAATAGCCGATTAGGTCAACGAGTGATGACTTATGTTCCTTGGAAGTTGTGCTACCTAAAATGGAAGAAAATGAATTTCTTTTTGAGTTCTAAATTTATTTGGGCCTATTATAATGTAATAAAAATGAATAATAATATCTTAGGGATGGTTAGCCACAAACTTTAGGGTTAATTTCTAGAACCTTTCCAAGTAGTAGAAAATTGCCTATATAAGGAAAACCTGTAGTGTTTTCTAGGGCAGTTCTGGGTAGTTTTTTTCTGGGCAACCCTTTCCAATTTCAATTTGAAATCTGAAATATCTAAGAAAACTTGAAACGAAGGTTATGGGGGAGCATACAACAACCAAAAAAATAGGAAAAATAGGGTAAGATAAATATTCGGTCGGATTTTTTTCAAATTATTGAGTCAAATTTCAATTTGAAAACCTAAAATATCTAAGGCTAACAGTAAAGAAATTTTGAACATTTTCAATGGGCAAAAGCCAAAAAATATAGGAAAATTACGGTAGATAAATATTTATATCTTTCAAGAAAATCATACATTGCTTCTTCTCTTTTGTGAAAGTTTTTCTTTTGAAATATTTCCTTTTGTTTTCCCATTTATTCCTCTTGTAATAAACATTGTTTTTTTTTTCTTAAGGTTTTTTTTTTCTTTCTATAATGTGCACACTAGTCTGTTGTTTGTGTTCAACTCTAATTTTGTTTTTGTTTTTTTGTCTTCCTATTTCATTTGGTCTATTATTTCTATTCATGTGTGATTTTATTTTTGTTCTTTTTAGTCTCTCTGTTTATATTCATCTGTGTTTTTTTTTTCTAGTTTTTCTATAACAAAGGAAGAAGTAGAGGCAAGAGGGAGGATAGGGTAGCAGCTAATGGAGTCAATTAATTCTTCTTTTAGGTAAGTTGATTGTAAAATATTTACACAATCATAGTTATGCAATAAAATTCTAAAAAAATATTCAATAGAGACTGTATGTTTTGTTAGGAAAGTCAGATATGCATGAATGTAATATAATATCAAAATTCTAATCAAGAAAAAATGTATTTATTCTATCTGGTTTGGAAGAATGAAGTCTTAGTTACCTTTTTGTCCATACTTGCATCTGAAAAGTTGCCTAGATTTTCAATTCATTGTACTCTAAAAATTTGATGTCTTCATAATTCTTATTAGTTTTCTACCTATGTTGTATGGTTTGAAGTGATTTGATTTTGAAGCTTTTATTGCAGTCTAAAAATTGGATGTCTTCATAATTATTATTAATTTTCTACCTATATTGTATGGTTTTTAAGTGATTTGATTTTGGTTTGGTTTTGGATTTAAGGTTTTGAAAGGAAATTTTGTAAGGCAAGGCAATTCTGATGCTTAATGAGAAAATTAAGCTAATTATGTAGTATTGCAAATAAAATAGTATTCTATTGCAAATATTTTCTTCCACTGTAATAGATATGTCCCTTCCACCCAACCAATTGTCAATCCTCAATCGCCCAATATTCTTTCTATAAGTTTTCCAAATAAATAGGAATCTTTTAATATCATTCAAATAATATTGCATCAACGATTTCTTTTTCGTTAATTAATTGTGTAGCACTTGCATTCATGAAAGGGTAAAATAAATCAACATTTCTTATTCTAATGAATGAATTATAATGACATTTTAAGAAGAGTAAAAAAATAGTTAGTCTCATTCTCTTTTTTCTCCATTTGGTTTTTCTTTTTTTTCTTTTATTTTCATTTCTAAATTTAAATTCTAGTCTCATCATAAATTATAATATAGAATTTGATTTAGTGGTGTGATTTAATAATGTTGTAATAATAATTAGAGGAAATGTGATCTGCATTTGGAGGGGCCTGCACAAAAAGACAATTTCAAAATCATAGCAAGAATCATAGTTGGAATCCCACTGCAAGGCATCCTAATGAAGGCCACACCTAGGGGTATATAGGTTGAAAATCAATGGTTGTTCTCAGTTGTTTGGAATCTGCTGGAAGTCTATTTTCAATTAATAGAAAATCTATCTCATCCTCTATCCCTTCCTTTGGCCCACCACTTATGCTCTTATCTGTGCATGAAGAAATATACTACAACATTCTAGAGCTTTAGATGAGATATTAGACTACTTAAGGATTCAAAAACATTGTTTAACCATTTGACTTGACTGTCCCATCTTCTTCAAATGATGTTTGTGGATTGTTTTCAAACTCGCAGTGGTCTGTAAGCATATGTTAATAAACAAATAGATCTAATCTGTATATTATGACTTGATTCAAATACTGGAAAAAATTATTTAACAAATATCTTAAGATATGAAGTGGCACTACTTTGTAGTTAGTCAACAAATGATAGTAACTTATGTAGGGATTTTCTATTATTGGCCACATGCTTTTGTTAGGGGTAGAAAATTAATAAGAATTCACAAACATTGTTTAATCATTTAATCATTTGACTTGACTATCACGTCTTCTTCAAAGGATGTTTGTAGATTATTTTCAAACTTTGCCAGTGGTCTATAAGCATATTTTAATAAACAAATACATCTAATCTGTATATTATGACTTGATTCAAAGATTGGAAAAAATTATTTAACAAATATATGAAGTGTCACCAATTTGTAGTTGGCCAACAAATGCTAGGATGTGGGGATTTTCTATCATCAGAAATCAATGTTTGTTCTTAGCTGCTTGAAATTTTCTAGAAGTTTATTTTTAGTTAATGAAGATCTGTCCCTTCCTTTGACCCACCACTTTGTTCTTATCCCATCAATTGGAAATTTTAAAGCTATGCATAAAGAGACCTACAAGATGTACTTGATGATGATGTAGGTTAACTAAGACCTCTTAAATAACTACTTCATTGTAGGGCTTTAGATGAGATTGTCAACTACAAATTTGTTAGACAAAGGATTTACTCAACATTCTATGTTATAAGATCAACACCTCATAGGAGAGGCATACTAGCATAAGTTTGGTCCTATTATTGTTATGTTACTTTGAGTGTACTCTCCAAATTCATGAGTTGTACCAAATCAAAAGAAAGACTTCCATAACATCATTAAGGAACCTCAAATAAAATTTTATTTGAAAAGGTTTTCAATAGAAGGTGATTGTTGCAGGGTATAGAACTCTACAAAAGGAAATGAGGACATTATATTTATATGAAGATATGCATATTGTAATAAATATATAAAAATGAAGCACCTTATGAAGAAAAAAACTCAGTGAGGAGGGTTCAAAACTGTTCCTTGTTTCCAAGCATGTTTCCTGTGTATGAGTGAATGTGACCTCAAATTCAACACACACGCAACATGATCATTACTCACATGATCGGATTACAGAAAAGAATATGAGTTATTCAATCTGAAATCCATAGTGAAGCGATCTGTTGCCTCCTATGTAGATGGGGTGTTTTCAAGATTGCTCTCAGATCGAAAGCCAACAACCATAAGACCAAACTACAATGGAGGATTTTAAAGAAAAGCATATGCATGAAAAAAAAATTGCAAGTAATCTAGAATGAATGCATGTTAATCTAGAAATGAGAATGCAAGTTCTTTTTGGTATTTTCAAATAAGAATGCAACTAGATTAAGAACAAGATAAGCAAATTAATTAAATAAGAAATGCAATGTTATGCTAAAATGAACTAACTAAAATGATAACAATCAAAAGCTATGAATCACAAAGAGTGTAGTAGAATTTTGGCATAATCTATGTGCTCTCAAAAAGTTCCTCAAAAAATGTAGTAGAATTCCACTATAATTTCTATGCTCTCAAAAAATTCGATCCTTTGATATGAAAAGGCAAGCTCTTAAATAGAAAAAGAGGGGGAATCTCGCATGTAACTCCTTTTGCCACATGTCCTAAGTGACTTCATTTTCCATTAAGGCTCTTCACTTTTTGGACAAATAGGCATGGAATTATTTAATTAAAAAGTGGAATTTATGCCACATATGGGGGTGTGACTAATTTGAATGATTTGAATAATTAAATTCAAATAGAGAGATGTCCACTCAAATAATTAAATGATATTAATTCCTTTTTGATGTGTATTAGCTAAAGGGGTAAGTTCAATTTAATTTAAAGCACATAGGACTTTAGAATTAAATTAAATTATCATAGGGGTAATTTAGCTAATATAAGTCAAAGACTTTAGGAATTAATTTAGCATTTGATTATTGCAATTTAGGGTCTTTGCAATTGACATCAAGTCAAATAGAGTCAAGTAGGAGAGAGAAAATTGCCTAGCGAGATAGGACTTTGATGACATAGAATTGAAATAATACACCAAAATTGCTTGAGATAATTAGGTGCCAATTTTGGGGTATTACATTTTGCCCCTCTTTGAATCGATGTGCGAGTAGCACATTGATTCAAAGAAAAGTCTGAAGTGACAGATGACGAGAATTTCCAAAGTCTAAGTTAGATTGTGAAGACAACGGTCTTACAAGAGAACCAGAATCAGGGTTAGATTGCCCCAATACCAATTGATGAAGATGTAGATTTAGGATTATCTCCAAAATCAAGGTTAGATTGCCCCAATACGAAGCTTAGCCCTCCAAGACCCAGGTTAGATTGCCCAGATAACGGTCTAAAAGAGATTTTTGATAGCCATCTCCAAAATGAAGCTTGACTCCTAGGAATCAGGGTTAGATTGCCCCAATACCTAAAAGATTTTAAGAACCATCTCCAGAACGAAGCTTGATTCCCGAGGATCCGAGTTAGATTGCTCAGATACCTAAGAGATAGATGATAAGATAACTGGATATGAGGCACCGAGATGCCCTAAGAAATGAGAACTGAAGATTCAGATCAGACTGATTCAAGAATTGATTCGACAAGATTTAATGATGCAATCATCCTGCCCCCTTGGGAGCGAGATCGAAAGATGACACGTCAGAGGATGATTGACAGCAAGAGGTTGCAGATAAAGATAAGATCGAAGATCCAAAAGAATTCAGAGTAGATTAAAGAAGCATCGAGAAGATGCAAAAGCAAATCAGAGCAATGCAGAGGTCTTGTTGACCAAGTTTGACCATGGTTGACCAAATTTTGACTAGGGTTGACTTTGATGATAAGAACAAAGAGATCTCGAGAACATGATGCAAAGATGAGGATTTGGCAGGAAAATGATGCCAAAAGGTTGACTCCACCAACGTCCGATCCCAAAGGGTCTCAGAATTTAAAATGCAATTTTGAGTTATGTAGAGATGTCAGATTTTAATTTCGATCCTGAAAACTTGTGCAACCGTGATGAAACTGGGACTAAAGATTAGAACCTTTGATGAAGATAATCAAGAGAGCACCAAACATTGTCTCAAATGCAAGCCTAAAAATGAACATGCAAGCCTAGAAAATGCAAGCCTAAGCTAAAGATGCAAGCCCTAGAATGAAAATGCAAACCCTAGGACTTGGTTGTTGGACTCACCGTATTTATCATCATAGAGCTGTTTAAGTTTAGAAAATCACAAGATGTCATACAATCCTCACTAATATCACTATCATGAGAATATGAATATGACATAAGTCTTAGGTTTGTCAGAATAAGATGTAAGCATTAAGCACTAATACATTTGGGGGCATTTTGCGACGGCTATGTGTCACAATTGTGACAGCTATGTGTCGCAATAGCAACACCCATAGACATCGCTATTTTTTAGTCACAAATTGCGACGTCTATGGGTAGCCGTCGCAATTACGACACATATCCCGTCGCAATGTTACTAAGATTTGTTAGCGGCATGGGCGTCACCCCCCCGTCGCATGGCTTCGGAGGGCCATCACAATCGCGACGGACCTCCCAAGCAATTGCGATGGGCACCTGCATCGCATTGCGATGGGTTGCCGTCGCAATTGCGACGCCCGTGGGTGGATTAAAAAAAAAAAATTTATGTAATACATTGCTAATGAACCACATTAATGCTTTTTTCTTTCAACAAATGAGGACAGCCACTGTAAAGACAACATGATAATGTACACTCACTGTAAGGACAGTCACAAATGAGGACATCTCACAGTGACTGTCCCTAGTGTAATTGCCACTTGAATGTATTGCTATTCAGCCACATTAATGCTTTTATTCTTCAACAAATGAGGATAGTCACTCTAAAGACAACATGATAAGGTACACTCACAGTGAGTGTACATTATCATGTTGTCTTTACAGTGACTATCCTCATTTGTTGAAGAAGAAAAGCATTAATGTGGCTGAATAGCAATACATTCAAGTGGCAATTACACTAGGGACAGTCACTGTGAGATGTCCTCATTTGTGACTGTCCTTACAGTGAGTGTACATTATCATGTTGTCTTTACAGTGAGTGTACATTATCATGTTGTCTTTACAGTGTCAATATATGTATTATTACTTAAACTAAAGAGTACTCTAAATAATATGTCATTGTGGAGTTCTGATTGCTTCCAATTTGATATATGCTTGTTCTACTTATGTATCCAGCATCATGTAAGAAAATTTGATGCTTTTAAAATAGATTCATTTAGCCATGAAATGCCTGTGCATGTTACATACAAGATTCCAAGGCCCAAAACTGATTACTCATTATAATTCATGTACAGAATGATAATCAACCACAACGAGGCATGCGTAGGCACTGCTTAGATTTTGAGGCATCAGAAGCTCGTAGAAGAAACTTGACCAATGGCTCATGGAATGCAACAAACTTATTGCCTAAAACAGGAGCATTGGTAACCACAGATGATGGTTTTGAAAAGAACACTTCACCATCAATGTCACGTGAGGGAACTGCAATTTCTGATGGCAAGCAACTTGTAGTATATAAGAGAGATGCAGGTACAGATGCTGGGAATACATTGCTAATGAACCACATTAATGCTTTTTTCCTTCAACAAATGAGGACAGTCACTTTAAAGACAACATGATAATGTACACTCACTGTAAGGATAGTCACAAATGAGGACATCTCATAGTGACTGTCCCTTGTGTAATTGCCACTTGAATGTATTGCTATTTAGCCACATTAATGCTTTTCTTCTTCAACAAATGAGGATAGTCACTCTAAAGACAACATGATAATGTACACGGGCTGTAAGTGTACATTATCATGTTGTCTTTACAGTGACCGTCCTCCTTCAAGTGGGAATTACACAAGGGACAGTCACTGTAAAGGCAACATGATAATGTAGAGAAATGTTGTCATTTGTATTTTCAACAGTGCCGAGAGAGATTCCCTCCGTGAAATCACAGCTACAATTTCTGAGTACGTTGGGTTTATTTTTCTTTTGTCATTATTATGTAATCTGGTATTCAGCTGTTACAGAGCTAAAATGCCCAGAAATGAGGACATATCTATGTTGAATTTATTGTTAGCGGCTTTGGTTATTTAGAAGTTTAATTTTATTTGTTCATCTTTCAAGCACAAATGTTTTGTGGACCGTAACATCTTCATTGTTTCGGGTATGCAATGAAACAGCTGTAACTTGCAACTACCTTCACGGTACTTGTGTACATTATCATGTTGTCTTTACAGTGACTGTCCTCATTCAAGTGGCAATTACACAAGGGACAGTCACTGTGAGATGTCCTCATTTGTGACAAGGATAGTCACACATGAGGACATCTCACAGTGACTGTCCCTTGTGTAATTGCCACTTGAATGTATTGCTATTCAACCACATTTATGGGCCTGTTTGGACCAAAGCACACAGTAGCATCTACAGAGAAGAATATCCCAGGTGTAACAAGTTGTAAGAATATACCAATAGTTCTAAGAAGTTCCCTAGCACATAGTAGCATCTACAGAGAAGAATATACAACATGAGGGCAGCCACTGTAAAGACAACATGATAATGTACACTCATTGTATGTGTACATTATCATGTTGTCTTTACAGTGACTATCCTCATTCAAGTGGCAATTACAGAAGGGACAGTCATTGTGAGATGTCCTCATTTGTGACAAGGATAGTCACACATGAGGACATCTCACAGTGATCGGTTGTCCCTTGTGTAATTGCCACTTGAATGTATTGCTATTGAACCACATTAATGCTTTTCTTCTTCAACAAATGAGGACAGTCACTCTAAAGACAACATGATAATGTACACTCATTGTAAGGATAGTCACAAATGAGGACATCTCACAGTGATTGTCCCTTGTGTAATTGCCACTTGAATTACACAAGGGACAGTCATTGTGAGATGTCCTCATTTGTGACAAGGATAGTCACACATGAGGACATCTCACAGTGATCGATTGTCCCTTGTGTAATTGCCACTTGAATGTATTGCTATTGAACCACATTAATGCTTTTCTTCTTCAACAAATGAGGACAGTCACTCTAAAGACAACATGATAATGTACACTCACTGTAAGGACAGTCACAAATGAGGACATCTCACAGTGACTGTCCCTTGTGTGATTGCCACTTGAATGTATTGCTATTCAGCCACATTAATGCTTTTCTTCTTCAACAAATGAGGATAGTCACTCTAAAGACAACATGATAATGTACACTCACTGTAAGTGTACATTATCATGTTGTCTTTACAGTGACTGTCCTCCTTCAAGTGGGAAATACACAAGGGACAGTCACTGTAAAGGCAACACGATAATGTAGAGAAACGTTGTCATTTGTATTTTCAACAGTGCCGAGAGAGATTCCCTCCACGAAATCACAGCTACAATTTTTGAGTACGTTGGGTTTATTTTTCTTTTGTCATTATTATGTAATCTGGTATTCAGCTGTTACAGAGCTAAAATACCCAGAAATGAGGACATATCTGTGTTGAATTTATTGTTAGCGGCTTTGGTTATTTAGAAGTTTAATTTTATTTGTTCATCTTTCAAGCACAAACATTTTGTGGACCGTAACATCTTCATTATTTCGGGTATGCAATGAAACAGCCATAACTTGCAACTACCTTCATGGTACTTGTGTACATTATCATGTTGTCTTTACAGTGACTGTCCTCATTCAAGTGGCAATTACACAAGGGACAGTCACTGTGAGATGTCCTCATTTGTGACAAGGATAGTCACACATGAGGACATCTCACAGTGACTGTCCCTTGTGTAATTGCCACTTGAATGTATTGCTATTCAACCACATTTATGGGCCCGTTTGGACCACAGCACACAGTAGCATCTACAGAGAAGAATATCCCAGGTGTAACAAGTTGTAAGAATATACCAACAGTTCTAAGAAGTTCCCTAGCACATAGTAGCATCTACAGAGAAGAATATACAACATGAGGGCAGCCACTGTAAAGACAACATGATAATGTATACTCATTGTATGTGTACATTATCATGTTGTCTTTACAGTGACTGTCCTCATTCAAGTGGAAATTACACAAGGGACAGTCACTGTGAGATGTCCTCATTTGTGACAAGGATAGTCACACATGAGGACATCTCACAGTGACTGTCCCTTGTGTAATTGCCACTTGAATGTATTGCTATTCAACCACATTTATGGGCCCGTTTGGACCGCGACACATAGTAGCATCTACAGAGAAGAATATCCCAGGTATAACAAGTTGTAAGAATATACCAACAGTTCTAAGAAGTTCCCTAGCACATAGTAGCATCTACAGAGAAGAATATGGGTCAACGAGGTTGACTTCAAAGCCATGCAATCTAATGGTAATAGTAATATCATAATTTGACATACTATCAGAAATACTTCCTAAATAGACTATTCAATCTTATAAGAGATGGATTCATGAGAACTATTATTTATGAAATATGAGTCAATGACTTTAATTAAAAAAATTACACAATCTAATTCTTGTAAAAATATCAAAATTTGACACATTGAAAATACCTTCCAAAAGTATCGTTAATTGATTAATATGAATCACTACTCATGAAATATAATTTTATAAACCTAATCTAAAAACTACACAATAAAAATCTTAATAGCAATATTGTAAGAAACTATTCCCAAAAGCAAGCCTAACAAAATTTGATGAAAATAATTTTTGTTTCACTCAATTTTGACATTCACAACTTCCTCTTTTATTATAATAAGAAAAAAAATGTCTTTTTAGATATACCTCATGAACCATACTTGAATAATCTATCATTTTTCTTCTCAAAAACATATTTGCAGAGCCTGCTTCTTTTACTTGTTTGTACTTTTATCTCTCTGATGGAAAGGGTTCCTTCAGGACACATTTTTCCAAGTTCACTGCTTGAGATATTTGAGGAGGGTTCCCCTGCTTGAGTATCCATCCAACCCATATTCGAGTAGTTCTACAATTGCACAGTCTAAATTAATAATACTGACAATTGAATGACGAATGATGATACATAGAATTGATATAAACTAATCCTAAAAACACTAAAACATTATTAATATATTTATATTTCATAAATAAAATTGATATAAAAGATTTGGAAAGATACATTAAAAAATAGAAAAACAGTAATTTATAATAGAAGGAAACTTAAATTGCTATTTAAAAAAAAAACAAGAGTCTTAAATCTTATCATTTTGTTTCATTATCATCCATAAGTACACACCTCTAGCATAATAATTATATTTTACCACCCATAAAATGAAAAAAAGATTTTCACAAGAGAAATTGAAGCTAGATTATAAAAATGAACCATCTTATTGGAAACTGGAACTGTTATCATACCCAAAAGGACTACAAAATTTCACCTTATCATACCCAGATTGTTGCTTTGCCTGGCGGAGGGAAATTTGATCAGTAAAATTGACACAGAGTATGTTGTCTCCATTGTCATGCTGGATAAAAAAACACCAACTTTAATGGGCATGTACTGTCCCTTATGTAATTGCCACTTGAATGCATTGCTATTTGATGCAGGGGCATCCCTAATGCAAGCCAAAGACACCATGATTGAAGGAAGTTGCCATGAAGCCAAGGAGTCAAATCCTATCAATTGGAACATAAGATTTTCACCTTGGAGCTTTGAAGGATTGACTGGTGAAAGGTCCTTTTGATTGACAAATCAAAGTCTTTTTGAATGACAAATCAGAGTCTTTTTGAATGACAATAAATTAGAATAGGAGTTTTAGATGTTTTCTTGGTTTGTAATAAATATTAAGGATTGATTTTATCTCCTTATAAACATCCACTTGTTGGACACAAGACCCCTTGGTGACTTATAAACCTTGGGCATCTTTTGAGTCCTTGGATGAAATGAGCATAGTAAGTGTTTATTAGGTGTCTTTTAGAAGTTGTTAAGAAGTTTGAAGGTCCAAAATAACTTTAATAAGGTTCCTAAAGTTTCACAACACATTTTTAACCTTCTCGGCAAAGTTGTTTGCAAAGTTGTAATGCAACTTTAAAAGTTGCTTAGCAAAGTTGACATTTGTTGGATAAACTGTTCTAACCACCTAGATGGTTGAACCAATGTTTGGAGAGCCTATTTTAGGCTGCAAATGGTCGAAGACAGACAGAGAACCAGTATTGTAATCATTTTGCTTTCATAAAAAATAAAAATAACCCTGTTTTAGTGCATTTCTGGTGAAAAATGAACTCTGTACGGCTGTACGGATAGTGGTTGGATGATAAAATTTGCCTGGAAGTTGTAATAGTGACATCTGATGCTTTGGAAGTTGGTTTGATTGATTCTCTTTGTTTTATATCTAAGTTATTTCAAATTTTCTGTGCATTGTTTACAAACCCTCATTTTCAAGGTTTGACTGATGTAAAGACCTTAACTCACGTTTCAACCATTGGAATTCCTTCTTCCTTGGTGGAATGAGAGTTAAGGATGTATATTTGTATATTCTAAAAGCCCTGCCTACTCTGCATCACTATTGAACCACATTAATGCTTTTTTCCTTCAACAAATGAGGACAGTCACTGTAAAGACAACATGATAATGTACACTCACTATAAGGATAGTCACAAATGAGGAAATCTCAGAGTGATTATCCCTTGTGTAATTGCCACTTGAATACATTGCTATTGAACCACATTAATGCTTTTTTCCTTCAAGTGGCAATTACACAAGGGACAGTCACTGTGAGATGTTCTCATTTGTGACAAGGACAGTCACACATGAGGACATCTCATAGTGACTGTCCCTTGTGTAATTGCAACTTGAATGTATTGCTATTCAACCACATTTATGGGCCTGTTTGGACCACGGCACACAATAGCATCTACAGAGAAGAATATCCCAGGTGTAACAAGTTGTAAGAATATACCAACAGTTCTAAGAAGTTCCCTAGCACATAGTAGCATCTACAGAGAAGAATATACAACATGAGGGCAGCCACTGTAAAGACAACATGATAATGTACACTCATTGTATGTGTAAATTATCATGTTGTCTTTACAGTGACTGTCCTCATTCAAGTGGCAATTACAGAAGGGACAGTCATTGTGAGATGTCCTCATTTGTGACAAGGATAGTCACACATGAGGACATCTCACAGTGATCGATTGTCCCTTGTGTAATTGCCACTTGAATGTATTGCTATTGAACCACATTAATGCTTTTCTTCTTCAACAAATGAGGACAGTCACTCTAAAGACAACATGATAATGTACACTCATTGTAAGGACAGTCACAAATGAGGACATCTCACAGTGACTGTCCCTTGTGTAATTGCCACTTGAATTACATAAGGGACAGTCATTGTGAGATGTCCTCATTTGTGACAAGGATAGTCACACATGAGGACATCTCATAGTGATCGATTGTCCCTTGTGTAATTGCCACTTGAATGTATTGCTATTGAACCACATTAATGCTTTTCTTCTTCAACAAATGAGGACAGTCACTCTAAAGACAACATGATAATGTACACTCACTGTAAGGATAGTCACAAATGAGGACATCTCACAGTGACTGTCCCTTGTGTGATTGCCACTTGAATGTATTGCTATTCAGCCACATTAATGCTTTTCTTCTTCAACAAATGAGGATAGTCACTCTAAAGACAACATGATAATGTACACTCACTGTAAGTGTACATTATCATGTTGTCTTTACAGTGACTATCCTCCTTCAAGTGGTAATTACACAAGGGATTTGTGTTTTCATTTGTGTTTTCAATAGCGCTGTAACCCTCCGCGAAATCACATCGGGATATAAGGGCAAAACAAACAAGAATGTTGTCATTTGTATTTTCAACAGCACCGAGAGAGATAAACAAACTTAAAACTCAGACTTAAGAAAGATGAAGGCAATGCTTCAAAAGGCCGATGCCCTAAATACGGGAAAACACAATACCACCATTAAACAATGCCCTAGTCACCGTATCAATGCTGCCAGCTCCGTACTAGTATGCTGACTGCTCACTTTCATCTTGTGATAAAGGTAACTTCATTAATCATACTTGAAATGGCAGCATACGAACTAAAGCTGATGAACATTTATAAACTAAAAGTTTAAAACTACAGATTACAAATGTAGTAGTTTCATACGAAAAGAACTTGATGTCTAAAATTTACCATTAGAAGTATCCAAAGGAATACCACAGTACTGTTGAACTTGGAGAATCGGAGATGATCTACACAGCAAGGTTCAACAGCTGTAAGGACTGTTACACCATCTTTAGCATTTGAATACATTTTCTCCTTGGCTTCTGGTGGATCCTCAAAGACCCCCAATGACGTTTTCCCTACAATTATCAATTGTTTGTCAGTATGAGATATTAATAAATAAACATTAATCACAATATTAGGCAAAGAATGTTCTTGATGTCTGAATCTAAATCACAGAAAGCTCTAATAAAGTAGTTCTTAGTTTCACATTAAACTAAGTTTCAATTTCAAATGGTTATAATAATTTTTGCAAGTTATAAGTAGCTGGTTACAGTATATGACATAAAAAGAAAAAAAATCATTTCTATTATTTTCTTCTTTTTCTCTTTCAATGAAGCTTTTGCACCACACAAATGCATACCAAGAATTTCTCAGGAGGTTTCAAGACCACTGCATACCAAACTTCTTCTCTGTAGATGCTACTGTGTGTCGTGGTCCAAACGGGTCCAAATAGACCTAGTGACTCTAGTAGGTCTCCAAAACCTGTTCTGCAGCAATAACTCTTCAATTTGACAAAGGACCTTATGAACTTATATGTTTTTTGAGTACCCTTTTTGATGTTCTAACAATCCTCCAACTCCCAGACCCTGACTCCACTCCAGCATATCAATGTCCTTATTGAGTCCGCAGACCTAATGCATGCCTTTGGGTGTGGGTTCCAAAACAAGGCATTGAAAATGGGTGCATGAAACCAAGATCAGAGTTTGAAGATGTCCACCATGCTCTAAAGATCTAGATTCAACAAGGTTTGAGGTCCTTTACTTGCCGCTACCCTCTGATCTTGCATAATCCATCAACTCCTAGTCAAGAACATTGAGATTCTTGACCTAGGGCTTGCTCTTGAAATTCTCTGGCTTAGTATCCTGTTCCAAAGCTTTTAAAATATGAAAATAAACCCCCTTAACTTGCATTTTACAAAGAACAGAGGATATCCTATGGTTTATTTGCAAGTTAAGGCCATTTGAATGCAATAACCCAAAAAATGAGGGTTTGACAGAACAACAGATAAGAAAAAGGAATAACTTTGATATAAGGTGTCTTGAATCTACCAAATAAACTCTCAAAGCATAAGATATAAATACTCTAACTTCCACACTGGTCTGCCCTCCCTTTCACATCCGTACACTGTACAGTGCTTGAAGGAAATGCACAGAAAAGGCTCTGAAATAGTGGCTCTATCTGACAGAGAGTCCATGCTAGGCTTCATGACTAACCTAGAGCACATTCCTTGTTATGGAGGAAGTTTGAATGGTGAAGAACTTATGGAATGGATAGAGGACCTAGATAACCATTTTGACTACAAGTATCTTATTAATAACCATTTTGACTACAAGTATCTTATGGATAGAGGACCTTGATAACCATTTTGACTCATTTAGTATCTTATTGAGCTTCACTTTGTTTCGAGAATATAGTTTAATATTCTCTACTAAACAGGGCCAACCACGTGAAGGTGGAAGCTCATTTGGCCCCACCCCCCTCCCCCTAACATCACTCTACATTCCCCGTTAACATCTAACATTCATTCATTCTTTCAATTATTAATAAAATGTAACATTCAATCAATATCACATGATAACATTCATTAACACATTAGATTCGTTAACACGCAACATTCATCAATATGAAAATAAACACATAATTCATGAACATTCATTAGCACATAATTAAATTCATTGAGACATAAAATTCAGTCATTATCAATTAAGGTATTTAGATGACAATCATTTCTTTTTTCTCTTTCTAATTTTTTTTCTATGTAAGCTCTAAGAGGAGCATCAGTGTTATCATCAATACCCCCCTCATCAGTTGTTTTGTTCTTTGTTCTTGATGATCTCAAATTCCTATGCTGATGCAAAGGGGGGTCCTCTACAATAACAAATAAAAGAGTTAAATTTAAAATATTTAATTATAATTGTTACAAGTATTTAATTATTTTAAAGAACATAACTGTGGCGCTCTTTAATTACCTGATCTGGCCACATCATTTTGTCTAGACTCAACCTCAACATGCTCATGAGCACCGACCCCTCGATCCTCTACAGTTGCTATACAAAATGTTACATTAATCCAAACACCAATTGTAATTACATATAAAAATTTTAATATCAAATGTATACCTCCACCACTAGGATGCACATCATGCGAACCTTCATTATGCATAGATTGTGTAGAAGGATTGTCAGGCTGCATTCCAATATCCTACACATTGTTATCATTGCTTTCTTAAAATAGATATACTCACTTTATATTAGAACTTAACATCAAATAGACTAATTGGTAAAGTATTCAATTTGAAATAAATTTCATTTAGCTTATTTACCTGTGGCTCAGATGCATCATTATTTGAACCTTGCACACTGATTTCAGCTCGTAGTCGTTCAGCCACGGCTCTATAGCCTTGTTGGAAGCCAATTCTCTTGTCCTCTTCTGTGAGGCATCTATTGAACTCTGACCCCTACATTTTTTCTTGGTATGGTGAATTTTACTTGCATTGTTTGATCAAAAAAAATTTCCTTGCAATATATAAAAAAATTGATACAAGTTTTCATTTACTAATACTTACAACTTGTGCTTGAAGTTTGGAAAAACCACCAGAGCCGAGCTTGTGTGTCCCATGCTTTTCTAATCTTGCCTTTGTTGCCTTTGATGTGTCAGGAAATCTATGAAAAGTTTGAAATATGTTAGAGACCAGTACATAATTAGTACATAATTACATTCTTACATAATTACATAATCAAAAGTATCTAGGAAAAATTTAGAGGTTAATTAGTACATAATTACATTCTCAAAAGTATCACATACCTTGCTCTACTCTCTACTGGTGTAATTCCTTTTTTCATGTCGGCTTAATACTTTCCATCCAAAATCAAACCCTGCCACTCAGCCTCAAGAACACAGGGCGGACGCTCGTGCCTTGGGTTAACCTCTAAATATTTCCTGTACTGGTCCCTAATATACTTCAAACATAAACCAGCTCTTTCAAGGAGCTTGTTTCTCTTGAATGCACGAGGTCCAAAAAGCTAGGTCATACTATGTACAAGATCATCCTTCAACTTTTTATCTTGGTTATTCCACCTTTTAAGTAAAAAAAAACATGTTAGACTCATAAATGGAGAGAAGCTACCTTTAATATAGTTCAAGAAATTGATGAAAAGGAAAACTATTCTAGCAATGATATGAAATCAAAATAGTGGTTTGGGGTTTTAGTTAGGATATGATGTTCCACCATGTACGTATGGTGGGCCCGAATATCCACAAACACTCGTCACCAAGTTTTCACCAAAAAATATCATTCCCTACAAAATAATCATGGGATCATTAGTCGATGAAGAGTGATCAAAAACTAAATTACTATTATATCACTATAGAATAATAATAACTTTAAAGTACCTGGAAGTTTGGATACTTTTAAGGGAACACCTTCATCGTCGCTGATGATCAATACGCAATCCTTCACCGTTCCCGTACTAGGAACACAGGAACATCCAGGAAATGATGTTGCATCGGGACTTGTTGCATCTCCTATTGCAAAAAATGAAAACCATTATCAAATGCCTCCAAGAAATAATACTTCAAGGGAAATAAATTGGTGCAGAGCACCCATGGCACAAACACAATCAAGGGATCTACATCGTAAATACATAACACTTAAACACATAACAAAAGAGAGAAAAAGAGGGATTTGTGTACCAGTAGATGGTGCAACAGTTGGTGCATTTAGGCTGTGTGTTGTTGACATGGCAGTCAGCAAGACATTTGTGGCTATCCTGGATGGAGGTGGCATTGTCATATCATCATGGAAAGGAGCTGAAGAATAAAATTGTTAGAGCATGCATAAATATAGAACGCGTGGACTAGCATGGACAAGATTGTTAGAGCATTAAAAAAAAAGATTGTTCGAGCATGTATTGTCAATGATTATGATCATTCCTATATATATTCAGTGGAAAACAAAAGTGGGGAATGGAACATGTGATCTACCTAAACCACTTGCAATACCGGCCTCATCATGGGAATGGGGTTCAAAATTACGCAAATAACTCTGTAAAGACAATGCATCCATATTTTAATTAATGTCATAAAAGAGCATAACATAAAAACCATTATTGAACTCTTGTAATAATTAAAAATTTCATTAATACTTACTTTAAAGTTTTCAGAAGTGTGCAACAACTCAGCTGCCCTGTCTTTTATTTCCTGAGTCTAAGGATGTATGGATACCAAACGTAGAAGTTCTTTCCCAATTTTCTTTAGCAGCTTTTTAATGGAACCGATCGGGTCATCGGTCTCTGCTAAATCAATAAAAAAAGGGTCCACAAGGGGGGACTCCTGAGGGACTGCAGGTTGCTTTCCCTCTCTCCGACCACCGGCCCTCTGTGACAACAATAGTATTAGTATTATCAAAATTACTCCAAAATAATGAAGAAAATAACATTAAAAAAAATAACATTTTGCTTCTATCTAGTTTGCACAATTACAATGAGTTTTACCTGCTCATGTGTAGATGAGCTAGGAATATCGTCACCATCACCTTCGGGCGGTTGCTCCATATTGTGCCCCTGTGTCAAAGATCAAGTATAAAAATGTTAGCCAAAAATTTAATAACTAAATGGTATGTTGGAGTCATTGATTAGAAGTTGGTTTAATAGTATGTACCACCCCCATGATAGTAGCCTCGTTTGTATCTATGCGGTTCAAATTGTAATCAATAAGCACCTCTTCCCCTGCACGTATTGATTTTATCGCACAGATGAATACACGATTTCCCTCGCGCGCCTCAAATATGCAATTGGGTTGCTTTATAGTTGACCCAGGTCGTGTACTATTTATAAAACCCGCAATATTCCCTGTTGCTTTTGGCCTTCCATCAATGTATATAGCCACACTTTTACTTTGATTATTGTCTTGCTGTTGTATATAATTTGCCGAGAGTGCATACCTACGCATACTTTTTTTATATTGAACAATATGCATCCAACTTTTGTAATCGTAACATGGTCCAACATACTCCATCAATTCAGAAACTTTGTTGTAAGACACCTTTATGCCATCCATAGAAAATAGGCCCAAACCATGTAATGATGATGGTGCTATGCGATATATCCTCTCATTAACACAAAAATTAGTGTTTATTGGAGGAAGTTCCTTGGGTACCCAATGTTTCTGTAGATGTTGGTACCTCAAGGGCACCTCGATGTCGCCTTTCGTCTCATCATCATAAGAACATGACCCCCCTTGAGCAAGGAAAAATTTCATGTGTTTATTGAATTTCCTTCTAGTCCTTTGACCTCTAGTTAATCTCCCTATTCTAGATAAACTGCATGTCTCACTTTCCTCTTCTATTCCTATATTTCCCTCACTCGAGGAAGACACTTCTGACAAATACCTATTTTCTGGTACTTGCAAATGGGAGAGATCTTAGAAGACATCAATCTTACTATTGATAAGTGTATTAAATAGACTTTCTATAAGGTGTATTGACTTATACCTGTCGATCCATGAGACTGTGCGGGATGCTCTTGAAAGGGGTTCAATTTCCTGTAAATGTAATTCAATTATCATGAGCATAATCAAATCATAATCATAATCACATCCATCATAAGCATCACATAAAAATTAAAAACATTAAAACGTACACATTATAACACTTATAGCTTTTAAATAGATAATGAATAAACTATGTAACCATTTAAGACAAATATATTTCTATCAAGAAATGAATATTAAATACATTAAGGATTGATGGCATACCTTTAAATTTCATCATCATCATCCTCATCATCATCATCATCATCATCATCATCATCATCATCATCATCATCATCATCATCCTCATCATCGTCGTCATCATCGTCGTCGTCGTCGTCGTCGTTGTCATCATCATCAACATCATCATCATCAACATCAACATCATCTTCATCATCATCATCAGTAGCAGCATCATCTTCTTCTTCTTCTTCATGAAAATTTGTCTCAGGAACATCATCCAATAATTGTCGATTGTGATCATCATCTACATCATCTTCTACTTCTTCGGTATCTTCTTCTTCCATCGCATTATACTTTATCGGTCTTCCTCTCGGTTCATGTCTAACAACAAATGACCAACCCAGTTTATGTGAAACCTCTGAGTAAAATACCTGCTCACATTGGCTTGGAAGAACATAGGGCTCATCCCCAACTGGCTCAAACGACCTTGTATTAACCATTGTAAATCCATTATCATGTTCAATAACAGTTCTATTAGGATCATTTGGATTAAGTCGTAGCCTGTACCATTTGACAACGAAGAGTACTAATTTGAAGGAACTAAAGTCGCACTCAAGTATATCATCCAAAATGCCATAGTATTGATTTTTAGACTCTTGAGGATCTAAGTCATTTCTAGATGAAATATTAGTCACTTGAAAGACTACAGTTATTCTAGAATCACAAGTTTTCTTCGTGTCATCCAACACTTTGACGCGAAATTTTTGACCATTACAGAACATACCCTTGTGGTGTTTAACCTGCAATAATATGTGAAACATGTCAAAATTATTATATCGTGAGTTGATAAACATACGGGTGATTAATAATTTTGTACGTACCTGGAAATCTCTTAAACCATATGCTAAATCTATTTCCCTTTGCGTAACATTAGAATCTCCATTACGATGAGCTTCTTTAACCAATGAAGATACACCTTCCCATGTTAATGTGTGACCAGAATGTTGACATCGTTCAATCCATACCGTCATCCAATCAAGATTGTTTGCAATATACAAATGTAGTGCATCCCACTCTCGAGCAACTGTAAAAAAAAAAAATAGACGACTTACAACCGATTTATTTTGAAGATTAATAAATAATTTATTACAATAACATCTTATAATTTATTACCTGTCACTTTCCTCAATCTACCTTTCCCCATCAAGTACTCCCCTTTAAATTTTTTACAAGGGTCGAGATCCCAAATGCGATCTACATGGATATTTGAAGCAAACTTAGGAAGATATTCAGTAATGTACACCATAGTCTGGTATACCATGTATCCCTCTACCATAGAACCCTCAGGATGTGCTCTTTGTCGAACCAAAGCCTTCAAAGATTTCAAGTGCCTCTCAACCATCCACATTGACCTAGTGTGTGCAGGTCCACACAATTCAATCTCCTCAACTTGGTGTATGAGGTAGTGTTCTTGTGCATTGAAAAAAGTTGGAGGTAGACACTTTTGCATTTCACACAATAAATGAGGAATTCTTCTCTTCCAATAGTTTATATCTTCTTTATGGATTTCTTTAGATGACAACCACCTACATTAAGAGATTCAAGTCACAAAAAATATATAAATACGAGACTTTACAAAATAATATACAATAGATTACATAGCAAGAAAAACAAATCGCGAATATAATAAATATATACAACAAATTGAATAGATATTACTACTTACCTCATGTATTTTCCAAGATCATATATCACTTGTTTGATGTTATTGTTGAAGTGCTCTGGGAGAGATAGAGGTAGCACGTACTGCAGTAATTATAAACCAATCATTTCATTATTTTCTAACATAACATAATGAATAGTACACGTAGTTTATGAATATATTGTAAATACAGAAGAACATAACTTACCTTGATGAAAGTATGCCAATCATGCATTTTGAGCCCTGGCCCAAATTCACTTTTCTTTGATATGAGATTGCTTATGTTCCCAGCAAATCCTGTGGGAAATCAAATTTTTCGTATGACTTCTTTTATGGCATCACTTTGCTGCTCCGTTAATAACCAAGGAAGGGCACTTATATTAATCTGATCTCTATTGCTATTTGAGTGAATGAAATTCTTCAGTGCATGATTGGATTCATGAATGTCATTACAAATTTTGACAATTTTTTCTTTGTCACGCCTTCCATCCAGTATTTTCCACAATGTCTCTGTTATATTCTTTCCAACATGCATAAGATCAAACAAATGCACAATTTGTAGGTCCTCGTAGTAGGGCAACCTACTAAATTGTCTGGGATAGCTTTTTAGTCCCTTTGGAAGGTTGTCAGTAGTGCCTTGACGACCTTCACGATCATCAATTACATAATTAGTAAACAAAAATCACAATAGAAATATATAAATTACAAACATAAACCATTAAGTGGAATGACATTACCTCGATGATTAATTCTATTATATTCCAACTTCCATAGGCGAGGTGTCATTCTTCGTGGCTTTGATGTAGTCTCTTCTTTCCCATTGAAAAGATGTTTTTCCATACTTCGATACTTATGATTCCTATGGAGGAAGTGTCTGTACTCATCAAACACATGCTTTCCTAAACTTTTTGAATGACGAGATTTCATCTTTGGACCACAAACTGGACATGCAAATTTTCCCTTTGTTTGAAGACCTACAAGATAATGATATAATTGGATTATTAAATATGTTGATTTTTATAATTAGAATTATCATGCGCAACTTGAATTCACTATAACATACCACAAAAATGTGTTAGCCCTGGGGCATCATGTATTGTCCATACAAGTATTGCATGTAATTGAAATTGTCTTTGTCCTATTGGTCTAGACACGTCATACATAGTGACACAGTTCCATAACTCCACCAACTCGTCAATAAGAGGCTCAATATATACATTCATATCTTTAACTTGATATTTACCTACTTGAATGAACAGTAACATTACATAATTATTGTGACCATTTTACTATAAGATTTGTAAGTACATGTAAATTAATAACTATCAAATGATAAAATACCTGGAACAATCATTGCCAACATAATGTGCTCCCTCTTTATTGACATCCACGGAGGAATGTTATTGTTGATAACAAAAACAGGCCACACCGAGCAAACAGATCTCATCTCTCCAAATGGATTGACACCATCCGCTGCCAATGAAAGCCTGAGATTACGAGGTTCTTCTTTGAAGTGTTGCCACTTTTCCTCTATGTGCATAAAAGCCGAACCATCCGTAGGGATTCGAATAATGTCATCTCGACTTCTATTGCGTGCATGGTAATCCATAAATTGTGCCAAGCTAGTACACCTGAATAATTGTCACATCCGTGGAATAATGGGGATGTAACGAAGAACCTTGTGAGGCACCTTTTTTGTTATTCGATCTGTTCGATATCTACTCGTATGACATACAGGGCATTGTGTTGCAAATTCATGTTCTTTATAATATATAATATGATCATTGGGACAAGCATGTATTGCCTGATACTCCATTCCAATATCTTTCATAATAGCAGATAATTCTCGATATGAGCGAGGTAGAATATTTGATGGTGGTAAAAAAAACTCGCCTATCAATCTACAGCAAAAAATATAAGTTGTTAATATAAACAATATTAGTGGTACATTATTCACCCTTTGTTAACTATAAAGACATATATGACATACCTTAACATACGTGACATTGTTATGTTGGATAAACCATTCATAACCTTCAAGTTCAACAACAACAATACAGCAGAGAGAAGAGTTGTTTGGGAGTCTTTGTATAGGGGCTCGTATGCCTTCTCAAGTAGAGGTACATCAAGGCTATCATCATCATCATGATCAGATCCGCTTGGACTAAATGTGTCATGGATCAATGTATTTATACCATCATCTTCAATTGTGTTTTCTAGTGCATGATCATCATCTTCCATGGGATCATTATCTTCACCTTGGATATTCGCACCCCCATGTTCCTCCATATCATGTACTTCCCTGGGGAGATCAACCTATATAAAATTGATTAACATAAATAAACCATGATCTTCAACTCATCATCAAGTGATTTCATATGTATATAAATTGTTAAAATGATATAATGAACAACTTACCAGTGGATGATAGTCATGCCCCCCTTCAATGTGACCATTCTCCCTACAATGTCTCTTAACTATTTTGATTAGCAATCTTCTACGGTTTAAGCCCTTACAAATTTTGCAGGGACAATAACATTTTCCATCACCTTTTCTTTTCAAGTTAGACCACAATCTAGCGATTGTCTCCCTATTTTGTTCTTCACTTATATTATCTGACATGATTGTTCTTCGCAGGAAGCAAAAATTGGGCTATGAAAACTTCGGTCTACAACTTTCAGTGACTAAGCAAAATTGTCAAAAGTACACAAATCTTCTTAGACCTAGTTAAATCCTTTAATATTTTAAAAGTCTAGTTAAAATATACATTAGATTAAAAAATATACAATTTTCATGCCTGAGCGCGCGGCTACGACTAGTGCAATGGTCTTCTTGCTTAGCTCTAGAAGCTCTCTAGCAATCAAAACATATAAGCTACAAGGCCTAGCAGCAATTTCAAAACATATAAGCTACAAGGCAAGACATATTACATGACATGGAAAAAGGATTAAAATATACATTAGATTAAAATATATACAATTTTCAAACCTGAGCGCGCGGCTATAACTCGTGCAATGGTCTTCTTGCTTAGCTCTAGAAGCTCTCCAGCAATCAAAACATATAAGCTATTAGAATTCATTAACTTTCTGTAATTGGAAAACTCTATTTGATATTAGACCGTAAACTACTACTATTCTCTCCATAAGAACTAAGTACAAAATTCTTTCAAGTTCACATCCATGATTCCCTTTAGATTAAAATATACAGCAAAAATAAGCTAAAAGTCTAGTTAAAATATACATTAGATTAAAAAATATACAATTTTCAAACCTGAGCGCGCGGCTATAACTCATGCAATGGTCTTCTTGCTTAGCTTTAGAAGCTCTCCCGCAATCAAAACATATAAGCTACAAGGCCTAATAGCAATTTCAAAACAAGGGTCATCAAAAGAACCAAAAACAATGTGTGCAAACAATACCTTGTGAAGTGGTATAGACAATTAGAAGATGCTACTATGTGCTAGGGAACTTCTTAGAACTATTGGTATATTCTTACAACTTGTTACACCTGGGATATTCTTCTTTGTAGATGCTACTATGTGTCGTGGTCCAAACAGGCCCATAAATGTGGTTGAATAGCAATACATTCAAGTGGCTTACACAAGGGACAGTCACTGTGAGATATCCTCATGTGTGACTGTCCTTGTCACAAATGAGGACATCTCACAGTGACTGTCCCTTGTGTAATTGCCACTTGAATGAGGTCAGTCACTGTAAAGACAACATGATAATGTACACATACAATGAGTGTACATTATCATGTTGTCTTTACAGTGGCTGCCCTCATGTTGTATATTCTTCTCTGTAGATGCTACTACGTGCTAGGGAACTTCTTAGAACTGTTGGTATATTCTTACAACTTGTTACACCTAGGATATTCTTCTCTGTAGATGCTAATGTGTGTCATGGTCCAAACGGGCCCATAAATGTGGTTGAATAGCAATACATTCAAGTGGCAATTACACAAGGGACAGTCACTGTGAGATGTCCTCATGTGTGACTGTCCTTGTCACAAATGAGGACATCTCAGAGTGACTGTCCCTTGTGTAATTAAGTATTGTGGGGAAGCATTCTAAATAACCAAAGCCGCTAACAATAAATTCAACACAGATATGTCCTCATTTCTGGGTATTTTAGCTCTCTAACAGCTGAATACCAGATTAAATAATAATGACAAAAGAAAAATAAATCCAACGTACTCAGAAATTGTAGCTGTGATTTTGCGGAGGGAATCTCTCTCGGCGCTGTTGAAAACACAAATGACAACCCACTTGATTTCGCAGAGGGAATCTCTCTCGGTGCTGTTCAAAACACAAATGACAACCCGCTTTATTCAAAACACAAATGATAACCCGCTTGATTTCGTGGAGGGAATCTCTCTCGGTGCTGTTGAAAACACAAATGACAACGTTCCTTTTTTTTTTTTCACTTATATCCCGACCAACATAAGGTCCATTTGTAATACAACATGATAATGTACACTTACAGTGAGTGTACATTATCATGTTGTCCTTAGAGTGACTATCCTCATTTGTTGAAGAAGAAAAGCATTAATGTGGCTGAATAGCAATACATTCAAGTGGCAATTACACAAGGGACAGTCACTATGAGATGTTCTCATTTGTGACTGTCCTTACAGTGAGTGTACATTATCATGGTGTCTTTAGAGTGACTGTCCTCATTTGTTGAAGAAGAAAATCATTAATGTGGTTCAATAGCAATACATTCAAGTGGCAATTACACAAGGGACAATCACTGTGAGATGTCGTCATGTGTGACTGTCCTTGTCACAAATGAGGACATCTCACAATGACTGTCCCTTGTGTAATTCAATTGGCAATTACACAAGGGACAGTCACTGTGAGATGTCCTCATTTGTGACTGTCCTTACAATGAGTGTACATTATCATGTTGTCTTTAGAGTGACTGTCCTCATTTGTTGAAGAAGAAAAGCATTAATGTGGTTCAATAGCAATACATTCAAGTGGCAATTACACAAGGGACAATGTCATGAGCCGTGACATATTGAACTTAGTATAATAATAAAATGATTAGATGATATATAATAATCTATTATTAATGGTATATAACAATAATATATAATTATTATCAAAAGATAATAATAATATATAGTTAGCATAATAAGTAATATGTTAATTAAATAATATTAAAATATTAATAAATAATATAATTATGATTATAATTATAATATAAATTAATAATAAATAATTATTAATAAATTATATATATTATATTATAATAATATATTAAGTAATAATATTAAATCAATTATTGATATAATAATTTTAATATATAAATAATATTAATAAACCTCTCAATATAAAACAATATGTTATCACTATAATAATATTTATTATAATATTATTAATATTACTAACATCATTAATTATAATATTTAATAATAACAATAACATTAATAATAATAATAATAATAATAACGTTTAAAGCAATATCGAATATCTGTAATCGATATACATCTACATTAAACATCTGCATTATCTATCACGATGAGGAATGAAGAAGTGATACAACAATCACTAGTCATTACACATCGATACCATGAGAGGATGATTAATGAACCAAATACTATGAAGTCAAGATCAACATGATATGAATAAGGGATAGGTTGCTATGTGTTTCAGAAGATGTATTGATAAGCAAGAAGGATAACCATTCATATATTATAAATAATCATTAATTGCACAAGTTTAGACAATGACATATCCGATAAAGCAATATCAAACATGAAGACCCGCTAGCAAATATTCACCATCACTTCCTATGTTATCATGACAATAACATAAACTAGATTGAATTCTACTATCTATATCAATAGACACCACATAGGAGGATATCGACTAAAGGATTGAAAGATTATCGATTGTCTGAGATAAACCACATCTTGTAGAAACACAAAAGCATCAGTGATTATATCACAAGCTATTGATGAATGAGGCATCAGTCATGGATAATAAGTACAATGTATCCTTAAGTATTAACAGGAATGGAAGTCAATTTGAAGATCAAACTCCATTACCAGCAATCAACCAATAAATGGACAATTATCAGAAAATGATATCGACTTATATCAGAGTAGAAAGATTGGATATCATCATAACAATATGGGATAAGGCAAGAGTTAATATCGATTGACTAAATACTAATGATAGTTAGACCAAACTAATACAAACACAATGGATGTTAACTACTGGTTGCACTACCAATTAGGGAAGATTACCTTCATAAAAAGATTTGATATTGAGTCAATCTGGGAGTTATCTATGATCAGAAAATAATGAAATAATATTATGTGAACTGTCGGATTATGGAAAGGTGTGATTAACAAAGGGACATGGAGGAAGAAACAAGACACGTCTCATTCATAGCATCTCTTCATTTGTTAAAGACAATATAAGAATGCATTCTCGTCAGTCACTCAAGGCATCATTAGAACTTTATTTACTTATCCATATTTGGATATACTCAATAGAGCATCTGCCTTTGGCAGTTTGGTTTCAAGTTTATCATTGCAGATCAGAGACAACACCATGATTGCATAGATAGAAAGGATAGTCAGAAACAACATCAATATTTGAAGTTGCAAGCATATAATTCAGAATCTGAAATAGCAACATATCACTCATAGCGATATTACACATTTGCATAATTACATCATCATATCAGACACAACAAATACATTGTTGTAAGCAATACTTATTGATTGTATATCGATATTGTTTATATCAGACATACCATCATTATACTATCACTATAAGTGATAGGAAACATCATATTCATAGCATATTTCATATCATTATATCCGACAGTGCTATTAAACATATTGGTATCAATATCATCTTGCACACATATTGTGATTGAATCTGAAATAGCGGTTGATATCTTAAGTAACCTCCATTACTTAGTTTAATTGTAAGTATCTGATAGAGTAAGTCTAAGAAGTGGAGTAATTGTTCCTATTTTCCAAGTTAGCCAAAAAGGGGACATTACAGACAATCACTGTGAGATGTCCTCATGTGTGACTGTCCTTATCACAAATGAGGACATCTCACAATGACTGTCCCTTGTGTAATTCAAGCGGCAATTACACAAGGGACAGTCACTGTGAGATGTCCTCATTTGTGACTGTCCTTACAGTGAGTGTACATTATCATGTTGTCTTTAGAGTGAATGTCCTCATTTGTTGAAGAAGAAAAGCATTAATGTAGTTCAATAGCAATACATTCAAGTGACAATTACACAAGGGACAATCACTGTGAGATGTCCTCATGTGTGACTATCCTTGTCACAAATGAGGACATCTCAAAATGATTGTCCCTTATGTAATTCAAGCGGAAATTACACAAGGGACAGTCACTGTGAGATGTCCTCATTTGTGACTGTCCTTATAGTGAGTGTACATTATCATGTTGTCTTTAGAGTGACTGTCCTCATTTGTTGAAGAAGAAAAGCATTAATGTGGTTCAATAGCAATACATTCAAGTGGCAATTACACAAGGGACAATCACTGTGAGATGTCCTCATGTGTGACTGTCCTTGTCACAAATGAGGACATCTCACAATGACTGTCCCTTGTGTAATTCAAGCAGCAATTACACAAGGGACAGTCACTATGAGATGTCCTCATTTGTGACTATCCTTACAGTGAGTGTACATTATCATGTTGTCTTTAGAGTGACTGTCCTCATTTGTTGAAGAAGAAAAGCATTAATGTGGTTCAATAGCAATACATTCAAGCAGCAATTACACAAGGGACAGTCACTGTGAGATGTCCTCATTTGTGACTGTCCTTATAGTGAGTGTACATTATCATGTTGTCTTTAGAGTGACTGTCCTCATTTGTTGAAGAAGAAAAGCATTAATTTGGTTCAATAGCAATACATTCAAGTGGCAATTACACAAGGGACAATCGATCACTGTGAGATGTCCTCATGTGTGACCTTTGTGAAGGCAAGTGCCAATTTGTACCCAAGTTACCAATATTGTGGCAAAAGTGGGAATGAAGCATTTAGGGGTCAAATTGGGCAAAGAAGTGTAGAAGTGGCCTATGTGAGGTCTAAATAGCATAACTAAGTCATGGTTAGGGTCTTATGGTGTTTGAACAATAAGTTTTGAACCAAAATCCCAAAGGTTGTAACAAGTTGTCAATGTTGTCATTCACAACATTGACAACATTTGTGCAAGGGAGCATTTTCGAGTAAGATGGTTATGTAACTATATGAAACCATTGAATTAGGCATCAGATCAACTATAAGAGGCCTCCATCGATCTGTGCAAAAGGTTGGGGGGAAAAACATTTGGAATTAAGAAGATTTGTAGAGTAACACGGTTTTAGTGAATTCTTGAGTTTTTTTGTTTCTTTGTTTTCAGTTGATTAATGGATTAGATAGCTCGCAGTGTCTATTGGAAAAGTTAGTACAAGTTGTTTTTTTATTCTGTGTTGTGTTTTTTTTGAGTTTTGAAGCATTCCAACTAGTTTGTTAATTCTTTTGTTAAGTACCCTATCATTGGTTTGAACCAGACAGGTTGAACAAATGGAGTCTTAGCTCATCATTCCATTGTCAATTTTGTACGGGCTCTTGGAATGGGTGAGGAGACTCCATGTACTATATGTTTGGAAGGAGGGGCCCTGGGAAGCTCATTTTCTATGTTTGCAATGATGTCCTAGGTGAGTCAGTTGAGCACAGTTAGGGATGACAAATCATTACAAGAAGATTACAACAAGTTGAATGCATTGGTTGCTTCAACTAAAATCTCATGGAGAGGTAGACACACATCTAAAGAAGCCCCAAGTCAAATTAGAAGATTGGGTGAGTTTCTTTGGCTGCTAAGAAAACAAACTCTTAGTCAGATTGTCCAAGTTGTGTCAAAATACTTGTTTTCAGGCATGGCTGTAGCAGTTGGTGTACAAAAAATCTAGGAGGAGAAGACCTTAGATATCTTGGAGTTCTCAATAAAGGGCATCTGAATCCTAAGCCCTTTAGGTGGCTTAATATAAACAAAAAGGCTTGACAAAGGCCTAATTGCTAGCAGCCTATTTTTGGGTGCAATTGGCATGGTTTGATGAACCGGATTGAAGTACTGATGAAAAGTATAGGTGAAGGAGTAATATTGAGACCAATAGAGGTCCTAGTGGCTAGCCTCTCCATGGAGTAAAGTTCTAGTTGAATGTGTTTCAATTTGTGAAGACAAGACTAGGAGTGTCCTAGTAGCTAGATTGGTATTGAGCAGAGTTCGTTGTATTTCTTGTTGGTGTGCACTAGTTGAAGGAGTGGGATCTGGGGTAGAGATACCTAAAGAGTGTAGGGATAGTTAAGTACCCTATCAAGTCAAAACATTGGCCTAAAGAGACCCTAGTGAAGGATAGGGAGTGAGCAAGACAAAGTGTTACATCAATTAACAAGATCATTTTTTGGTAATTGTGTACATTATCATGTTGTCTTTATAGTGACTGTCCTCATTTGTTGAAGAAGAAAAGCATTAATGTGGTTCAATAGCAATACATTCAAGTGGAAATTACACAAGGGAATATCACTATGAGATGTCCTAAGTGTGATTGTCCTTGTCACAAATGAGGACATCTCACAGTGACTGTCCCTTGTGTAATTGCCACTTGAATGAGGACAGTCACTGTAAAGACAACATGATAATGTACACAAGTACCGTGAAGGTAGTCGCAAGTTAGGGTTGTTTCATTGCATACCCGAAACAATGAAGACATTATAGTCCACAAAACATTTGTGCTTGAAAGATGAACAAATAAAATTAAACTTCTAAATAACCAAAGCCGCTAACAATAAATTCAACACAGATATGTCCTCATTTCTGGGTATTTTAGCTCTCTAACAGCTGAATACCAGATTACATAATAATGACAAAAGAAAAATAAACCCAACGTACTCAGAAATTGTAGCTGTGATTTCGCGGAGGGAATCTCTCTCGGCGCTGTTGAAAACACAAATGACAACGTTCTTGTTTTTTTTTCCCTTATATCCCGATGTGATTTCGCAGAGGGTTACGGTGCTGTTGAAAACACAAATGACAACGTTCCTTTTGTTTTTTGCCCTTATATCCCGACAACATCGCAATTGCAAGTTAGGGCTGTTTCACTGCATACCCGAAACAATGAAGATGTTATGGTCCACAAAACATTTGTGCTTGAAAGATGAACAAATAAAATTAAACTTCTAAATAACCAAAGCCGCTAACAATAAATTCAACATAGATATGTCCTCATTTCTGGGTATTTTAACTCTCTAACAGCTGAATACCAGATTACATAATAATGACAAAAGAAAAATAAACCCAACGTACTCAGAAATTGTAGCTGTGATTTCGCGGAGGGTTACGGCGCTGTTGAAAACAAAAATGACAACGTTCTTGTTTTTTTTGCCCTTATATCCCGATGTGATTTCGCGGAGGGTTACGGCGCTGTTGAAAACACAAATGACAACATTCTTATTTTTTTTGCCCTTATATCCTGATGTGATTTCGCGGAGGGTTACGGCGCTGTTGAAAACACACATGACAACGTTCCTTTTTAATTTTGCACTTATATCCCGACAACGTCGCAATTGCGACAGTGCCAAATGTATTATCATCACAAATTGTGATGGTGTCGGGCTATATTTGAAAAAAAAAAGGCCAAAACCGCATGACATTTGCCTGCCGTCGCAAATTGCCGTCGCAATTTCACCCCAAATGTATTAGTGAAGGCATAAGAAGCCAGAATGACCTGAACACCTATTCCTTTTGATCTAGCAAGTTAACATAAGCATTAGAGCATAGATGCTAGAATGACCTGAATGTTGCTTGCAAAAAACACACCAAACATGTAGGATTTCCTTCTTTTTCCAAAGATTGCTCGCAGTGACCCTTATGTTCACTTAGCAGGACGAGCGTTTACAATTTCAGTAGTAGCAGAAAGAAGTCGCTCAAAAGACAAGGAGAAGAACCAACCTCACCAAAGCGTCCATATAAAAGGATTCAAGGTACACATGGCCATCCAATATGAGATGGAGGCTCTTACAGATGGACACCCCTCTTATATGAATTTTTTGGATCATTGGAACTAAACCAACAAGCAGAAAGCAAAGAAAGAAAACAAACAAACCCTCAAAGAAAACAAAGCTCAACATCCCTCAGAGGAACACACATTTAGTTTTAGTTTCAGTTTATGCTCATGTTCAAGAAAATTGGAGTCAAATCGGAAAGATAATGTTCAAAGTCTTGACGAGATAATGACAATAGGCAGACACAGTGAGAAGCACTGGTGACTAATGCAAGGGAGAGATCCCGAAAGAGAGAGGTCAAACGAGAGCTAGGTATCAGCAGGTAGGCATAGTGGGAACCACTGGCAACCGATACACAAGAGATCCTTAGGGAGAGAAATCTCAAAGTAGCTAGGCATCAGCAGGAAAACGTAGCGAGAGTCACTGGTGATTGATGCTCGAAAGAGTTTCTGAAAGAAATAGGACAATGCCCCCTAGACCAAGCGGGTGCCCCCAAGTGTGAACTAGTTCCAATGTATGAAGAGTCAAGGAAAAAACTCAAAGACAACCAAAGGCAAGTGCATGAGCTAGCAAACCAAAGCAAGAAACAAACTAGAGTAGGAAACAAAGGAAGGAACTAAAGCAGGAAAGCAAACTAAGGCAGGAAAGCAAAGAGACTAAAGTGGGAAACTAAGAGCCAAGCAGTGCTAGGATGAGATGTTGCTTTAGGGAACAAGAGGCACCTGTTTACCAGGTTTTCTCCATCTTGGTAGAGATTCTATTTTTGCTACCATGATGCCTGTTTACCAGGTTTTCATCAATGGCACATTTTTTTCTTTTTCAATTTTTTTGTATTTTTCTCTTTTTTGCTTTTTTTTTGTTTTGTTTTTTTTGTATTTTTTTAATTATTATCAAGGCACCTGTTTACCAGGTTTTCACCAGGATAATAGATACATCAAAGCGCTTGTTTACTAGTTTTTTACTAAGATGATCATTTTTTTAGGACATTTTGTAATTTTTAGGATTTTTTGAGAATATACCATTTTTAGGATTTTTTCAGGACCAATAAGTATGTACATGAGCACATAGAGAATGTCAGCTATAGAACTTCTTCAAATGAAGAGTGTTGATGGGCTCTTCGAGTGCCTCTCCTTTAGTGGTGGAGAGTTTGTATGTGCCAGATCCAAATGCTGCAGTAACAATGTATGGACCAAGCCAGTTTGGTTCAAATTTTCCTTTCTGAACTCTCTGCTGTTGATTCTTGGGGTTTTCTCTCAGGATGAGATGACCCACTTGGAATTCCCTTTGTCTAACTTTTTTATTGTATGCTTTTGAAATTCTATTCTGGTATGCTCAGAGATGATCGAACACCACCTTCTGACATTCATCCAATAGGTCAAGCTCTTGTAGCCTAGATATTCGGGTGTCTTCATCAGTGATGAGGCCCTTTAGAGAGACTCGCAAAGTAGGAATCTCGACCTCAATAGGTAACACTGCATCTACTCCGTAGACTAAGGCGAAGGGTGTGGCCCCTGTTGGTGTCTAAAAACTTGTTTTGTAAGCCCATAAAGCTGGATTAATTTGGAGATGCCAATCTCTACCAGATTTGTGAACTGTTCTGTGCAGAATTTTGAGAATTATTTTATTGGAAGCTTTTGCTTGTCCATTACCTCGAGGATAATAGATAGATGACCAATGCTGAATAATCCTAAATTTGGCACACAAGTTCGTCAAGTCCTTATTTTTGAATTGTCCCCCATTGTCAGTGATAATAGATGAGGGTACACCATATCTACAAATGATGTAGTTCAAAATGAACATAGCAATAGTCTTTCCATCAGCAATGGTGAGAGGAACTACCTCGACCCATTTGGTAAAGAAATCTGTAGCAGTGATTATGAACTTGTGTCCCCTTGAAGAAGGATGAATCTGCCCTACCAAATCAAAAGCCCATTGTTGAAATGGCCAAAAAATGATGAAAGGTATAAGCTCTTGAGTAGGAGCATGAATCAGATTCCCATGATATTGTCATTGTTTGCAAGTTTTGGCATATTGAACAGCTTCTTTTTCCATATCTGGCTAGTAGTATCCAGCTCTAATAAGTTTGTGAGCTAACGTTAGACCACTTGAATGAGAGCCACATATACCTTCATGTACTTCAACTAGCGCATGTTTGGACTCATCGGGTTCTAGAAACCTAAGGAGAGTACTGTCTAGACCTCATCTATACAAGTCATTTGCTATGATAACATACTGTGAAGCAGTGTGAATGAGGTGACATTTCTCATTTCAGGTGTAGGTGTCAGGAATGATTTGGTCCTGAAGGTAGGAATAAATGTGATGGTAGCAGGATGAGTCATGTCCAATAATTGAATAGATCATCCTGGAGTCGGGGCTATCATAGGCAGGGTAGTGCAATGTTTCCACCAGGAATTCGTGTCTGAAATCATTTTCTGGCATTTGTAGCATTGAAGTGAGAGTAGCCATGGCATCAGCTGCGTTATTGTTTGCTCTTGGAATTTATTGGAAAGAAATGTGTGCAAATTACAATTTGAGATCATCCACCATTTTCTTGTAAGGTATTAGCTTGTCATCCTTTGTTTGATAAACATCATTGACTTGGTTGATAATCAACTGAGAGTCTCCAAAAAATTTGAGCTCATCCACATGCCATTCAATGGCTATCTTCATGCCATTAATGAGAGCTTCATATTCAGCTATGTTGTTCATGCAAGGAAACAACATCTTATATGCTTTTGGCAATGAGTACCTTTGAGGTGTTATAAATAGAATACATGCACCTGATCCTTGTTGAGTAAATGATCCATCAAAGAACATGCTCCAAGACTGGTGTGTAAGAAGCATGATGGATTCATCTGGAAATTCAATGCTCAAAGGTTGATGATCTTTTAATGGAGCTTCTGCCAACTGATCAGCAATTGCTTGTCCCTTAATGGATTTTCTTTCCACATATTCGATGTCAAACTCACTAAGAATCATGACCCATTTACCTAATCTACCTGTGAGGGAAGCTTTGCTCAACAGATACTTCAGTGGATCAATTTTTGCAATAATGTCATAGCTTCTGAGATGCAAACACTACAGCTAGACAAGCCTTTTCAATAACTGAATAATTCATCTCATAAGAAACCAACATTTTGCTGATATAGTAAATAGCCCTCTCTTTACTGTTATGATCTTCTTGAGCTAGGAGAGCTCCCAAAGATGTGTTTGTGGCTGAGATGTACAGTATAAGTGGCTTCCCATGAATGGGAGGCATCAAAATTGGTGGATTAGTGAGATACTGCTTTATCTGAGTAAGTCCTTTATCACACTCTTCATCCCATTTATAGGTCACACCCTTGTGTAGAGTTTTAGTAAATGGTTGGGATTTATTAGCTAATTGTGAGATGAACCACCGGATGGATTGTAATCTTCCCTGGAGACCTCTCATCTGACTTATGTTTTTAGGTGGAGGCATGTCCATAATAGCTTGCACCTTTTCTAGATCCACCTCTATACCCTTGGCTGAAATAATGTAACCCAAGAGTTTTCCAAAAGTAACACCAAATGCACATTTCTTGGGATTAAGTCTTAGGCTAAATTGTTCCATACGATCAAGAATAGGACCCAAATCTTCAAGGTGAGTTCTTCATTGCATACTTTTGGCTAAAGTATCATCCACATAATCCTCCATGGTCTTATGCATCATATCATGAAAAATAGTGGTAACAGCTCTCTGATATGTTGCTCTAGCATTCTTGAGCCTGAAAGGCATGACATTCCAGTAGAAAGTGCCCCAAGCACATGTAAAAGCAGTTTTTTCCTGATCCTCTGGTGCAATTTTTATTTGGTTATAGCCAGAGAAGCCATCCATTAGTGAGTACATCTCATATCCCGCTGTCATGTCTACTATCATATCAATATTTGGCAATGAAAAGTCATCTTTTGGACATGCCTTATTGAGAACCCAGAAATCTATACATACATGAATGGACTTATCATACTTGGTGACAGGAACAATGTTTGAAATCCATTTGGCATAATCAATTACTCTTATGAAGCTAGCTTTAAGAAGTTTCTCTAGTTCAGCCTTAACCAAAAGTGCCACATCAGGGTGCATCTTTCAAAGTTTTTGCTTGACAGGTTTGATATCTGGTGCAACAGATAGATGATGCATGATCAAATTAGGATCTAATCCAAGTATATCAGAATAGGTCCATGCAAAGTTTATTTTCTTACTTCGGAAGAAGTTAGTGAACTCTTCTTTCTCTTGCGTAGACAATGACTGAGCTAAATGTATGATTTGTGGAGCAGCCTCTGTACCCAAATTCACTGCTTGTGTCTGTTCTATCAAAACTGATGATCTTTCCTAAAAATGACTTGGGAGAGTATCAAGTATCTCATCTTTAGGTGCCTCAGAGAGGTTTTCACCCGTAGATACATCTTTTATTTTTACTATTTTATGCTCTGATACTGCCACAATGTGGTTTTCACCACCAGAGCTTCTATTTTTTCTTTTTTTGATTTTTTGACTAAGATACTTAATATCCCCCTCTATCATGTTGACATTGTATTCACTAGTGGAAGACATTATGGGCTCAATTGCATGGAGGTAACAGGCTAGCTCATAATCATTCTGGAATGTTAGGACTTCATTGGATACGGAGGAAGAGTTCCAGTCAATAAGATCAGGGCGGTGGAGCAAAAGAGTAGGAGTAATGGCTGGTTCGATTGCGTTCACGGTATGATTCTCAAAAGCACTAACAAGCAAGTCAAGACCCAAAGAAATTTCATCCAAAGGAGTGTTCGAAACCCTATGAGACCCTACGTTAGAAGTAAAAGACATGTTAACACCAATAGCATCTAATTCGGGTGCCCTAGCATTAGACCCCTCACCTATTTCGAGAAGTCTTTCATATTCATGAACAGTATCAATGTCTACATCAAAAGTAGCAACAGACAAAGAATCAAACTCATATTCATGTGAGTCAGTACTTAATGTGGGAATTCCATCAGCATTGGCATCATCATCAGACTCATTATCATCTCTGGTGGCATTAACGACTTGCTGAAGTTTTTCTTGTTCATACCTCTTTTCAAAATGTGGGAAGACATATCGCTCACCAATATAATGGGGATCATTAGTCAATGTTTCTTTCCATTTCTCATAAGTGAATTCATGCACTGAAGAGGTTTTATCAGAACTAGTCTCAGAATAAGTATCAATATCTGTCTCAGTCTCAGTTTCTACCATATGAACAGGAATGATAGGCTCATCAGGTTCTTCAAAGAGCGTACCAAGATCTTGAGGTATGGGATAAGGAAGGACATCTTCATCAGAGCTAGCCTCTAGATTTACCTCTAGTATAGTATCCTCAGATTCTGACTCAGGTTTAGGTTCAGGTATGAACACAAATTTCTTCATTCCCAAATGGAAAGCCTTCTTTTCAAAGCCTAAGCCAGTGGTGTCTTTTGAGCGGTGACCAGTAGCTTCAATAGGTTTCAAAAAACCATTGTCATTTATTCCTATTGGACCACTCCCTTTGTACCCAAAGTGCTTCATGATCTTGAAGCCTTCACCGTAGGGTTCTTGTTCTAAATCTGGAGAAGGAGTAGTTTTCTCAACTGTTTCTTTCCCTTTATAAATCCAAGCCTTGATAGCTCTTTCTTCTTCCTCATCCTCTAAAGGTACTGTAGCTTTAACAAAGGCACCATCATAAACAATCTGAGGGGAGCTAGTGGTGTTATTCTCAGAAGGTCTTCCATAAGAGCGTGGAGACGGAGGTAAAGCTACCAGGGATAGCACAGGTTCCATTTGGTACTCTCCCATGCTAGTATCCTTCAGTATCAAGGTTTTTTCCATTTCTCTAAGCTTACCATCATAGAACTCAGTGGAGTCTCTATTTGTTGGAACCAAGCTATCTGCAGATTGTGCAAGAGTGTTGCAAGCATAATTGGTGTTAGCCAAAATGATGACTTCTGCGCCATGGAAAGGAAACTTGATGCATTGATGGTAAGTGGATGGAATAGCTTGCATCTCATGAATCCATGGTCTTCCCAACAAAATGTTGTATGCCAAAGGAATATCAAGGACCTGAAAAGTGACATCTCTCTCAACGGGACCTACTCGTATAGGTAGCACAACTAAGCCTTGGGATTTGTGTTCTTCTTCATCATATGCCTTAATGGTAATCTTTTTGTGGGAGTCTATGCAATCCTCATCATAACCTAGCTGAGTAAGCAATTTGGTTGAATAGATGTTAAGAATAGCACCATTATCAATAAGCACGCGACAGACATGCTTAGGGCCTATCATCACCTCTATGTGCAGGGGAGCATTATGTGGGTGACTCAGCAAGTGATCATCTTCTTCCGAGAAGGATAAATAGTGAGGTGAGGTCAAGTGATCCACCATAGATTGGAACCGATTAAGATCAAGGTCTTTGGGAACATTCACCTCGGCAAGGGCCTTATCCAGAATTTTCCTGTGAGCAGGCGAGATTTTCAACAACTCAAAGATGGTAATCTGAGCATTAGTTTGCTGGAGTTGATCTAGAATACTATAACTAGTAGTATTAGGCGTAGGGGTTGATTTCAGATCTTGCCTGATAGGACCAGTAGTAGTCTTATCAATGACTTGTTTCGGAGCAGCCTTGTCTACAGTTTGTTTCGAGGAATTGTTACCCATAGTTTGCTTTGGAGGATCAGGGCCTTTCAGCACAACTCTTCCATGTGAATGAGTAATGACATTAGCACAATCATGAGTTTTTTTAGATTTAGATGAACAAGATGTGGAACTACGCAAGATAAATGGAGTCCTAGGTTTGCAAACATCGCCATTCCCCTCAGAAGAAGCCATATTGCAATACTCAACCCCAACAGGTTCAAGCATATTGATGACATTATCCATAGCAGTGTATGTATAATTAACCTTGGCATTGTTTTTCTTAGTTGTGGAAGACTCACCTTTCTCATGAGGAGGGAAAGGATTCTTAAATGCTTGATGGTCTGAATTCTTATTATGGTTTTCCACAAGAATTTCATGCTTATCAATGAGATCTTGAACTTTGTGCCTCAGCTGATGACAAGTAGACATCTTATGACCAATGTTTTGGTGGTAGTCATAGTAATCATTATCATTCCACCAATAAGGTCTCGGTTGTGGGTCATAAAGATGCTTTTCCAATGGAGTGAGCACTTGACTCTCTATAAGAGTTTTAAAGACCACATCAAGAGGCTCTCCCAGAGGAGTGAAGTCATGCTTGGGTCGATCAGCCCAAGGTTTGTTCCTAGAAAACTTTGAATCTTGTTATTTATCTATGGTGGTGGTCTTTTCAACAGCCTTAGCCACTTGCATACTAGAAGTAAGATTAAAGATAGGCTTCGAAGGCTTCGTGGTGACATTATCAACCACTCCATCATTGACCACATCTCTATTTTTGTTCACATTCTTTCATTTGTCTTTGTTTGTGGAGAATCCTTGCTTATTATCCTTATTCAGAGTCAACTCTCCCTTTTTAATCATGAAGGCTTCTATCCTTACAGCATGTTTAATCATATTATCAAATGTCAAAGGACCTTGTAATTGTACCTAATAACCAAACTCTGGGAGAAGATTGTCCAAAAAGATATCAAGTTTCTCAGATTCAGGAAATTTACAAGGATAATTTGTGCACAGTTGTCTCCACCTCTAGAGGAAGGACAAGAAAGACTCTCCCTATCATTGTTTCAAGTTACACAAGTCACGAATGTTGACAGGATGTTGAATGTTGTGAGAGTAATGCTGAAGAAAAAGATTAGCAATCTCATCAAATGTCTTAATGCCAGGAAGCAACCGACAGAACCACTCCATATCTGGCCCACCCAAGCTACGGGGAAAGAGTCTCATAAGGTACATTTGGTCATGCATGAATTCCATAGACAAGGCCCCAAACTCCCTCAGATGATCTTGAGGGTCGGTTGTTCCCATGAACTTGTCATATTTGGGCAACTCCACTACTCTTGGAAAAGGAGGCATGTGAATATTCTTATCAAAAGGAAAAGGACATATATTTTCCAATGTGAATTGTTGTGTGGGCTTATCCTTTTCTTTTGTTAGTTGAGTAATCTGATCTTGCATACTTTGGATCATCTTTTGTAGCTTGGCAGTTTCAGTTTCTTCCTCTTTAGCTGCAAGTGTTTCAACTTGAAAGTTTGGGGGTAATTTGACCCCTTGTTGTGCTAACTCAAGAAAATACTTCTCTTTCTCTTCTAAAAGGAGGATCTCCATCATTTTGATAAGACTATTGTTAGCTTTGGTAGCGTCTATATCACGTCCGATTATCACATCATTCCCATCACCAAGGATCTCATAGATACTAGGAGCTTGATCTTGTTGATCATCTTGGTTTTGATCAAATGGGGGAGGGCGATAAAAATGTGCTTGTTGATCTCCTTGAGTTCTATTGCAAGATTGGTCATCATTATGAGTCTAATTTTGGTCATGTTGGGATTGACCATGATGTTGATCATTAGAAGACTGACCATGGTATTGATTGTGGGTTTGGCCATGTTGGCCTGATTAAAGGTCAAATGGGTTCTTGGTTCCCATCTTGTTGAGATGGATCTGTGCTACAATCAAAGCTTCAGTAAAGTGATGTTCACGGTGTCAAAAAGGTGTAGCTAAGGTAACCTTTGGTGTTTGAACAGAACTAGTAAGATCAATAGTTTCAAGTGAGTCACTATCTTCAGCAATATCAACGATCTTAATAGCAGGGTCTATCAGAAGAGATGGTCTTCTATAGTTATGAAACAATGAATTGTTCTGGAAGATTGAATTATCTTGATCTTGGAGTGACAAACCAGATTGTGATTCAAACAAAGGATTAAAACACTCTTGGAAGACTGGAGTTGATGATTGAGACAAACTATCTTTCAAAGTACTCAATGAAGAGCTTGAGGATTTCTCACAAAGTTTAGATTTTGCAACAGATTCAGAATGACCTATTTATCAATTAGGGGGTTTGCTTTGATCTAGACCAGTATTCTGGATGGGATAAGTCTTGCCACTTTGATTCGTGACAGTCATAGATGAAGATGTAACGAGAGAAGATTCGGGATAAAGCTACACTCTATCTCAAAGATAGCGAAAGGAGATGAATGGCTAGAACAGCCAAGATGCAAGATGAACCTGGTACGAGTCATCAAAAGAGATGGCTAGAACAGCCGAGATAAGACTATCACAATGTGAGGTTCAAAAGGCATAAAGAGATAAGATGAATAGATGAGAGACAATGCAAGTCAAAGCAAAGATCGATCGATTCCTAACTCAAGACAACCAGTTTCTGATGGTGAACGACAAGAAAATAGAAAAATAGATCACAGATAAAAAGGCAGATTAGATTTATGTCATTGATCAAGCATGTAAGATAGAAATCAAGGAGTTCAAGAAAATAGTCTTCAAGCAATGGGCAAGGGACAAAGCAACCTTGCACATGAACAGAAATAGTGACTTAGTATTTCTACTCCCTAAGGACTCTACTTGTGTATGTTCTTGAGAATATTTTAGCAGGCACTTAAAACACAACAACATCCTAGCAAGCTATCTACAAGGCTATACATAGCTCTTCTAAAGGGAGTCCTCGATATACACAAGGTACGTGAGGCACAAATCCGTAGATGAGAAGAATCTGAAATCACACAGCCAGGGGGAGACGGTAACCCAAATCTCCTCCTTCACTTCTCAAAGGTATAAAGTTCTTTGAGGCTTAGCCAAGAGTGAAATCTAACTCATTTCCAAGAGAGGTGTCTTTGGATTCACCTCCCAATATTTATACTCCGTCAGAACATGGGAGTTAAGGTCATCCCTTGAGGTGATGAAATCCCCAAGCAGGCCTTCTAGAAATGAAAAAGTAAGTAATTCACTATCAAAAGTATTGGAAAGCACTAAAGGTAGTGCATTTAACCCTTCAAGTAAATGTGAGGTGAGTCCACAAAGTGGTGCATTTAACTCACACAAACTCAAAGTGAGTTCCAAAAAGCACAAAAGGGTTGCCTAGTGGAACAATTAACGCTTCTTTCCTGTAGACCCCTCCCCTTTAATGTGGCACTGAGATTGCAACCACGGGGTGGAATGAGGGGTAGATAGATTAGTGAGTCCAATAACCCAAGATAGAAATCTAGATCAATCACAAGTAATCTAAGACTGCTAATCAATACTACTCATAAGTGCAAGAGGGTTTGAATCATGAAATATTTAACTTTCCAAGTAAACATGAAGTGAGTCCACAAAGTGGTGCATTAAACTCTTCATGTCAAAAAGGAATGAATCCATGCCCTAGATTACTTAATGAGATTTTTTTGATATTGGAACCAAGAATTACTTAATGTTTAAACACAAGCATTCACTTAAACACAAACTTGTATAAAAACAAATCTATGTTCATTCATTTCCCATTAAAAGCATCAAAAATGTGTTCTATGAAAGCATGTAACACTCAAGCCAAACACATGAGAGATTAATTTTATGCCAAAACCAAGTGTTATAGAGATTTTAAGAACTCACCTTAGGTCCAAAGATCTGCAATCCAGCATTTAGCACACATCTGAAAGTACAGAATCAAGACAAATCAATGGCAAACCGTAAGATATGTAACATTGTTGTCTTCAAGACAGTCTTTAAAGGTTGATTTATTTCACCCATAAAATCATAGTATTAAAATTTTTGGAAAGAATGAAGTTTTTATCCAACATCAAGAAATACCATTTCCCAAAATTACAAGGTCTTATGATTCAATTTGGTTCCTCAACCAATAACCTTTTCAGATTGCAATTTTTCTGTCATAAATCAGATTTAAAACACCAAACCCTGCCTAGGGAATCACATATCTTTATCAGAAAAGTCCAAATGAAACCAAACTAATTTCATAGTAACTATTAATGAATCTAGTTTCCAAATATGTAAATTATTTATTTTTTTCATTCATAAATCATTTTCTAAGAATAAATCATTGCCTGCAACTCCAATACAGATTGTTAAAAACCAATTTTCACTCAAATGCCCATAACTTTCACAAATCTATATAAAAATGACTCAAAAAAAAATAAAATGAAAGATAATTCATGTATATTTCCAATGAATATTATTAGAGATCCTGATTCTTCACAATTTGTCTGTACCAAACATTTCATTCTGACTGTATTCAGAGAATCTCAAATCTGCAAATACCCACTTTCACCAAAATGATCATAACTTATTCATTTCTTTATAAAAATGAACCAAACCAAAAGAATAAAAAAGAGGATTCATCATTTTATCAATCCATTACTATATTGCAGGGTTTCCAAGCTGTAAATGGCCATACAAGGCCTGGAACCAACACTAAAACTGAAAAACCAATCAAGAATGAGGCCAGAAATTGATCTTTTCTGCCCCACGGTGGGCGCGAAAAATGTGTATGAGTGAATGTGACCTCAAATTCAACACACAAGCAACATGATCATTACTCACATGATCAGATTACAGAAAATAATATGAGTTATTCAATCCGAAATCCGTAGTGAAGTGATTTGTTGCCTCCTATGTAGACAGGGTGTTTTCAAGATTGCTCTCAGATCGAAAGCCAACAACCATAAGACCAAACTACAATGGAGGATTTTAAAGAAAAGAATATGCATGAAAAAAAATTGCAAGTAGTCTAGAATGAATGCATGTTAATCTAGAAATGAGAATGCAAGTTCTTTTTGGTATTTTCAAATAAGAATGCAACTAGATTAAGAACAAGATAAGAAAATTAATTAAATAAGAAATGTAATGTTATGCTAAAATGAACTAACTAAAATGATAACAATCAAAAGCTATGAATCACAAAGAGTGTAGTAGAATTTTGGCATAATCTATGTGCTCTCAAAAAGTTCCTCAAAAAATGTAGTAGAATTCCACTATAATTTCTATGCTCTCAAAAAATTCGATCCTTTGAAATGAAAAGGCAAGCTCTTAAATAGAAAAAGAGGGGGAATCTCGCATGTAACTCCTTTTTCCACATGTCCTAAGTGACTTCATTTTCCATTAAGGCTCTTCACTTTTTGGACAAATAGGCATGGAATTATTTAATTAAAAAGTGGAATTTATGCCACATATGGGGGTGTGACTAATTTGAATAATTTGAATAATTAAATTCAAATAGAGAGATGTCCACTCAAATAATTAAATGATATTAATTCTTTTTTGATGTGTATTAGCTAAAGGGGTAAGTTCAATTTAATTTAAAGCACGTAGGACTTTAGAATTAAATTAAATTATCATAGGGGTAATTTAGCTAATATAAGTCAAAGACTTTAGGAATTAATTTAGCATTTGATTATTGCAATTTAGGGTCTTTGCAATTGACATCAAGTCAAATAGAGTCAAGTAGGAGAGAGAAAATTGCCTAGCAAGATAGGACTTTGATGACATAGAATTGAAGAAATACACCAAAATTGCTTGAGATAATTAGGTGCCAATTTTGGGGTATTACATTTCCCACCATTACATCTATATAATCTCACGATTGACATTTGTTTAAATTTGTTCTACCTAATTTGATAGTCCCACCTCACAATATGAGAAGAAAATTCACATTTTGGCATAGTTGTAGATTCAAACTCAAAGATATGCCATTTAAGTCTTCTCAAATCAAGCTTAAAATATTTTTGCTATTGGCATCTTCCCTATATTTGGTAAGTATTATCACAACCACTCTAATAAAGGGAGAAAACATCTAATCAGGATTTATTGAGTACAAAAAAATGTGATTTTGGAAACAATTGTGACCTTAAGTGAACAATTGTTTGCTTAGGTGTGACACATCTCTCTTTTCGAGATCAAACTTTCAAAACCATGTTGAATTGAGATCAATTTTTGGAATTTCAATTGACAAATCCCATCGATTTTCCAGATAACATTTTTCACACACCATGGTTGTTCACAATATAAAAAAGGGTTTCTAGATCTTTATTTCACACCATAGTTTTGAAAGACTAGTTGTAGGGGAAACAGTTTTCAATATAAGGTGATTTTTGCAGTAGGGAATGAGGACATTGTATTTATATGAACAATAGGCATATTGTAAACTAGTCCTTGCAAGCATGTTTCCCACCATTACATCTATCTAGTCTCTTGATTGCCAAAGATAGGTAGTAATTGAGGGCCATGCCCAAATTACCATCACATAGCCTTTGCATTGGGAAACTTCCCAACCTCTGAAAGTGTTGTAGTTTTCCCTCATGTACACATTTTGACCTCTTCTTGAAGTTTGAAACTATGTACTACTATTGCAGATGGAGATGACAATTGGGAAATTATGGAGCTCCAGCCTGCAAGTTGTATTTCGTTAAGAACTGGTTTGTGTTTTAACTTTAGTAATATGTGTTACTTCTTAAAACATTTTCTAATTACTTATATTCATATGCTCATTGCAAAGCTTAGTAGAAGGTATGTTTACCTCATGGATAAATAATAAATAATTTTAGAAGATGATAAACAACTAAAGGATAGACCAATAAGAATTATCAAGTACACACATTTGAGGCCCCTCCAATATTAGAGGAAGCCAACTGTTATTGTCATGAAGTAATATTGTCTAGCATAATAATTGACTTGCTGGCATCAGAATAACCTTAGAAGCTTAGAATAAATGCATCGAGCCTAATGGCACTCCTAGGAAGCGTAGCACCCTCATAAGGCTCGATGATAATAATAATAATAATAATAATAATAATAATAGAGTAAACCTTAAATAGCCACATTTTCCAAGTGATGGAATCATGGTTGTTGCTAAACTAAGGAGTATTTAAGGAAAGTAATCCTCAGTACTAGAATCTACGCCCTTTTCTTGGGGCACTCTTGTCATCATGATGGACTAGGATTGCTCTTCCCTAATTTGGTTGATACCCAAATATCATGCAGCAAATATTGGAGATCAACCTCTGATTGGGCAGAATTCTTGTAAATTTGTCTAGTGTTGGTTGGCAATGACCTCCCTCTAATGGTGCCAACTTCAAACCGTCGAATACCAAAATTTAAAGGCCAAACTAGAGCAGTTCGTATCAGAGCAAAATCTCACTTGGCTCAATAAATTGGTGTTTTAATTTGGTAACGATGATACAAAACCTAAAGAAAGAGCTTATGATTGACTTAATTTTATATATTAGTTTTCTAGAATGTTTTGATTTGTTTGATTTATACTTATTTTTATGTTCTTGCAGATAAGATTTTTCATGAAATGCTACAAGGTAAATTTAGGTTTGTAGTTTTCTTTTTCATTTTTAAATTTCTCTTTTTTTCAAATTTTATATATTTATTTTAATAGTATCATTACTTAATCACAAACATATTCAGGTTATTATGTGTTCTTTACTAGTCAAGTTGTTAAATGATGATTAAAAATTAAGAGAATTTGTAGCTATCAGGATTGTTTGTGAGTTGATATAATAGAGAGAAACTGAAATCATTAAAGTTGATGCATTTGGTGTTGTTGGAAAGAATAGAAAACAGAGGCCTAGTATGTATATGTTATTGATGCTTAAATTTTTTTTGTTGACCATTTTTTACTACCTTGCCCTTGTTTTAAATGTTTCTTGTATATGAATTTCACTACATTGCTCTTCTAAATATAAAAAATATTGCAACTAAGGTTGATAATGATAGGAAAACACAAGGATCCATTATCGAAGGTGCAACCATAGGAGTGAAGTTGCTGGTATGGATTCAGAACAACAAGGGATTTGATTGGCCATTTTTCATTTACTTTGTAATATTTTGACCAAACATTGATCATCTAGCAGTTTTGTAATGTGTAAAAATACAATGCTTAATAGAAGAAAGTTATTGGAAGGGGTTAAAAGCCCCTTCAAAGACTAAAGGGAATGCCCATTGGCCATGGTCATCCCTTAAAGTCTATTTTTTTCTGATAGCTTAAAGAATGGTTTATAGGCCAAGGCCATTCTTTAAGGTATGTTGCCTGTGTCCCTTGCACTATTTCATTTAGTTTTTTATTTATTATTATTAAAATAATTTACTAATTTTGATCTTAATTTTTAAAGCTAAAAAGCACAATTTCATAAATAAATTGATTGTTAATGAATCACAAATCACTCCATAAAATGGTTCATAGTAGATAATCTTACATAATCATTATCAAAGTAACATGATATAGTTATATTACCGTAATAATATGTATGTTTTAACCCATCACATATTAATATTATTTATAAAAATAAATTACCCATTTAAACACAACATTTAAAAGACAACGTGAACACATAATAAAACAAGTGCCACTTAGTGACCAATACTTGCATTTAATTTTGTAATTAATTGTATTTATTATTTATCTTCAAAAGAAATTTTTAAAATAAAATAATAATCATAATTTATTTTTATATATTTTTTATATTAAAGATAGAGGAATCAAAAACAAAGTATCACCGAGTACATACAAGTGGAGGAGGCCTAGCCTCAACACCAAAAATTAGCCAAAGTACAGTAAAACGAGATTAGAAATAACAAAGACAGCAAGTGAAGAACATCTTCATACACCAAAGCCCAGGATGTCCACCCATGAGGGCCTTCCATCCAAACTAAATTGTTCTTCTCCTGAATTTAAGTAAGCATCGTCAGCTTAGTCATGGAGGGATCTCTATTACTCTTGAGCTCCTTAGTCAGCTGAGCAATAGCTTTCTGAAATTTAGGTAAATTGTTAAAACTCTTCCTCCATCCAGCCGCATTTTCCAGCTCATAAGTGAACATAGTAACATGCCAATCTTTGAGAAGATGAGTGAAATTATCATGATCAATCTTCATGTTGATAGAAACCTACATGGAGATTTTAAAAAGAATGAGTCTTTGAAAAGAATCAGTAAGAACTCTGGGAATGCCCTGGTACATGTCTTCATTTCAAATTTTCCAAATGAATAAGAGAATATTAGAAGATAAGATAAGCCAAAATTGTTAGAATCCTTCTTAAGACCTTGAATATATCTCGTAATGATATCTAAGATGTTAATATGCTACGGATAACAAATGCCAAATAATAACCAAATTTCTTTAGCAATAGAACAGTAAAAAAAAATATGTCTGCAAGTGTTCAGAAGTCTACAAAAACTGCATATTCCAACATTAACACCATATCTCCTTAGAGGAAGTCTATCAATAAGCATCAACCATTTAAAGAATTTTATTTTAGGATCTATAGAGCTTTTCAAAATTCTAGTAAGGTGTTTCTTCCATACCTCGGTATCTAATTGTGAATACCAAGTAGTATTGAGATGGTTAACAAGTGAGTCATTATAAGTAATAATACTGTAAATATTCTGGGCTTTGGTTCTGGAGAGTCTAGAACCATCATTCCATTTAACATCCAAAAACCTGTGAGAGTCCACATGGCACTTACTAGGGAGAGAGAGGAGGGACTTGGCAATTGAGTTGTAGGTCTTCTTTTGAGAAAGGGGAAGGTTATACAAGGAGCTCAAGTCCTCCCAGCTAATAAGGGTGTCTTGATCCAGGATGTCAACAAAGTGAGTAATACCTTTTTTAGCCAGAGTCTAGCCAAATAGCCTTGGGTGAAGGCAAGAGGTTTATTCAAGTGAGTGAGATTCCACCATATAGATCTTTCACCATGGATGAGGTTATTACTGTAGAACCTATTATTAGTCAAGTGTTCTCTAGCCTACTCCCAAGCCTTCCAAATAGTCTTGAAGATACAAGAGCCTTGAACAAAGATAGAAAAGTTCCCAGCAAATAAGACACTAAATAGGAGGGACTTCCAAGTCTTAGCAACCTTAGGGACACCCCACTCAATATTATTTCTAATAAGAATTTTAAAGGGCTCTTGCCCTTCCAGTGCATGGATGACCCACTTAGTAGCAAGAGTAGTGCCCTGGGCTTTGAGGTCCTTAAGACCAAGACCTCCCATAGTCTTATCAATGTGGCACCATTCCCACTTCACATCATGCTTCTTTTTATTACCTTTACCATCAGACCATAGGTAGTTCCTAATGTCCTTTTGGATTTCAAGAATTTGATAGTCATTAAACATCCAGGCCGAGGCATAGTTAGGGTTGTAGGAAGACAATATTTTTTGACAAACTTCCATTATACTAGCTAATGAGAGAAATTTGGTGTGCCATTTATTAAGCTTTTTATTTATTTTTCATTTAACCCACAACCACATATCCTTGAGAGAGGGGCTAGCGGAGAAAGGGATGCCAAGGTATCTAACAATCATGTGAGGACCCCCCCCCCCCCCCCCCCCCCCCACCCCCATTGGTATCCAAATTTAACAATCTAGTTAGGGGGGTGCTCCTTCCACCCCAAGAGGATAGACTTAGTTTGGGAGACACAAGCACCAAAGATCTTACCAAAGAATTGAAGTTTATTATTCAAGGCTTCAAAGTTCTGCTCAGTGAGCTCAAGAAAAAGGTTATTGTCATCAAAAAATTGGTTATTTATTAGCTCAGAGCTATCAAGAAGTTGAATACCTTTGACATGAGGGGAGAGGGTATTGTCCCTAAGAATATAAGAAAGGGCATCAGAGGCAATTACAAAAAGGGTAGGGGATAGGGGACATCCCTATCTAATAGATCTTTCAAGGGGGAAGGGAGAGGAAAGAGAACCATTAACATCGACTTGAGCAGGGGCATTCTTGAGAAGGATTTTAACAATATTGTAGAATTGGAGATGGAAACCAAATAAATTGTGCATCGACTTAGTCTAATTTAAAAAAACATATTGAATGAAGATAAAAATCCTGACTTTTGTATTAACTCTATTTTGATAGTTTATATGCTTTTGTCGTATTTCATCACATGTTACCAATATAGTGTTGCCTCTGTGTAAGTCTCTAAAGTTGTTAAAGCAATATCATGTAATTCAAAATGGACACGTTACAACAGTTATGGAATAGGAAGTTCACTACATGTTACAATAGTTATATGCAAAAACTCCTTATCACACTTATCATCATGTAAATGGATGAGAATTGCACAGAATATATATATATATATATATATATATATATATATATTCAACAACACCAGGTATAAATATATTTTTCAAGCTGTCTTTTATTTGTATAACCCTATGTTCAAAATGGTCTTTTGACATCAATGACAAATTACAACAATGTCTTACAAAACCAAAAGTAAAAATAAAGAAGAAATCTGCCAAGAAAATAAAGTCTCTTGAGAGGCATTCACAACGCCTTAGTAAACAAAGTAAAACGTGCAAGTCCTTGGAACATGATTTGATAAATGAAGATATAGATTTTGAATGAGAACACTGATTCAAAGGAAATAGAGAGTAGAAAGGACAGATACAGGAAAAATCAGGGCAGGAGAAATTTGAACAAGGAAGACGAAATGGATAATATTGATTTTGCTTTGGAACATGATAAGCCAAATGTCAAGGAATACAAGGTTGAGCATCTAATCAAGCAAAATGATCCAACTATGGACTCCATTATGCCTTTTGTTTCTCCAGTCAAACTTGAGCCAACACTTGGCAGGGAACCTAAGTATATCATCATTGACAACAGTAATGAAAATGAGTTACAAGCAACCTTGCAAAAAATCAAAATTCTAGAAGAATAATTGGAACTATCATGAAATGAGGAGAATTTACTTACTGAGCAGGTAAAGGGTTTGAAGACACAAATTAAAACACAACCCAAGAAAAAAAGGATTAGGAAAGAAAGTGTTGCAGAAGTAGAGGTTGTTACTAAATTATCACCTATCCTTACAATAGTAACTCTTGGCATGGCAATGTAGTGATTACATTTGAAGTTTGTATGGCTTAAGGAGCAAGGGGCTAAAGAAAAGGAAAAAATCAGCTTGCTCATATAACACGCAGCTAGAGGAAAATAAGGAGATAAAGAAATTAAAAGTCTTCCTAGAACATATGGCCGACCTAGCTAACCAATTGTGTAGCTGCAGACCACCAACAAGGATTTACTCACTCTAGTTAGAGAAGAAATTTCTATATTTTCAAATCAGCTAACTGCTAAGTAATCTTCCTATTTCATTGGTTACTCTAAGATCCTTTCTTATATGTTTTTATAAGGCACCACAAGAAATGCAGAGCCAACTTTGTGAGTTCTACATGCACCATCTAGTTATTCCATATACTTATAGTTGGAACCCAATGTTCTACGTAGGGATATACAAATAAGAGCATTGATCTCTTATCTTCAGAATGAAAAAAAAGAGGAGAATTGGCACAAAACTATAGAGAATGAGAGACAAGACACTCATTGCACATCAAGGCAGAAGCTGAAAAAACAAGAACAAATCATTAATGAATGGGTGGATATGATGTATAGGAGCACAGTTGCAAAAATAGTTAACCAATGTAGGTTGCAATATTATAGTCAGATCAAATAATTTTTTACTATGTAGGGAAAGGAAATTAAGGATTCATGTCAGAAAGGTAGTCCCGACTAACCCAGACACTTAAGAAAAATTCCCCATGCTTACCCTTTTCTTAGGCCCTTGCATTCCACACCAAAACCATATCATTATCTTTGAATTTTCTCTCAATATCTCTTTTGTTAAACAAATATTTGACTTTTCATTGTTACTTTGCATCCCTTTTCTAAGCCTTAATTTGATTATGTCTAACTCTACTAACTATATCATTCTTTCTTCCATAGGCTCAGGCATATCAAAGTCTTCCTCTTAAATGAACCTATAAATAGGAAAAAAATTATTCAAAGGTGACCTTTCTTGTGCACAATACATTAGCTTATATGGTGACTTTACAATGGTCATTTTCTCAATTACTCTATCAGTCCATACAGCTAATGTCAGCTTTGAGTCCCATGCCTTCTTGTTCCTTTCTAGTGTCCTCTTTATGATCTTCATTAAACTCTTGTTGTAAGGGGATGAATAAGAAATCTTGATTCCATATGAGTCACAAAACCTAATGAACTATTCAGACTTGAAGCACATGGAATTATCCATGACTACCTTGATTGGAACCACAAATCTGACAATAACAATATCCATAAGGAAGTGCATTACAACTTTTCTAGGAGCTTTCTTAGTTGGGATTACCTCTTCCCATTTTGTAAAATAATCTATGGCTTCTAGAATCCACCTGTGTCCACCATTGGATTTCTCCAATGAAATCAATTATCCATTGAGTAAATGAAGCTTCTACTTGAAAAGGTCTTAGAAGGAGTGCACCTGATTATAAAATCTTGCTTGTAAATTTTTGGTATGCCTCACATTTTCTTATAAACATGTGTGTCAGCAAATAGTGTTGGCCAATAATAACCAGCCCTAAGGATTATATGGTCTATAGTCTTTGCAAGGAAATGACCCCTCAAACTCCCTCATGCATTTCCACCACCACCTTTTCTAAATCTCTCTCATCAAGACAGAACAACAAGAAGACCCCATCCCTATATTTCCAATAGAGATCTCCTTCAATAACAACGTACCTATGAGCCTGTAACTTCAAGGTTCTCTTTTGATTATAAGTCAAGTGTTCTAGGCATCTCCAATGTGTTAAACAATGACCAATGTGTTAAGTAATGAACAATGTTCATATACCATTGTGTCCTATGTATACTATACATAGTTTCTTTTCCCTTCATGGAAGCATTAACTTAGATTGCATCCAAATTTATTTCAGCTATCAATTAGTCAATCCTTGCCCCCTTACCAACTTTGTGATTTGAATATCAACATTTAACTCCTGAATCTTATTTATCCATCTGCACCTTCCAATAATCTATGATTGGACAAAAATATCTTTAACAACAATATTAGGTACATAAGCTATAACTTAGCCCCTACAGGATAGGGTCTAGAATTCTTTACTATTTTTAGTATTTTACCAATGCATACACTTATTTCTATATAATATCATACTTAAGCTCTATTTCTTAAAGAGATTTAGTGAGGTTGCTCAAATCCTTCATCATTTTTTATAGCATAATTGTAGCTACTGTGAAAAAGATGCAAATGAAAACATTTGGCAAAGTTTGTGACATCTGGAGATTTGAGGACAAGTGCCTCATTAATAGCTTGTTTAATGACTATAAATGTACTAACAGCCTCTTCACTCCATTCAATCCTGGCACCTTTCTTGGCAAAATTTGAAATGAATCTCCTTACAAAGTTGATTTCTCTGAGAATGATTGAGCAACTTTAACAATTTTTGGGTATATTCTTCTGCCATCTTTACGTACAATTTGGCTCAACAATTTACCTTTAGTGACTGCAAAGTCACACTTCTTGGGATTTATGGAGATCCCACACTTGAGCTCTAACAACTTTTTTTGCAAGGTGCATACAATGTTCTTCAACCTATTTTGAAAACTCAATCAAATCATCTTGATAAACAACTATAATAAAATCAATCATGTTAAAAAGAATAATGTTCGTAGCTCGTGGGAATGTTGCTTCAATATTGGCTAGGCCAAATGACATTCTGACATAGACATACGTTTCCCAAGGGGTTGTGAATGTTGTTTTATATTGTTTTGATTATTTAATCTTCACTTGGTTGTGTCCCAAAAATCCATCCATCATAGACAATAACTCACATACTCTGACATTTTGTAACAATGTCTCTATGTTAGGAAAAGGATAGTTGTCTTTCAACAAAGATACATTCAAATATTTAAAATTCACTCAAAGTTTGACATCTCCATTTTTTTTTCTGACTGGAACCAAGTTTGATACCTAGGAAGAATGCCTTACATGCTTTATTATCCATCCATCCCTAAGCTTTGTCAATTCTTCTGCATCTTTGGTGCCAAAGTAGGATTGATAGGTTCTTGCCTTTGTGTAAATAGTTTTTCATTAGACTTGAGTGGGGTGTCATGTTGGAAGAGATACTCTATGTATTCCTTAAGGTCAACATAGGACAAGAAAAAAAAATGTTTATATTTCATGAGTGGTACTATTAATATTGTTCATACTTGAGGACTGATCCCTTTTCCAATTTACACCTTAGGGGAAGCATGAACTCTATATAAACCTCTTCTAAATCCTCTTTTTAAATAAGGGCATGTCTCTTTGCTTGACTGTCATTATTGTCAAACACTCTTTCCAAAGAAGATAAACCTTTAGGAATTTTGTGTCTAGTTGTATAACCTCATTTCTAAATAATGTTTCTCTACCATCTATAACTTCAACAAATGCATTGAAGTCTATTTCCTAAGACTCGTATTAGTCTATACATTGCAAAAAATTTAAAATATTGTCATCATTGTCAAAACTCTACCAAAGACAAATATTGGTAGGAATAGACAACCTAACTTTCACCTTACACTACTACATTTGGGGCCAAATTTTGACAGAAGCTTCTGAAGGGTAATTTTTTATTACGAATTTAGTGTTTTTTTTTTGTAATAGGCCCCGATGGTATTAGTATTCCAATGGGTGTTTAATTGACCATCAGAATTCTGACAGATTTGGGGTATAGATGAAAAAAAAAGTGAAACGGCCTCATCATTTTTATCTCGATTGGATAGAGGAGCGAGAGAAGGAGCGAAAGCTATGTGTGGGAGAAGGTATGTGATTTCTTCATCTTTTGAGCCTCTAGCATCATATTTGAGTGCATTGCATTTTATTTGATCATGAATGTTCTCTAAAATGACCACATCCTACTAGTGTCATGCCCTAGCTTGTGCTTTAACTCCATTATTTGATGTTATTGGTGCTTGTGCTCATGAATATCCATTATTTTGAAATGTTGACTATGGTTATCAAATGGATAGCCCGTGAGCTTCTAGCTAGGCACCATTTGTATATTTGATAGCTTAGGGCATCAAATGTATATTGTATCATTGATAGTTGAGACTTTGTTAAAAGGAAATAAGATAAAGAATGATTTTGATTTAGTCTCTCTATTTTGATCCCTAAGTGGCTTACAACCCTAGAGAAGTATATGCAAATTTACGGATGTAGTTGCAGGATACATAGCAGCTGATAATTCATAAGAAATCTATGCATCCAATTTGAATAGCAATTAATACAAAGAAATAGGGTCCTCCAATGGCACACTCATCTGGACCTTGACTGTCCCCTCAACCAGTGACCCTTCAAAACTGGGTTATCATGCAATTAGTGAGTGATCCTTCATTCTCTTGGTCTTCCCTACATCCAAACATATTGGAAATACATAATACAATGATAACAAGTCTTTCACAATCCCCCTTCCCTCAAGGAACACTATCAAACATCCCTTCCACATAGCATTTCACTATTTTATGAGTGGATTGTGCAGGAACAATTAACATTAAACAAGGAGCAAACTCCTCAACATGTCTTGGAAACCATTGAATTCAATAATAAATGAAACCTAACACCAACACTATTCCTTCCATAGGTGCAGGATACATAGCAGTTGATAATTCACAAGAAATCCATGCATCAAATTTTTATAAGGATATCCTACTAATCAATAGGAAATTTCTTGAGATGACCAATGATTATGCATTTTGATAGCAGTGTGCTAGTTCAAAAGGATAATATAAATCTAAAACAATTTTTTCTGATTTTCTCAAACTATAAATGTGGTTAAAGGGAAAATATTATGTGGAAAACCCACAAACCAAGCTAGCAAATGATTGTACATCAAATTATTCCTATATTCATTCAAGTATTGCTATACTTTAGCTACCTGACCTTTGAGCTTCATCTAGAGGAATGTGTAGCTTTAAGATAGAGTTACTTCTTGGGCCTTACAATAGGGTGTAATATGATCAAGATTTGTTTAGGTTGTATCTTTGTTAGTCCCATTGTTAGGTTCTTATAGTTCATGGTTTGAATCTATTATGGTTGTGTAAGGGATTTGTAGATGCTTTTTCTAACATAATTATTGGATACCATGATTGGAACAACTGGTTGTTGGCTATTGTACACATGAATCATATCTGTCAATGGTTCTTTGTATTCAAGAATTTGTTGATCAATCTTTGAGATTTATTGTCCCAGATTTAAAAGAGTGATAAAAGATATAGTGAGTGCTATCTTGTCCAAGTGTTTTGTGGGTGCCATTATCTTCTAGGAGTAATTGTTGGAACCAAATTATGTTCTTTGCCTCTAGTAAATATTGCAGACACAATCATCTTCTTGGTGAAGGGTTGCTTCCATCCCCATGAGGCACTGTTGCATGGTTTCCATTCCCTTGTAGTATAGTGAACCTAATTTAATACAAGTGTGCACTATTTTGGGATCCATAATTTATGGCCCCTACACTATGGTTGTTAGCCTAAGACATGCCTACCTTTGCATATAATAAGAGGCCAACATGAAACAAACATCCAGAGGTTAGGGGGTTGTTCCCTGTCTATAATTTGTTATTTAAGTGCTAAGTGATGATGGGTATATCGTGTAATTCATACCTAGTGTGTCTCTTTATTTCTCTCCACATTTCACATTAGGAATATATGCTATAAAATACTAATGAAATCAACTATTCGTCAAATCTAATCAAAATTGCAATATAAAGATTAAAATAGATCTTGAAGAAATATGGGAACCATTTTTGACAAATATTGTACAAATGAAGAGAATACTCCGAAGAGGAAATGCTTCAATGTGGAACAATTGAAGGATAATATTTTACTTTTATATGCACATCTGCAATGTTTTTGATATATTTCTGAGATAACAAAACCATAGAAAGAATATCATATAGAAGAAAGTAAAGAATAATGATCATACTTTGAGATATTGTGGAAACTTAAAGGAAAGAATGCTTGGTGGGGTTATCATGCAATCAGTGAGTGATCCTTCATTCTCTTGGTCTGCCCTACATCCAAACATATTGGAAAAACACAATACAATGATAACAAGTCTTTCAAAATCCCCCTTCCATCAAGGAACACTATCAACCATCCCTTCCACATAGCATTTCACTATTGTATGAGTGGATTGTGCAGGAACAGTTAACATTAAACAAGGAGAAAACTCCTCAACACATCTTGGAAACCATTGAATTCAATAATAAATTAAACCTATCACCAACACTATTCCTTCCATTCACTTCTACCAAGAATAAAAAATTTAATCCATTCAACATTACATATAATCATTAGATAGTTACATTTCCTGACTGTGTAGAGGAATAGTCACGACCAAAATGATCAAAAGTACTTTCACCCTTGCACAAGCTATTCCAAAATTTAAGTAAAATGAGCAATATGCTATATCAAATCATTCATATTCATAGTAACCATTTGAAGGATCATTTTGTCAATGAACCCTCTGATTGTACCCCTGTGGAAGAGAAATGAAACCTCAAAATAGAGAAAGGAAACTTAGTAAAACCAGTCTATGTCATTGTTTGTGAGGGAAACTTAGTCACGACATCAAGTATCATCTCATCATGGTCTATTCACCATGTTTCAACACCCCATTCACTCTGATCTATTCAACTTACACCATTCTTCTTCTCCAGGACTCAAAGGCTTGAAATAGTATATGTGGTAAAAATTCATGAAATACTAAAGAATACTTGCTATTTGTTAGACAAATCTTCATTGTCCCCCACAAAAAACTAACTAATAACTACTCTACCCTTAATTTGTTTAACAATGCACCATATTAGATAAAGTAGGTTCTATCACACATGGCATGAACTCTCTTCAAACTCACAATGTGTTGCATACGTAGTACAAAACTCATGAGATTCTAAAGAAGGCCTCACTCTTAATGAGTTATAAACATGCCATTATTTCAGTTTTACTTGTGATTTGTGATAATTTTTGTAAACATGCCATTAATTCAGTTTAGTGTATTCATTTTTGTCAGACAAATCTTCATTGTCTTCTTTATATAGTAGCATGTATTAATTGGTTGACAAATAAAGAAGCATTTAAACAATCAGAAGACAATTAAGATAATTTTAAATGCATCTAACACAATTTTTTTTTACAAAACTGAACCAATGGCATGTTTACAACAAAGAAATGGAGTGATAATAATATGCCAAAAATTGTATTCTATTTAATACATGCCAAAGGACCAATCCCAACAATTCTTAAACATACTTTATCTAATATGATGAATTCTTAAACAATTAAGGTTGGAGTAGACATAGTTATCAAACAGTTTTTTTGTGTGGTACAAGGAAGATTTGGCTGATTAAGAGTGAGGCCTTCTTTAGAATCTCATATAAATTTGGTTGATTAAGATGAGAAGAAAAATAGAATTCATTAGTTAAATTTTTCAATTTCATGTATTTTTTCTCCTATTTATTAGGTGCATGAGTTGAAGGTTGAATGTAAGAGTCTTATAATGTTGTGTTACCTTTGGATCTCGAGTTTTTGATACTCCTATGATGATCTTTCTCAACAAGTATTTTATTCTATTGTTGTTTTTGAATAACATATTGGGCAAATACAAAACTGTGTACTTCTACAGGATAGTGAACACAAAATTGAAACAACAAACAAGACTTGATCAAGTTGTAGGTGGAACGTGCACTCAAATAGTAAGTAATGTAGAATAACAAAATAAGTAATTTGTCGTGTCTACATTTTGTTATTCTTTGAGATTACATCCATGTTCTATATTCACAGAATGGTTCAAAATTAAAATTTACAATTCAATAAAAGTACTGATGGGTGTTGTTCTCTGCACCCTCAATCAACAACTTACCTCCATTTTATTTTGATTTACAAACTACTATATTATTTGAATATCTTTCTTTCTTTTCACAATAGGAAAGAGTTTGAGGTGGAAGACTACAATAATAGAAGTATTTCAATTTGGTATACTATGCTACAACATCAATTCATAACTGAGTTTTCAATTTCTATATATAATTAGGTTATAGATAATCTAAGTGAAGAAGGATCATGTCAGACAATCCAAGTGAAGAAGGTAATGGGTATGCAATCAATAGATTGTGGTTGAACTTTAAAAGAAAAGGCGATGGAAAATGTTATTGTCCCTGCAATATTTTTAAGGGCTTAAACACTAGAAGATTGCTAATGAAAATAGCTAAGAGACATTGTATGGATAATGGTCACATTGAAGGAGGGTTTGATTATCATGAACTAGTAAGTTTTTCATTATATTTATTTAACAATTAATATATATATGAAATACACTTGATGATGAGATCATTATCATGGTTTATTTGTGTTCATCATTTTTATATAGGTCGACCTCCCTAGGGGAGTACATGATATGGACCATGGAGGTGCGAATATTGAGAATATGGCTTTGGAAGTGGAGGATCATGGAAGTGCAAATATTGAAGCTGAAGATTATGATCCCATGGAAGATGACGATGATGCGCTAGATGATGGTACTAATACATTGATCCATGACACATTTGGTATTGGCACAATTGATGATAATGATCAGGATGATGTTGATGTCATCCATGATATACCTCTACTTGAGAAGGCAGCCACGCCCCTTTACGAAGGCTCCCAAACAACTCTTCTCTTTGTTGTATTGTTGTTGTTGAACTTGAAGGTTATGAATGGTTTATCCAACACAACAATGTCACGTATGCTAAGGTATGTCATATATGTCATTATAGTAATTAAATGGTGAAACATGTACTATAAATATTGTTAATATTAATAACTTATATTTTTTTCTATAGATTGATAGGTGAGTTCTTGTTACCACCATCGAATATTCTCCCTCACTCATACCGAGAATTATGTACACTATGAAAGATATTAGAATAGAGTATCAAGCAATAGATGCTTATCCCAATGATCATATTATTTATCATTAAAAATGTGAATTTGCAACAGAATGCCCTGAATGTCATACGAGTAGATATCAAACAAATCAAATAACAAAAAAGGTGCCTCACAAGGTTCTTTGTTACATCCTCATTATACCATGTTTGCAAAGATTATTCAGGTGTAGTAGCTTGGCACAATTTATGGATTACCATGCACACAATTGGAGTCGAGATGATATTATTAGAATGCCTGTGGATGGTTCTGTATTTAAGGACATAGAGGAAAAGCGGCCACACTTTATCGAAGAACCTCAAAATCTCAATGTTTCAATGGTAGCGGACGGTGTCAATCCATTTGGAGAGCTAAGATTTGTTTACTCTGTGTGGCATGTTTTTGTCATCAACAATAGCATTCTTCCATGGATGTCAATAAAGAGGGAGCACATTATGTTGGAAATGATTGTTCCAGGTATTTGATCATTTAATAGTTATCTGCATGTAATTATAAATCTTGTAGTAAAATGGTCACAATAATTATGTAATGTTGTTGTTCATTCAACTAGGTAAATACCAAGTTAAAGATATGAATATATATTGAGCCTCTTATCGATGATTTGGTGGAGTTATGGAAGGTGTCACTATGTATGACATCTCTAGACCAATAGGAGATAGATAATTTCAATTCCATGCAATGCTTGTATGGACAATACATGATGCCCTAGGGCTAACATATTTTTCTGGTATGTTATGGTGAATTCAAGTTGCACGTGATAATTCTAAAAATAAAAATTAACATATTTAATCCAATTGTATCATTACCTTGTAGGTCTTCAAACAAAGAGAAAATTTGCATGTCTAGTTTGTGGTCCAAAGATGAAATCTCATCATTCAAAAAGTTTAGGAAAGCAGGTGTTTAATGAGCATAGACACTTTCTCCACAAAAATCATAACTATCGAATTATTGAAAAACATCTTTTCAATGGGAAAGAAGAGACTACATCTAAGCCACGGAGAATGACACCTCGCCTATGGAAGTTGGAATATAATAAAATTAATCATCAAGGTACTACCATTCTACCTAACAGTTTATGTTTGGAATTTGTATATTTTTATTATGTTTTGTTTGCTAATTATGTGATTGATGATCGTGAATGTCGTCAAGGCAACACTACTGAACACCTTACAAAGGGACTAAAGAGTTATCCCAAACAATTTAGTAGGTTGCCCTACTATGAGCAGCTACAAACTGTGCATTTGTTTGATACTATGCATATTGGAAAGAATGTAACAAATATATTGTGGAAGATATTGGATGGAAGGCGTGACAAAGAAAAAATTGTCAAAATTTGTAGCGACATTCATGAATCCAATCATGCAATGAAAAATTTCATTGAATCAAATAGAAATGGAGAACAAATTAATACAAGTGCCCTTCCTTGGTTATTAACATAACAACAAAGTGATACCATAAAAGAAGTTATAGGAAAAATTCAATTTCCCATAAGATTTGGTGCAAACATAAGCATTACCATGTCAAAGAAAAGTGAATTTGAGCTAGGGTTGAAAACACATGATTGGCATACCTTCATCAAGGTAAGTCATGTTCTTTTGTATTTACAATATATTTGTAAACTGCATGTACTTCTCATTGTATTATATGAGAAAAGAATGACATGATTATTTTTATAATTGTTGTAGTACGTGCTACCCCTATCTCTCCCAGAGAACTTTGACAATAACATCAAACAAGTGATATATGATCTTGAAAAATACATGAGGTAAGCAATGATATATGTTCAATTTGTTGTATATATATATTGTGAAGTCTCATGTTTATATATTTTTGTGTCTTGAATGTCTTGTAGGTGTTTGTCATTTAAAGAAATCCATAGAGCAGATATAAAATACTGGAAGAGAAGAATTCCTCATCTAATGTGTGAAATGCAAAAGTGTCTACCTTCAACCTTTTTCAATTCACAAGAACACTACCTCATACACCAAGTTGAGGAGATTGAAATGTGTGGAGCCATACAGACTTGGTCAATGTGGATGGTTGAGAGGCACCTGAAATTTTTTAAGGCTTTGGTTTGGCAAAGAGCACATCCTGAGGGTTCTATGATGGAGGGATATATGGTATACCAGACTATGGTGTACGTTACTGAATATCTTCCTAAGCTTGCAGTAAAGATCCATATAGATCGCATTTGGGATCTCGACACCAGTAGAAAATTAGAAGGGGAGTACTTGGTGGGGAAAGGTAGAATGAGGAAAGTGAGAGGTAATGAATTATAAGATTTTATTATAGTTTTTAATTAATTCTTAATCTTCAAAATTAATTAGTTGTAAGTCGTCTATTTATTTTTTGTACAACTGCTCGAGAGTGGGATGCAATACATTTGTATATTGCAAACAATCAAGATTGGATGATGAAATGGATTGAATGATGTCATCATTTAGGTCACACATTAACATGGAAAGTTGTGTCTTCATTAGTTAATGAAGATCATCGTAACGGAGATCCAAATGTTACGCAAAGGGAAATAGATTTAGCACATGGTTTAAGAAATTTTTAGGTACGTATAAATTTGTTAATCACTCATACATTTATGAACTCTCAATGCATTAATTTATACATTTTTTACATATTTTTGCAGGTCAAACACCACAAGGCTATGTTTTGCAATGGTCATAAATTTTGCATCAAAAAGTTGGATGACAGAAAGAAAACTTGTGATTTTGGGATACATGCAATCTTTCAAGTGACTAATATTTCATCTAAAAATGACTTACATCCTCGAGAGTCTGAAAATAGATACTATGGCATTTTGGATGATATACTTGAGTGTGACTTTAATTCCTTCATATTAGTTCTCTTCGTCATCAGATGGTATAGGCTATGACTTAATCAAAATGATCCTAATAGAACTATTATTGAACATGACAATAGATTTCTAATGATTAATACAATGTGGTTTGAGCCAGTTGGGGATGAACCCTATGTTCTTCCAAGCCAATGTGAGCAGGTATTTTACTCAGAGGTTCCACATAAATTGGGTTGGTTGTTTGTTGTTAGACATGATCCAAGAGGAAGGTCAATGAGGTATAATGCGATGGAAGAAGAAGATTTCAAACAACTAGAAGATGATGTAGATGATGATCATGAACAACAGTTAGTCGATGATGTTCCTGACGCAACTTTTCCTGAAGAAGAAGAAGATGACGACGATGATGATGCTACTGATGATGCTACTGATGATGATGATGATGATGATGATGATGATGATGATGATGATGATGATGTTGCTGATGATGATGATGATGATGATGCTAATGCTGATGATGATGACGATGACAATGACGGTGGTGGTGATGATGTCGACATCAACGATGATCATGGAAATTAGTTGGATGAAGAAGAAGATGAATGACATGAATGAAAGGTACAGTTACGTGATCATTGCTTAATCTATATAATATTGATTTCTTGATATAAATGTACAGTTATGCAATCAATGCTTAATCTAATTAATTCATGATGTACTTTGATGAAGGGTGCTCTCTTTAATACCACAAACACATAACAGAAATAGAGAAACAACAACAATATGCAAGAACAGAAAACTGGCTTCTTATTATCTCCACAAATGTGGAATTACAAACTTTCAGAATTACAATATGCAAAGCCACATGGGCATTCCCTTACAATATTCTGTAGGACAAAGCCTCGAACTATTACCTAGATCTACTACCCAGAACTATTCTGAACTGCCTAAGACAATAATACAGCCTTCCTTATATAGGCAATTTTCCACCGCCTGGGAAGGTTCCAGAATTTTTTAGCCAATAAGGCCGACCAAACTTAGAATTATTTTATTTTACATTTTATTACATCATAGTCGGCTCAAGATAACCTTTGAAACCCGAACAGAAATTTTGAAGAAAATTATTTTTCGCCATTTCAGGTGGCCCAACTTCCAAAGACCATAAGTCGTCACCCGTTGACCCGCTCGGCTATTATAACCCCATTTTGAAAATGCCATGAAGCGCTCTACAGGCTTGACCTGTGCAAGCGCCTGTCACCCAAATTTTCAACCTCATCCGGGGCCTCTAAAGCCTTCAAAACTGAGTTCAAAGTTTTTGTATCCTGCTGCCAATACTGAAAATCTTCAATATCTTCCAACATGCACTTGATCTGGAAATGAAACTTTACTAGAAGACTTATATGACCAAAATGAACCTCCAAGAAAGAAATTAGATCATTTTGAGCACAGACAAAAATTACCAAAAATAGTAACTTTCCATAAATAGCAGCTCTGCACAGGATAGCCCTTATTGAATTCAAAAACAAAAATATTTTTGGGTGATGCAAGATTGCTCTTACACCCAGGATGCTCCTGCATCAGACACCCAGGGTAATTTGAGAAGTGACCCTGTCACGACTCAGGTGTGCAGAGGAAAACCAAGACGGTTAACCTCCACCCTTGTTAGCCATGATGAATCTTCAACGGGTCATCCTTTCCACTTGACCAGATATTCTTCATACGTCCTGTTCCTTGTGCTTCTGCCAACACGACTATCTAGTATATCCTCGATCTCCTTAGTGTCTGAACTAGTTGTTGGAATACTCCACTGTACTGCTGTGATCTCATCTTCAACACCTCCTTCATGATACTCTATCAGATCTGAAATGTTAAACACTGGTGAAATATTTAGCTCAGTAGGCAATTCTACCTCATATGCATTTCCTGAATCATGCTTCTTCAATATCTTACATGGTCCAAACTTTTTTATTTTCAACTTGTTATATGTACCAACCGGAAATCGCTCCTTCCGAAAATGAACCATGACTTCATCTCCAACTTGAAATTCCTTATACCTCCTTTTCTCATCTGCCTTAGCCTTATACTGTGCATTCATCTTGGTAATATGCTTCCTCACCTCCCCATGGATGTTCTTCAAGTGTTCTGCAAAATCCTCAGCTTCAGCACTACTTATTTCTCCTTTATCTATCTTCCTCAATTCAGATGCATTTCTTGGACTACTTCCATATACAATCTGGAATGGTGATTTACCAGTGTTCCTGTTGACAGAATTATTGTATGCAAATTCTGCCTGTGGTAAAATCAAATCCCATCCTGTTGGCTTATCTCCAACCAAACATCTCAGCAAATTTCCCAAACTTCTATTCACCACCTCTGTCTGTCCATCAGTCTGTGGATGATGTGATGAACTAAACTTCAAATCTATCTTCAACTTCTTCCACAATGTACACCAGAAATATCCAACAAACTTAGTGTCCCGATCTGAAACTATGGTCCTTGGCAAACCATGAAGTCTCACTACTTCTCTGAAAAACAATTCTGCTACATGAACAACATCATTAGTCTTCTTGCAGGGAATGAAATGTGCCATCTTCGAAAATCGGTCAACTACTACAAAAATTGAATCATGTCCCTACTGTGTCCTCGGTAAACCAAGAACAAAGTCCATACTGATATCCTCCCAAGGCTTCTCTGGTATAGGTAATGGCTGATACAACCCTATATTCTGCTTCACTCCTTTCGCCATCTGACATACTCTGCAACTCTGTACAAACTTCTTCACATCTTGCTGCAACTGTGGCCAATAATAATTCTCACTAACCAAACCAAGGGTTTTATCACGACCAAAATGTCCAGCCAATCCTCCGCTATGCTTCTCCTTGATGAAATTCTCCCTCATAGAACTTTGTGGGATGCACAACTGACTCCCTCTGAATAGCATATCATCTTGGATGATAAAATCCAGCCATTTCATCCTGTCTACAGTAACAGGTTCTGTACAAGCTTTCCAAGCTTCACCAAAATTAGGATCCTCTGGATAAAAATTCTTGAATTCCTTGAACCCAACCACTTCAATCTGCATTTCTGTCAGCAATAGTTGCCTTCTGCTAAGAGCATCTGCAACCCTATTAGACTTTCCACTCCTGTGTTTCAAAACAAATGTATAACTCTGCAAAAACTCAACCCATTTCAAATGTCTTTGATTCAATTTTCCTTGACTATTCAAATATTGCAAAGCTTGATGATCAGTATACAAAAAAAACTCCTTAAGAAGTAGATAATGTCTCCACTTCTTTAATGCCTGAACTATAGCATAAAATTCCTGATCATAAACAGAGTATTTCCTCTTGGCATCATTTAACTTCTCACTGAAATAAGCAATAGGTTTACCTTCTTGGCTCATAACAGCTCCTATTGCAGTACCACTAGCATCACAATCTACTTGAAACACCTTATTGAAATCTAGAAGTGCTAAAACTGGTTGTTCTGTAACTTTTTATTTCAACAATTGAAAACTCTTTTCTGCCCCATTAGTCCACTTAAACTCTTTTCTATCCCCTCTCATTGTTTCAGTCAAGGGTCCACAAATACTGCTAAAATTTCTGATAAACTTTCTATAAAAGCTAGCTAGACCATGAAAAGATCTTACCTCAGTAGCACTCCTTGGAGTAGGCCATTCAAGGATAGCCTGTACCTTCTCTGGGTCCATTTTTAGACCTTCTGCTGAAACTACAAATCCCAAATACACTAACTCTTTCTTCACAAAACTGCACTTCTTCAAATTAATCAACAATTTCTCTTCTCTCAACTTGTCAAATACCATACGAATATGCATCATATGCTCATCCAATGTCTTACTAAAGATTAAAATATCATCTAGGTAAACAATGACAAACTTACCCAGAAATTCTTTCAGAACCTCGTTCATGAGCCGCATGAAAGTGCTCGGTGCATTGGTTAGCCCAAAAGGCATCACTAACCACTCATATAGTCCTTCCTTTGTCTTGAAGGCAGTCTTCCATTCATCTCCTTCTCTGATCCGAATCTGGTGATATCCACTCTTCAGATCTATCTTTGAGAAATACACAGCTCCACTCAAACAATCCATAATATCATCCATTCGTGGCAATGGGAACCTATACTTGATTGTGATCTTGTTTATTGCTCTAGAATCTGTACACATCCTCCATTCTCCATTCTTCTTTGGTGCTAATACCGCTGGTACAGTATAGGGACTCAGACTCTCACAGATCAATCCTTTCTGTAACAGTTCATGTACTTGTCTGTACAACTCCTCACTTTCTGCAGGTGTCATTCTATGTGCTGCCTTATTCGGAAAACTCACTCCTGGGATCAAGTCCATTTGATGACTGATCTTCCTGACTGGTGGTAATCCATCAGGCACATTATCGGATACAATATCCTGAAATTCATTCAATAAATCTGCAACTTCGACAGGAACATCTTCTACTTCCTCTTTACCAGCTTTTGGAATTAAAGCAAAACATACATGCTCATGCCTCATACCATCTAGGAAATTTCTTCCATCAACAAAAGTTATCCTTGCATTACCACATACCTTTTCTTCAGTCTCTTTCAATGGCTTTAGCTTATGCCGCACTCCATCCTTTGTCAGGGAATAGGTATTCGCACGGCCATCGTGTACAGCACATCTGTCAAACTGCCATGGTCTACCCAACAGCATATGACATGCATCCATAGATATGATATCACACAATACCTCATCTTGGTATCCGCCAATCTTGAACTTCACCAGGCATTGTTCATTGACCATGACCCTGTGGTCATCCTGTACCCAGGCAATCCGATATGGATGTGGGTGTTTCTGTCTCTTGAGCTTCAACTTTGTCACCATCTCTTCTGACACCAAATTGTCAGTGCTTCCACTATCAATAATCACATCACAATATTTACCTTCACACTTGCACCTGGTGCGAAACAGGCTCCTCCTTTGCTCAGGTTCATTCTCACCACTCAACAGGACTCTTCTGTTAATCAACGTTTCTCCTCTTTCAGCATCTTCAGAATTTGATGATCCAGCATCTTCATCTACATGTGCAACTCTGGCCTGGCCTTCATTTATCCTATCTGTTCTATCTTGGCGTTGAGGACATTCAAATGCCCTATGACCTTCTTCTCCACAGTGAAAACATGTTCCACGGAAGCCACCTCTTCCAGATCCTTGTCCTCTTCCTCTTCCTCTTTGATCTCTATTATTCTGATCCTGGAAGCGATTGGAATGATTTCCTCACTGATTCTGACTGCTACTGGCCTCATCCTTCTTTTTTAGATCTTCATTTCAGCCACCATATGACCGTCCACCAGATCGTCCACCGTGACCTCTTCCGTTTTGTCTGCTCTCAAACTTCTTGTTCAGCTTTTCCTCTACTTTTAGGGAAAATTGGTATGCCTCCTCGATACTGTTCATTCGAACCAGATTCAACTCCTCCTGAATGCTTGGCCTTAACCCATTAAGGTATCAGACAACTTTCTCCTTATCAGCTTCGGCATGGCCTGTTCTGATGAGGAGTCGATAGAACTCCTCTGTATACTCCTGAACAGATTTTCCTGCTTGCTTCAAACTTTGCATTTTCTTCAGTAGGTCAAGCTCATAATCAATAGGAATGAACTGTCGCTTCAATTTTTCCACCATCCGATCCCATCTTGTGATTTTATCTTTCCCTCTTCTATTTCGCTCCAATTAAATTTCTTGCCACCAGATCTTCGCATGACCTTTCAGTCTGGCCTTCGCAAATTTGACCCTATCAGGATCCTCAACATCTTCATACTCAAAATACTCCTCACATTCATTGATCCAGTCGATCAATTCCTCTGGGTTAAGATTTCCAGAAAATGTAGGAACCTCAATCTTAGGTCTTTTCCCAATCTTGGAAATCGCCCGAAAAAATTTTTCTTCCTCCCGGTTCACAATTTCAGCTTCTCCTTCTTGATATTCTTCTTCGGCTTCATCCTCACTTTCATCTCTGACATTAAGATTCATTCCTCTACGAATCTCTTCCTGCAATGCTCGCACTTGTCTCTGCAGCTCTCTAACCTCAGGTGTTACAACACCAGCTCTTCCGCCACGTTCCCTTCGTGGAGGCATTTTCGCGATGCGCGCTAAAACCCTAACCACGGTCCTGGTGCAAACTGTCTCACAGTCGGCGATCTATTTACACACTCAAGAACCCCTGCTCTGATACCACTTGATGAAGGGTGCTCTCCTTAATACCACAAACACATAACAGAAATAGAGAAACAACAACAATATGCAAGAACAGAAAACTGGCTTCTTATTATCTCCACAAATGTGGAATTACAAACTTTCAGAATTACAATATGCAAAGCCACATGGGCATTCCCTTACAATATTCTGTAGGACAAAGCCTCGAACTATTACCTAGATCTACTACCCAGAACTATTCTAAACTGCCTAAGACAATAATACAGCCTTCCTTATATAGGCAATTTTCCACCGCCTGGGAAGGTTCCAGAATTTTTTAGCCAATAAAGCCGACCAAACTTAGAATTATTTTATTTTACATTTTATTACATCATAGTCGGCTCAAGATAACCTTTGAAACTCGAACAGAAATTTTGAAGAAAATTATTTTTCGCCATTTCAGGTGGCCCAACTTCCGAAGACCATAAGTCGTCACCCGTTGACCCGCTCGGCTATTATAACCCCATTTCAGAAATGCCATGAAGCGCTCTACAGGCTTGACCCGTGCAAGCGCCCGTCACCCAAATTTTTGACCTCATCTGGGGCCTCTAAAGCCTTCAAAACTGAGTTCAAAGTTTCTGTATCCTACTGCCAATACCGAAAATCTTCAATATCTTCCAACATGCACTTGATCTGGAAATGAAACTTTACTAGAAGACTTATATGACCAAAATGAACCTCCAAGAAAGAAATTAGATCATTCTGAGCACAGACGAAAATTACCAAAAATAGTAACTTTTCATAAATAGCAGCTCTGCACAGGATAGCCCTTATTGAATTCAAAAACAAAAATATTTTTGGGTGATGCAAGATTGCTCTTACACCCAGGATGCTCTTGCATCATACTTACTATGGGATGCTTATGGTTTTTAATGTACTTACTATGTAGTTTTAAGTATATGTATCATGAATTTTTTAGCGAACATTAGATAATTGAATTACGTATGTAGGTACTCGGACTCCTTCATGAGCATCCCACACAGTCTCATGGATTGATAGGTATAAGTCAATACATCGTATAGAAATTAATGTATTTCACAATTTGCAAAATATCTCACATTATTTGATATCTCTCTCATTTGATGGAGTGCAGGTAGCAGCAAATAGGTATTTGTCAGATGTGTCTTCCTCGAGCGAAGAAAGTGAGTCATTTATTATGTCTAAATTAGGAAGATCAACTAGAGGTCAAAAGACTAGAAGGAAATTCAATAAATGCATGAAATTTTTCCTTGCTCAAGGGGGGTCATGTTCTTATGATGATGAGAGAAAAGGCGACATCGAGGTGCCCTCTAGGTACCAAAATCCACATAAACAATGGGTCCCCAAGGAACTTCCTCTAATAAACATTGATTTTAGTGTTAAAGGCAAGATATATCGTATTGCACCATTGTCAATACATGGTTTGGGCCTATTTTCCATGGATGGCATAAAGGTCTCTTATAAAAAAGTTTTTGAATTGATGGAGTATGTTGGACCTTGTTACGATTACAAAAGTTGGATGCGAATTGTTCAATATAAAAAAAGTATGCGTAGGTATGCACTCTCGGCAAATTATATTCAACAAAAAGACAATGAGAAAAGTAAAAGAGTGACTATATACATTTACGGAAGGCCAAAAGCATCAGGGAATATTGTAGGTTTTATAAATAGCACACGACCTCTGTCAACTATTAAGTAACCCAATTGCATATTTGAGGCACGAGAGGGAAATCATATATTTGTATGTGCGATAAAATCAATAAGTGCAGGGGAAGAGCTACTTATTGATTACAATTTGAATCGCATAGATACAAACAATGTCACTATCATTAGGGTGCAGGTACATACTATGTACCATTAAATAATTGAGTTTTTTACCAACCACATTTAGAGAGTCTCCTCACCATCCACCTCATCTCCATTATCATCTTCTAATAAAATTTATTAATGTAGTCCTTTCTAATTATTGGTTAACTTTAAATAATAACACAGGACCACAATATGGAGCAACCATGTAGAGGGGACAATGATGATTGTGCATGCACTTCTTCCCAGTAGGTAAACCTCTTTGTTATTGTACTACAAATTAGATAGAAGCAAAATGTTAAATAAAGTTTTTTATTATATTCTTTTCATCACTGTTTCAGATTAATTCTAATAGTGTTAGTAATATTGTTGTCATAGATAGGTTGTCATTAGAGAAAGGGAAAGGAACCCACAGTCCCTGAAGAGGAGTCCTTTGATAAGGACCTAGTTGTTGATTTGGCTAGTTGTGATGAGTCGGCCTCTGCATTTAAAATATGCCTCCACAAAATTTGGAAAAAGATTGGCTGAATTGGCATCTATATTCCCTCCCACTCTTGAGTCACAAAAGAGGGCAACTAAACTGATGCACCTATCTCAAAATTATAGAGTGAGTATTAATGTAATTTTTAATTATAACAAAAGTTCAATAATACTTTTTATGTTATAGTAGTCTTTTATGTCATTAAAAAATAAGCGGATGTGTTGCTTTTATAGCTTTTTTTGCGTAATTTTGATCCTCATGGCCATGATGAGGGTACTGTAGCTGGTTCAAGTAGATCGCATGTTGGACTATTTTTTTTTTTACTCTCTAACAATATTGTCCTTGTTAATCACTGGTTTTATTATGCTCTAACAATCTATTTCTTTAGCACATGTCAATGATCATTTACTATCACTGCCTCGTACGATGGCAGGCTTAGATGTACTGCGTCCTGCAATGTTGGCAACACATAGCATGGCCATAGATGCCATGGCACCACCTACTCATACACAAATTTTATTTTCTCTATCATTATATATTTGTTTATTTCCCTTGAAGTGTTCTTTCTTAGGGCCATTTCGTAATGGATTCAATTTGTGCAATAGAGGATGCAACACTTGATGGTGATTTTTCTGGATGTACCAATATTCCTAGTATGACAATGATGAAGGATTGCATATTGCTTGTGAGTGAAGAAGGAGTTCTCTTGAAAATAGCAAAACTTCCAGGTACTTTAAAGATTGGACCTTTCTTTTACTATACAATCATATGTTAATCACACCTTGCATTCAATATGAGAAGCTTACATCTATTGTATTCTTATTTTATACTATTATATCCTTCGACTAATGATCTCATGATTATTTTGTAGGGAATGATGTTTTTTATAGTAAACTTAAAGATGAGTGTTTGCGGATATTCGGGTCCACCATCTCTATAGAGCGGAACATCATATCCAAACTAAAACCCCAATCCACTATTTTGATTTCATATCATTGCTAGGATAGTTATCATTACGTCCATTTTTGAATTTAACATTGTTTTCTTTCTTAAAAGGTGGAAAACCCAAAATCAAAAGTTAAAGGATGATCTTGTAGAGAGTATGACAAAAAAATTTGGACCTTGTGCATTTGAGAAGGGTAAGCTCCTTCAAAGAGCCAAGTTATGTTTGAGGTATATTAGGGACCAGTATAGGTGTACATTAACCAAAAACCCAAATTACCACTACCCCCCTTGCATTCCTGATAAAGAGTGGAAATCTCGTATTCTAGATGCGAATGAGAAAACGAAAATTAAAAAAGGAAATACACCACCAAAGAACAGAAGAAGGTATGCGATACTATTAAGAATGTAATGTGTACTAAATACTCTTCATATTTATATGAACTAACATATTTCAATCTCTTCATAGATTGCCTGACACATCAAAGGCAACAAAGGCAAGACTACAAAAGCACGGGCAACACAAGCTAGGCTCTAGCGGTTATTCAAAACTTATTGCACAAGTTGTAAGTGTTAATATTGTCAAAATTGAATGAGGAAAAATACAATCTGTAGATGGATTTTAACACTGAAAATAATTCTTTGATCTTTATAATATTTATTTATAATTTGAAATCTTTTTTTGTTTTGATGAAACAATAAAATAAAATTTGATGATACAAAGCAAAAATGCAGGGCGTGGAGTTCAATGTATGTCTCACAGAAGAGGAAAGAGAATTGGCTTCCAACAAGGCTATAAAGCTATGGCAAAAAGAATAAGAAGTGCACAAGGTTCTACTAATGGATCCGTCACGGTAAGCTAAATAGATGATATTTCAAATTTAATTATTTACCAATTAGTTTATTTGATGTTAAGTTCCAACATAAAGTGAATAAATTTATTTTAAGTAAGAAAATAATGATAACATGAATGCATATGAAATTGAAATGCAGTCTATCGATTCTTTCCATACACAACCTGTGCGTGTTGATGACAATGAGGATGTGCATCACAGTAATACAAGTAAACATCTTAAATTGATTGGTGTAGTAATACAAATTTAAATGCAATTGGTGTTTGGATTAATGTAATAATTTGTATTGCAGTTGTAGAGAGTGTAGAGGCCATTGTTAATGAGCATGTTGAGGTTGAGGCCGAGGCCAGACAAACTGACCTCGATGTTGATGATGTGACTAGATTAGGTAAAGAGCTATATGATTATGGCCTGTAAAGTACTGAAATACTTTAAAATGTTTTTAATGTTTTTAATTATAATAAAATGTTTTTAATTTAACCCTTTTATATGTTATTGCAGATGACCTCCATTTGCATCGACAGAGAACTAGGAGTGCATTGAGATCTAATGAGAGGGTAGATGATCATGATGATGATATCGATACTCCTCTTAACGATTACTTCTCAAAAACTAGAAATCAAAAGAAAAAAAGAAATGATTGTCATCTATGCACCTTAATTGATAATGACTAATTTTTATATGCCAATGAATTTAATTATGTGGTATTGAATGTTCATAAATTTTATAATGTGTTAATGAATGTTATCATGTGATAATTAATAAATGTCACATTTTATTAATGTGTGAATGAATGTTATCGTGTGATAATTAATGAATGTTACATTTTATTAATGGATGAAATAATGAATGAATGTTAGATGTTAACAGGGAATTTAGAGTGATGTTAGGGGGGGGGGGGGCAAATGAACTTCCACCTTCATGTAATTGGCCCTATTTAGTACATAATATAAAACTATTCTTGAAACAAAGTGAAGCTCAATAAGTTTGTTCCTTATATAGGGTCTCAAGTGTAGCTTTTATCCCACTCTCAACATTGCAAGGCTTCAAGTGGTGTTCTGAGATTGGTTTCTCCATCTCCCACTGACATCTTGTCTTTCTCCTAAGAACTCTCACCGAGCTCTAATACATGGATGAGCAGAAGATGTCCCTTACAGGCTACACATATATAATATGGTAGATCCACGGAACAAATATACTACAACATAGAATGAGTCAACTTGAATCTATAATTTCTTCATTCACAATGAAAATTCAAATTACAAGCCATATTTTAGATTTAATATTCATATTCATCTTCATCATGATCATAGCCATCATGGTCAACATTTGGTTCAACTTCATTTGAACCACACTCCATGTCAGGTACCATTATAAGGCATGGAGTGTGGTCATACCCATGTTACCATAATAATGAGTTAGCCTATAAAATTATGAATAAAATACCTCATGTATCATATTTATAATACTACAGGTGCACCTGGGATTGGCCAAGGCACCCAAGTTCCTACCAAAGGAACCCAAGTCGAACCTAGAGGAGAACAAAAGTAGAACAGGAACCCAGCCTCAAACAAAGAACCAGATAACTTGACTTTTTTCTAATTCAAGTTTATTTTTGAATTCTTCTCCAATTCCAACCTGATTATTCCATATTTTGTTTTCCAATTTTCCTTCTTCCTCACTCCAAATTATGTTATGTTATTATTTCCTTTTACTAATTGTGCTATTTCAAGGATCACCACCCATGCCTTGGTTAAGATGATGAATGATGTCAATGCCTTTATTACCAAGGAATCACCACCTGCCATTAATAAATATTAATGATCATTTTTTCCTAAGGGTAATTGTTGTTTGTGTATGCTGATCACCCAAGTCTTTGGCTATGATTTGCATGCTGTGAGGTTTGTCAGAAGTGGGGGTATGACATGTTGGTTGGATTATAACATATTGACACTTACACCATGAAGAAGATGAATGATTAAATAGAAAGAGAGGACCAACTGAACCATCTTGTGGTCAGTCTATATCACATTCAGAAACAACGTCAAGACTCGAGAATCAAAACAATCAAAAGTTTCTACAAGACCATGAATGATCAACAACATTTCATCAGAAAACAAAACACTAATCTATATTATCATTAAGCCATAAAATATGTCTTTAAAGTTTAGAAGCATCACAAAAACTTTCAAGAAACATAGTACTATCCAAAACAAATACCCTCCAAATGATTATGATTATGTTGATGTTGATGTTGATGTCTATAATTTATGTCTAATGATTATGATGATGTTGATGTTGATGTCTATAATTTATTTCACTTATTGATGCTTTCCTAGATTGAATTTTGAACTGTCAGGCTGGAGAACGCTTTCAAAGTTTAGGGTTTGTTCTACATGATTCTCTTAGTTACAGCTCAAATGCAACTCAACATATTTTTTATGCTGGGCAACCCACTGCAGAAACTCATCCGCAGGTGAAATTTAATTCTGTGAATCTTGGCATTGTTAATGTTATTAATTTTCCTCATGTTTCATATTTGTGAAAATGTTTCTTGGCACTATCTTCTTTTTCAATTCCTATATTTGTAGCTTTTTAGATCATTAACTTAAGCATTACATGTCTTTGTTCAAATTTTATTCTAACACTATATTATATCTTATTCTTATTACAATGTTGTTTGTTGTGGGGCAGGAGGTCAATCTTCATTGTCTTCATTGTGGGGGACAGTGAAGATTTCTCTGACAAATAGCAAATCTTCTTTAGTATCTTATAATAACATGCTAAACTAATAAAGGTGTTATGGGCATTTAATCTACAATTACTAATAGACTAAGCATATTATTACCATGATTAATGTTCCATTTAAATGCATTTAACACAAAAGACAAATTTACAAAACTGAACCAATGGCATGTTTACAACAAAGATGTGTTGAGGAGTTTGCTCCTTGTTTAATGTTAACTATTCCTGCACAATCCACTCATACAACAGTGAATTGTTATGTGGAAGGGATGGTTGATAGTGTTCCTTGAGGGAAGGGGGATTGTGAAAGACTTTTTATCATTGTATTATGTATTTCCAATATGTTTGGTTGTAGGGCAGACCAAGAGAATGAAGGATCACTCACTAATTGCATGATAACCTAATTTTGAAGGGTCACTGGTTGAGGGGACAGTCAAGGTCCAAATGATTGGGCCATTGGAGGACCTGTTTCTTTGTATTAATCGCTATTCAAATTGGATGCATGGATTTCTTGTGAATTATCAGCTGCTATGTATCCTGCAACTACATCCGTAAATTTGCATATACTTCTCTAGGGTTGTAAGCCACTTAGAGATCAAAATAGAGAAACTAAATCAAAATTGTTCTTTGTCCTATTTCCTTTTAACAAAGTATCAACTATCAATGATACAATACATTTGATGCCCTAAGCTATCAATACAAATGATGCCTAGCTAGAAGCTCACGGGCTATCCATTTGATAACCACAGTCAACATTTCAAAAAATGGATATCCAAACATTTGAAAACCAATGGCATGTTTACAATGAAGGTCTAATAGAACTCCCAACAATTCTTAAACATACTTTATCTAATATGATGAATTCTTAAACAATTAAGGTTGGAGTAGACATAGTTATCACACATTTTTTTGTGTGGTACAAGGAAGATTTGGCTAGGTCAAGTGTTCCTTCGTGCTAGCAGTCTACATAATTAGACTTTTATTAACAATTTATCATATCAGATAACTAGTATGTTTAAGAATTATTGGGACTGGTCCTTTGGCATGTATTAAACATAATAGAATTTTTAGCATATTATTATCATTCTATTTCTTTGTTGTAAACATGCCATCGGTTCAGTTTTGTAACTTCACTATTGTATGAGTGGATTGTGCAAGAATAGTTAACATTAAACAAGGAGAAAACTCCTCAACACATCTTGGAAACCATTGAATTCAATAATAAATGAAACCTAACACCAACACTATTCCTTCCATTCACTTCTACCAAGAATAAAGCATTTAATACATTCAACATTACATATAATCATTAGACAGTTACATTTCCTAACTGTGTAGAGGAACAATCACAACCAAAATGATCAAAACTAATTTCACCCTTACACAAGATATTCCAAACTTCAAGTAAAATGAGCAATATGCTATATCAAATAATTCATATTCATAGTAACCATTTAAAGGATCATTTTGTCAATGAACCCTCTGACTGTACCCCTACGACAGAGAAAGGAAACTTAGTAAAACTAGTTTATGCCGATGTTTGTGAGGGTACAGTCATGATAAGTGTCTCTCAAACCTCTCCAAACATATAAGATTGTCTTTAAATACTTTATTGATCTCTTCTAAACATTAACCAAATCAAACCTACATTTGAATCCACACACAATAACCCCAAAATGAAGGGTTTTGTATCCTTTAATGAATCTCAATCACTGGTAATGCATGGACAGTCAAACTAGTAGTCCCCAAAGCATTCAATAAGTGACTGGATTATATTTAATATACACCAAAGGACCAGTTGTATGAAATTTTCAATCACATAGCATTTCACTGTTGTATGAGTGGATTGTGCAGGAACAGTTAACATTAAACAAGGAGAAACCTCCTCAACACATCTTGGAAACCATTGAATTCAATAATAAATGAAACCTAACACCAACACTATTCCTTCCATTCACTTCTACCAAGAATAAAGCATTTAATCCATTCAACATTATATATAATCATTAGACAGTTACATTTCCTGACTGTGTACTAGAGGAATAGTCATGACCAAAATGATCCAAACATTTGAAAACAATGAATCGATATCCTTGAGCACAAGCACCAATAACATCAAATAATGGAGATAAAGCACATGCTAGGGCACGACACCAGTAGAATGCGATTATTTCAGAGAGCATTCATGATCAAATAAAATGCAATGCATTTGAAATTTGTGGTAGAATATGATGCCAGATGCTTGAAAGATGAAGAAATCACATACCTTCTCTCACGCTCATCTTTCGCTCCTCTATCCAATCGAAATAAAAATGATGAGGCTGTTTCACTTTCTTTTTTTCATAGCCAAATCTTCCTTGTACCACACGAAGAACATGCCATTGGTTCAGTTTTGTAAAAAAATTTTTTGTGTAATTAGTAATTGGAGATTAAATGCAGATAACACCTTTATCAGTTTAATTATCATGTTATTATCATATCAGATAAAGTATGTTTAAGAATTGTTGGGACTGGTCCTTTTGCGTGTATTAAACATAACAGAATTTTCAGCATATTATTATCATTCTATTTCTTTGTTCTAAACATGCCATTGGTTCAATTTTGTAGATTTTTTTTTTGTGTTAAATGTATTTTTCGTGAGGAGGGGTCTCCTTCTAAGGAGATTGATGAAGATTGTGCACCTCAAAAACCAATTCATAAGGTACCAATCATGTTTCCTATTCGCTTATATTTTTGGATTGGTAAATCTCCTTATAAGTTTCATGTCCTTTCTTTTGATTACTATGGATGAGATATATATCTTACATTTAACATTCAACTTCTTTACATTTTAGAACATGTAGTGTGTTTTTTGAGGATTTTACCAAATCAACTTTTAACATAAACTGAAAACACCAAACTGATATCTTGCCTTATCAACTTGACAAAATATTTGCATTTGACCAATAACTGCAAACAACTGAATGATAAATCCACATACCCATATCTTTGTAAAATACCTGGAACATCAAAAAGATGGCTAAGTGGCTGCCACCATGATTTTTACCTACTGAATATGGGAAAAAAAAACACCAAAAAGAATTGAATAGAAAACATGATTGCTCATTTCAAATAGCATTCATGGTCAAATAAAATGCAATGACTTCTGTCGCGCTCGATCAGCTTTCACCCGCTCGTTTTCTCCCACTCCTTTTCTCTACAATCAAAATAAAAATGATTTGGCCCTTTCAAAATAGTGAATCAATATCCTTGAGCACAAGCACCAATAACATCAACTATTTTGATCTGTGGGTACCCTAATGTTGGCAAGAGTTCTTTTATTAATAAGATTACTCTACAAGCTTGAAGAAGTGGTATATTTTGGCAAATGAAGAGTGGAAAGACGATGATATTCCTAAGATCATGGATGGACACAATGTTGCAGACAGAATGGGAAGACATCTTTCTAGCTTGGCCCTAGATCCTTCGACAATTGGGGTAGGATCCAGACCTAGGCTAAAAAGATGTCTTCCTTTTTGTTGTGGAATATAGGCTCTGCTGCTACAACAACTACAGACTACGATGTAGATATCACAACAGCTAAAAAACATAAATGTAGGCATCATCGTCACAATTTTTTGGAGACACAACATAATTGAGTGGTATTCCCAGACGATGCAAAGCAATGCCTACATTTATGTTTCTCATCTATTGTGTCCCAGGACCCCTTATGACCCTTTATGACCCTTTACGATCCCTAAGAATACATCTTAGAGGTCTTAAAATGTTGTAAAGGGTCATAAGAGGCTCCTAGGAGGGGCCAGATGAGCTTCCACCTTCACGTGGTTGGCCCTGTTAAGTAGAGAATGTTAAACTATTCTCAAAACAAAGAGAAGTTCAATAATTTAAGGTCTTAGTCGACAGAGATGCTGAAAAAATGACGGGAATCAATGATGGAGAGTTTTTAGATTCTGAGAAGACATATATGGAGTGGAGACTAGATTGAGTACCAGTGTAGAGATGATGATTCAGTAACCTACGTCTATAAAACCTTCACAATTATCCCTTCTTTGGCCTCCACTTATTCCTCTTCTCAAAAATGGTTATCTAGAAACTTTCCATACTATTTCTCATCCATGCACGAAATGTGCTAGTGATCATATAAAATTACTATAGGTCTCCAGTATTGATGAGCTGCACAAGTGTAAAATGTTTTTACAAGATTGGGATCAATTATATTGGATACTGTGCAGTGTACATAAATGCAAGGCGGTGATTATTCTCGACGATCGACAGGTATAAGTCTTCCAGGCCTTACCTAGTAGCTAGGACTAAAGATAACACAGCTCAAGAGACCATCATAGTTGGTCTCTTTCTTCGGTCTATATTATTGACAAAATATTTTACCTTTCATTAGCTCATCAAATTTGGGGATTTGAAAGAATTTAATAGAATATTTTCATGTATAACGTACATTATTTAAGTTTGATGCTAAACAAATTTATATACTTCGCGCACTTGTATACTATGAGGATGACCTTAAAGAAGCATCCCCTCCTGTGGCTTGAGTAATGTAGGCCATTGGAGGAGATGCTTCTTTATCACCGTCCTCATAGTCTACAAGTGCACGAAGTAGATAAATTTGTGCAATGTCACCTTAAATAATATATGTTGTCATGAAAATATTCTATTAAATTCTTTCAAATCCCTGGATTTGATGAGCTAATGAAAGGTAAAACATTCTGTCAATAATATAGACCGAAGAAAGAGACAACCTATGATGGTCTCTTGAGCTTTCTTATTTTTAATGTGCATATCCGTCACTTTTTCAACAATTTAGTGTGTATTTCGATGGTAGTGCTATACCACCTGTCGCCTCTCCAACAGATCAAATGTCAGAACAGTTCCTTTTTGACAATTACTGTGACAAGAATGCTATATCTCCAATAGGCCTACTTGTCAAAAATATATTGCCACACTGTCGCTCTTCCAATTGTAAAAATGTTAGAGATATGTAGTTTTTGATAGAAATTAGCGACAGTAATGCTATAGCACCGATGGGTTTATCTGTCGGATCTTGGTTGCTGATCTGTCGCTATTCCAACAGTTATAATGTCAAAAATTAATTATTTTCAACAAGTAATTCTGACAGCCATGCTATATTTCTGATAGGTCTTAGTGTCGGAGTTTCGATAGATGAACCGTAGGAAATGTCATAACAAAGTTGGTATTCATGTGCAAGTTTCTAATGGAATGTGGTGTCAAAAAACTGACAATGACCTCTTCTATTGTAATTTGCAATGCAAAAATGGCGACAGACACATATGTTGAAATATTGACAAATGGGCATTGCAAATCTGACAAATGGCCGTCAGAATTTGACCTCAAATGTACTAGTGTTAACTTTGGAAATGCCAACTAAGGTAATATCATCACCCTTTAATTCAACATTGGTAAGGAAATCTTCCATGATATTTTGGGAACTTACTACCCAATTTACAAAAAATAATTCAAATCAAATCTAATAGGTCTCATACAACAAACTTATATTGTTTCATTGATAGTCTCAATCAGTGTTGAGAGGGGAGGGATGAATCAGCACCTATAAAACTTTCCTAAATAAATCTGATGAAATATACTTATAACTGTAAATAGAAAAAATTCAAGCATAAAATTAGCATCAAGCAATCAAACACAAAGTGACACCAAATTTATCATGTAGAAACCCAAATCGGGTGAAAACGACAGTGTGAGAAGACCTCACAAATTTTGCACTCTTCTGAAGTGCGCCTTGTTAGGAGCCTTCCTTGTTAAAGGATTACAACACACTATTAGATGTGACCTGGTTAATGGATTTGATACAATAAGGTAGGTTAATGCCTATCTGGTTAAAGGACTCAAAACACCTAAAAAGATGTTACCCAGTTAACGGATTTAGTACAAGGGACTTGTTAAAGTCCACCCAAAATATTGAGATTTAGCTATTGTAGTTATCAAAAAAAAATAGAAGGATTTGACCTTTTACAAATGGCTATGCATAGCCTGATAAGATTTTTTTTATACTCAACTAAGAAACATCACCGCTCACCGCTAGTATGTTCTCCTTTTCTGTTGTGCTTCTCTACACACTCTTCTCTCTTTTTCTTCTCTTTTCTATTCACCTTAGCTTCTTCAACGTACAGGTTCACTCTTTTCTTTGGCAGAATGAGGACAACCTATATTCTTAACTGGCAGAAGAATATATAGAGTCATTTCTCTAATTGTGCTACTCATGCACGTCCTAATTAAAAATCTCTTTCAGATTCATCACCCAGTAGAGTATTAGTTTACTGAGGAAACATCTGATGCATGCCCTTGCTTTATCTACTTTACAAAGAAAATAATAGATGTGTGTCAAGCACCTTTCCTTTGTATGAGATAACTCCATATTTTAAAACCACAGACTTCGGCTTTAAAACCTTTAAATGCACCTCAAACTGATCACCATGTTAACTCAAAGTCTTATGGATTTAGTGCAGTAAATCCTGGTAAAAGAGTCAGTTAAACAGATAATTGACTATGACTTCCCTGGTTCATCTTATCATACCGAAGTCTTTTCTTGATCGATTGAGATCCTTATGTTGTAAACAGGTAAGAACTTTGACCTGTTACCTTTCCCTCCACTACTTACCGGTTGCACCCTTTCCTTGGTTGTATTGTTGATGTCAGATGTTCATTCCTCGGTTGTTGATGCACATGACTTAGTGAGTAGTTACCCTTGATGAGTAGATATAGTCTTTTCTATCTTGTATAGTGTCACTGGTTGCCAAACCAGTCTTTGTACATACAGATCCACCTCTGGTGATCGCCTTAGAGCTTTATAAGATGTCAAACACCTCTTTCCTCTTTCCTCTTTCCTCTTTCTCCAATCAATGAAAATACTTAATTTCCATGTACTAGTAGTAAGCTTACATGTTACAATCTCTTGATGCTAACAATCTCCCCCTTGCCATTGATGGAAAAACCTTAATGGAAAATGTCATGTCACTTGTCTTATGCTTATATCTCTGCTTGTACCACTATGCACTACCATTGTTGGTCATCTACCAATCCATTGCCAAACTCTCCCCATTTTGACAATAATGCCAAAGGCTAGTCAGAAAGACTACCTTTATCAGATCTGCTCCCCCTTTGAGCATCAGTCCACAAAAGATGAGGTGAAACCCTCTATTGAAGCATAATGAACTGATGAACACCTTTGCAAGTTTACTAATGATCAGGAAGGAGTATCACCCCTAGTTTACCTCTGAAATACTCAAAAGTACTCTTTGGTAGTGGCTTTGTGAAGATATCATCAATTTTTTCTTTTATGGGAACATACTCCAATCTTACCTCTTTGTTTTGTACTAGCTCTCACAAGTAATGATACTTGATGGCAATATGCTTTGTCTTGGAGTGCATGACATGGTTTTTGAATATGTTTATTGCATTGGTGTTGTCACAGTAGATTGCAATCGATTCAGGTATCTATTCTTGGATTTCTTCCAGTAGTTGTTTTATCCATATTACCTGTGTGCACTTGATTGTTGCAGCAACATATTCAACTTTTGTTGTAGAATATGAAATGCAGTTATGTTTCTTACTTGTCCATGACACAAGCCTCCCACCAAGAAAGAATGCACCACCACTTGTGCTCTTTCTTTCATCAATATTGCCAGCCTAGTCTGCATCTGTGAAAACCTTTACTTGGAAGCCTCCCTTATGAGGAAACCACAAGCCATACTCCTCAATCCCCTTTAGATATCTGAAAATTCTCTTCATTGCTATCAAATGTGTCTCTTTGGAGTTTACAGAGAATCTTGCAACTATGCCAATGGCATGTGCAATGTCTGGTCTACTATGTATTGCATACTGTAATTTCCCTATCATGGACTGATACATTGTTTCATTCACTTCTTTTTCATCATCTTCATTTGATAGCTTGAGGTTAGTTATCATTGGAGTACCAACCGATTTGGATTCTTCAAGTCCAAAAGCCTTAAGAATTTCTTTAACATACTTGGACTGAGAGATAAAGATACCTTCTTTTAGCTGATGGACCTGTAGTCCAATGCAGAAGTTTATGGCTCCTATCATAGACATTTCAAATTCTTTCTTCACTAATACATTTGGGGTGAAATTGCGACGGCAGGCAAATGTCATGCGGTTTTGGCTTTTTTTTTTCAAATATAGCCCGACACCGTCGCAATTTGTGACGATAATACATTTGGCACTGTCACAATTGCGACGTTGTCAGGATATAAGCGCAAAATTAAAAAGGAACGTTGTCATTTGTGTTTTCAACAGCACCGTAACCCTCTGCGAAATCACATCAGGATATAAGGGCAAAAAAAACAAGAACGTTGTCATTTGTGTTTTCAACAGTGTCGTAACCCTCCGCGAAATCACATCGGGATATAAGGGCAAAAAAAACAAGAACGTTGTCATTTGTGTTTTCAACAGCGCCGTAACCCTCTATGAAATCACAGCTACAATTTTTGAGTACGTTGGGTTTATTTTTCTTTTGTCATTATTATGTAATCTGGTATTCAGCTGTTAGAGAGCTAAAATACCTAGAAATGAGGACATATCTATGTTGAATTTATTGTTAGCGGCTTTGGTTATTTAGAAGTTTAATTTTATTTGTTCATCTTTCAAGCACAAACATTTTGTGGACCGTAACGTCTTCATTGTTTCGGGTATGCAGTGAAACAGCCCTAACTTGCAATTGCGATGTTGTCGGGATATAAGGGCAAAAAAAAAAAGGAACGTTGTCATTTGTGTTTTCAACAGCACCGTAACCCTCCGCGAAATCACATCAGGATATAAGGGCAAAAAAAACAAGAACGTTGTCATTTGTGTTTTCAACAGCGCCGAGAGAGATTCCCTCCGCGAAATCACAGCTATAATTTTTGAGTACGTTGGGTTTATTTTTCTTTTGTCATTATTATGTAATCTGGTATTCATCTGTTACAGAGCTAAAATACCTAGAAATGAGGACATATCTGTGTTGAATTTATTGTTAGCGGCTTTGGTTATTTAGAAGTTTAATTTTATTTGTTCATCTTTCAAGCACAAACATTTTGTGGACTGTAATGTCTTCATTGTTTTGGGTATGCAATGAAACAACCCTAACTTGCGACTACCTTCATGGTACTTGTGTACATTATCATGTTGTCTTTACAGTGACTGTCCTCATTCAAGTGGCAATTACACAAGGGACAGTCACTGTGAGATGTCCTCATTTGTGACAAGGACAGTCACACTTAGGACATCTCATAGTGATATTCCCTTGTGTAATTTCCACTTGAATGTATTGCTATTGAACCACATTAATGCTTTTCTTCTTCAACAAATGAGGACAGTCACTGTAAAGACAACATGATAATGTACACAATTACCAAAAAATGATCTTGTTAATTGATGTAACACTTTGTCTTGCTCACTCCCTATCCTTCACTAGGGTCTCTTTAGGCCAATGTTTTGACTTGATAGGGTACTTAACTATCCCTACACTCTTTAGGTATCTCTACCCAAGATCCCACTCCTTCAACTAGTGCACACCAACAAGAAATACAACGAACTCTGCTCAATACCAATCTAGCTACTAGGACACTCCTAGTCTTGTCTTCACAAATTGAAACACATTCAACTAGAACTTTACTCCATGGAGAGGCTGGCCACTAGGACCTCTATTGGTTTCAATATTACTCCTTCACCTATACTTTTCATCAGTACTTCAATCCGGTTCATCAAACCATGCCAATTGCACCCAAAAATAGGCTGCTAGCAATTAGGCCTTTGTCAAGCCTTTTTGTTTATATTAAGCCACCTAAAGGGCTTAGGATTCAGATGCCCTTTATTGAGAACTCCAAGATATCTAAGGTCTTCTCCTCCTAGATTTTTTGTACACCAACTACTACAGCCATGCCTGAAAACAAGTATTTTGACACAACTTGGACAGTCTGACTAAGAGTTTGTTTTCTTAGCAGCCAAAGAAACTCACCCAATCTTCTAATTTGACTTGGGGCTTCTTTAGATGTGTGTCTACCTCTCCATGAGATTTTATTTGAAGCAACCAATGCATTCAACTTGTTGTAATCTTCTTGTAATGATTTGTCATCCCTAACTGTGCTCAACTGACTCACCTAGGACATCATTGCAAACATAGAAAATGAGCTTCCCAAGGCCCCTCCTTCCAAACATATAGTACATGGAGTCTCCTCACCCATTCCAAGAGCCCGTACAAAATTGACAATGGAATGATGAGCTAAGACTCCATTTGTTCAACCTGCCTGGTTCAAACCAATGATAGGGTACTTAACAAAAGAATTAACAAACTAGTTGGAAAGCTTCAAAACTCAAAAAAAACACAACACAGAATAAAAAAACAACTTGTACTAACTTTTCCAATAGACACTGCGAGCTATCTAATCCATTAATCAACTGAAAACAAAGAAACAAAAAAACTCAAGAATTCACTAAAACCGTGTTACTCTACAAATCTTCTTAATTCCAAATTTTTTTCCCCCCAACCTTTTGCACAGATTGATGGAGGCCTCTTATAGTTGATCTGATGCCTAATTCAATGGTTTCATATAGTTACATAACCATCTTACTCGAAAATGCTCCCTTGCACAAATGTTGTCAATGTTGTGAATGACAACATTCACAACTTGTTACAACCTTTGGGATTTTGGTTCAAAACTTATTGTTCAAACACCATAAGACCCTAACCATGACTTAGTTAGGCTATTTAGACCTCACATAGGCCACTTCTACACTTCTTTGCCCAATTTGACCCCTAAATGCTTCATTCCCACTTTTGCCACAATATTGGTAACTTGGGTACAAATTGGCACTTGCCTTCACAAAGGTCACACATGAGGACATCTCACAGTGATCAATTTTTGCTTGTGTAATTGCCACTTGAATGTATTGCTATTGAACCACATTAATGCTTTTCTTCTTCAACAAATGAGGACAGTCACTCTAAAGACAACATGATAATGTACACTCACTGTAAGGATAGTCACAAATGAGGACATCTCACAGTGACTGTCCCTTGTGTAATTGCCGCTTGAATGTATTGCTATTGAACCACATTAATGCTTTTCTTCTTCAACAAATGAGGACAGTCACTCTAAAGACAACATGATGATGTACACTCACTGTAAGGATAGTCACAAATGAGGACATCTCACAGTGACTGTCCCTTGTGTAATTGCTGCTTGAATTACACAAGGGACAGTCATTGTGAGATGTCCTCATTTGTGACAAGGACAGTCACACATGAGGACATCTCACAGTGATTGTCCCTTGTGTAATTGCCACTTGAATGTATTGCTATTGAACCACATTAATGCTTTTCTTCTTCAACAAATGAGGACAGTCACTCTAAAGACAACATGATAATGTACACTCACTGTAAGGACAGTCACAAATGAGGACATCTCACAGTGACTGTCCCTTGTGTAATTTCCACTTGAATTACATAAGGGACAGTCATTGTGAGATGTCCTCATTTGTGACAAGGATAGTCACACATGAGGACATCTCACAGTGATTGTCCCTTATGTAATTGTCACTTGAATGTATTGCTATTGAACCACATTAATGCTTTTCTTCTTCAACAAATGAGGACAGTCACTCTAAAGACAACATGATAATGTACACTCACTGTAAGGATAGTCACAAATGAGGACATCTCATAGTGACTGTCCCTTGTGTAATTGCCGCTTGAATTACACAAGGGACAGTCATTGTGAGATGTCCTCATTTGTGACAAGGACAGTCACACATGAGGACATCTCACAGTGATTGTCTGTAATGTCCCCTTTCTGGCTAACTTGGAAAATAGGAACAATTACTCCACTTCTCAGACTTACTCTATCAGATACTTACAATTAAACTAAGTAATGGAGGTTACTTTAGATATCAACCGCTATTTCAGATTCAATCACAATATGTGTACAAGATGATATTGATACCAATATGTTTAATAGCACTGTCGGATATAATGATATGAAATATGCTATGAATATGATGTTTCCTATCACTTATAGTGATAGTATAATGATGGTATGTCTAATATAAACAATATCGATATACAATCAATAAGTATTGCTTACAGCAATGTATTTGTTGTGTCTGATATGATGATGTAATTATGCAAATGTGTAATATCGCTATGAGTGATATGTTGCTATTTCAGATTCTGAATTATATGCTTGCAACTTCAAATATTGATGTTGTTTCTGACTATCCTTTCTATCTGTGCAATCATGGTGTTGTCTCTGATCTGCAATGATAAACTTGAAACCAAACTGCCAAAGGCAGATGCTCTATTGAGTATATCCAAATATGGATAAGTAAATAAAGTTCTAATGATGCCTTGAGTGACTGACGAGAATGCATTCTTATATTGTCTTTAACAAATGAAGAGATGCTATGAATGAGACGTGTCTTGTTTCTTCCTCCATGTCCCTTTGTTAATCACACCTTTCCATAATCCGACAGTTCACATAATATTATTTCATTATTTTCTGATCATAGATAACTCCCAGATTGACTCAATATCAAATCTTTTTATGAAGGTAATCTTCCCTAATTGGTAGTGCAACCAGTAGTTAACATCCATTGTGTTTGTATTAGTTTGGTCTAACTATCATTAGTATTTAGTCAATCGATATTAACTCTTGCCTTATCCCATATTGTTATGATTATATCCAATCTTTCTACTCTGATATAAGTCGATATCATTTTCTGATAATTGTCCATTTATTGGTTGATTGCTGGTAATGGAGTTTGATCTTCAAATTGACTTCCATTCCTGTTAATACTTAAGGATACATTGTACTTATTATCCATGACTGATGCCTCATTCATCAATAGCTTGTGATATAATCACTGATGCTTTTGTGTTTCTACAAGATGTGGTTTATCTCAGACAATCGATAATCTTTCAATCCTTTAGTCGATATCCTCCTATGTGGTGTCTATTGATATAGATAGTAGAATTCAATCTAGTTTATGTTATTGTCATGATAACATAGGAAGTGATGGTGCATATTTGCTAGCGGGTCTTCATGTTTGATATTGCTTTATCGGATATGTCATTGTCTAAACTTGTGCAATTAATGATTATTTATAATATATGAATGGTTATCCTTCTTGCTTATCAATACATCTTCTGAAACACATAGCGACCTATCCCTTATTCATATCATGTTGATCTTGACTTCATAGTATTTGGTTCATTAATCATCCTCTCATGGTATCGATGTGTAATGACTAGTGATTGTTGTATCACTTCTTCATTCCTCATCGTGATAGATAATGCAGATGTTTAATGTAGATGTATATCGATTACAGATATTCGATATTGCTTTAAACGTTATTATTATTATTATTATTAATGTTATTGTTATTATTAAATATTATAATTAATGATGTTAGTAATATTAATAATATTATAATAAATATTATTATAGTGATAACATATTGTTTTATATTGAGAGGTTTATTAATATTATTTATATATTAAAATTATTATATCAATAATTGATTTAATATTATTACTTAATATATTATTATAATATAATATATATAATTTATTAATAATTATTTATTATTAATTTATATTATAATTATAATCATAATTATATTATTTATTAATATTTTAATATTATTTAATTAACATATTACTTATTATGCTAACTATATATTATTATTATCTTTTGATAATAATTATATATTATTGTTATATACCGTTAATAATAGATTATTATATATCATCTAATCATTTTATTATTATACTAAGTTCAATATGTCACGGCTCATGACATTGTCCCTTGTGTAATTGCCACTTGAATGTATTGCTATTGAACCACATTAATGCTTTTCTTCTTCAACAAATGAGGACAGTCACTCTAAAGACAACATGATAATGTACACTCATTGTAAGGACAATCACAAATGAGGACATCTCACAGTGACTGTCCCTTGTGTAATTGCCACTTGAATTACACAAGGGACAGTCATTGTGAGATGTCCTCATTTGTGACAAGGACAGTCACACATGAGGACATCTCACAGTGATTGTCCCTTGTGTAATTGTCACTTGAATGTATTGCTATTGAACCACATTAATGCTTTTCTTCTTCAACAAATGAGGACATTCACTCTAAAGACACCATGATAATGTACACTCACTGTAAGGACAGTCACAAATGAGGACATCTCATAGTGACTGTCCCTTGTGTAATTTCCACTTGAATGTATTGCTATTCAGCCACATTAATGCTTTTCTTCTTCAACAAATGAGGATAGTCACTCTAAGGACAACATGATAATGTACACTCACTGTAAGTGTACATTATCATGTTGTATTACAAATGGACCTTATGTTGGTTGAGATATAAGTGCAAAAAAAAAAAGGAACATTGTCATTTGTGTTTTCAACAGCGCCGAGAGAGATTCCCTCCGCGAAATCAAGCGGGTTATCATTTGTGTTTTGAACAAAGTGAGTTGTCATTTGTGTTTTGAACAGCACCGAGAGAGATTCCCTCCGCGAAATCAAGCGGGTTGTCATTTGTGTTTTCAACAGCGCCGAGAGAGATTCCCTCCGCAAAATCACAGCTACAATTTCTGAGTACGTTGGGTTTATTTTTCTTTTGTCATTATTATTTAATCTGGTATTCAGCTGTTAGAGAGCTAAAATACCCAGAAATGAGGACATATCTATGTTGAATTTATTGTTAGCGGCTTTGGTTATTTAGAATGCTTCCCCACAATACTTAATTACACAAGGGACAGTAACTGTGAGATGTCCTCATTTGTGACAAGGACAGTCACACATGAGGACATCTCACAGTGACTGTCCCTTGTGTAATTGCCACTTGAATGTATTGCTATTCAACCACATTTATGGGCCCGTTTGGACCACGACACAGAGTAGCATCTACAGAGAAGAATATCCCAGGTGTAACAAGTTGTAAGAATATACCAACAGTTCTAAGAAGTTCCCTAGCACGTAGTAGCATCTACAGAGAAGAATATACAACATGAGGGCAGCCACTGTAAAGACAACATGATAATGTACACTCATTGTATGTGTACATTATCATGTTGTCTTTATAGTGACTGACCTCATTCAAGTGGCAATTACACAAGGGACAGTCACTGTGAGATGTCCTCATTTGTGACAAGGACAGTCACACATGAGGATATCTCACAGTGACTGTCCCTTGTGTAATTGCCACTTGAATGTATTGCTATTCAACCACATTTATGGGCCCATTTGGACCATGGCACACAGTAGCATCTACAGAGAAGAATATCCCAGGTGTAACAAGTTGTAAGAATATACCAACAGTTCTAAGAAGTTCCCTAGCACATAGTAGCATCTTCTAATTGTCTATACCACTTCACAAGGTATTGTTTGCACACATTGTTTTTGGTTCTTTTGATGACCCTTGTTTTGAAATTGCTATTAGGCCTTGTAGCTTATATGTTTTGATTGCTGGAGAGCTTCTAAAGCTAAGCAAGAAGACCATTGCACGAGTTATAGCTGCGCCCTCAGGTTTGAAAATTGTATATTTTTTAATCTAATGTATATTTTAACTAGACTTTTAGCTTATTTTTGCTGTATATTTTAATCTAAAGGGAATCATGGATGTGAACTTGAAAGAATTTTGTACTTAGTTCTTATGGAGAGAATAGTAGTAGTTTACGGTCTAATATCAAATAGAGTTTTCCAATTACAGAAAGTTAATGAATTCTAATAGCTTATATGTTTTGATTGCTAGAGAGCTTCTAGAGCTAAGCAAGAAGACCATTGCACGAGTTATAGCCATGCGCTCAGGTTTGAAAATTGTATATATTTTAATCTAATGTATATTTTAATCCTTTTGCCATGTCATGTAATATGTCTTGCCTTGTAGCTTATATGTTTTGAAATTGCTGTTAGGCCTTGTAGCTTATATGTTTTGATTGCTAGAGAGCTTCTAGAGCTAAGCAAGAAGACCATTGCACTAGTCGTAGCCGCGCGCTCAGGCATGAAAATTGTATATTTTTTAATCTAATGTATATTTTAACTAGACTTTTAAAATATTAAAGGATTTAACTAGGTCTAAGAAGATTTGTGTACTTTTGACAATTTTGCTTAGTCACTGAAAGTTGTAGACCGAAGTTTTCATAGCCCAATTTTTGCTTCCTGTGAAGAACAATCATGTCAGATAATATAAGTGAAGAACAAAATAGGGAGACAATCGCTAGATTGTGGTCTAACTTGAAAAGAAAAGGTGATGGAAAATGTTATTGTCCCTGCAAAATTTGTAAGGGCTTAAACCGTAGAAGACTGCTAATCAAAACAGTTAAGAGACATTGTAGGGAGAATGGTCACATTGAAGGGGGGCATGACTATCATCCACTGTTAAGTTGTTCATTATATCATTTTAACAATTTATATACATATGAAATCACTTGATGATGAGTTGAAGATCATGGTTTATTTATGTTAATCAATTTTATATAGGTTGATCTCCCCAGGGAAGTACATGATATGGAGGAACATGGGGGTGCGAATATCCAAGGTGAAGATAATGATCCCATGGAAGATGATGATCATGCACCAGAAAACACAATTGAAGATGATGGTATAAATACATTGATCCATGACACATTTAGTCCAAGCGGATCTGATCATGATGATGATGATAGCCTCGATGTACCTCTACTTGAGAAGGCATACGAGCCCCTATACAAAGACTCCCAAACAACTCTTCTCTCTGCTATATTGTTGTTGTTGAACTTGAAGGTTATGAATGGTTTATCCAACATAACAATGTCACGTATGTTAAGGTATGTCATATATGTCTTTATAGTTAACAAAGGGTGAATAATGTACCACTAATATTGTTTATATTAACAACTTATATTTTTTGTTGTAGATTGATAGGCGAGTTTTTGTTACCACCATCAAATATTCTACCTCGCTCATATCAAGAATTATCTGCTATTATGAAAGATATTGGAATGGAGTATCAAGCAATACATGCTTGTCCCAATGATCATATTATATATTATAAAGAACATGAATTTGCAACACAATTCCCTATATGTCATACGAGTAGATATCGAACAGATCAAATAACAAAAAAGGTGCCTCACAAGGTTCTTCGTTACATCCCCATTATTCCACGGATGCGACAATTATTCAGGTGTACTAGCTTGGCACAATTTATGGATTACCATGCACGCAATAGAAGTCGAGATGACATTATTCGAATCCCTGCGGATGGTTCGACATTTATGCACATAGAGGAAAAGTGGCAACACTTCAAAGAAGAACCTCGTAATCTCAGGCTTTCATTGGCAGCGGATGGTGTCAATCCATTTGGAGAGATGAGATCTGTTTGCTCGGTGTGGCCTGTTTTTGTTATCAACAATAACATTCCTCCGTGGATGTCAATAAAGAGGGAGCACATTATGTTGGCAATGATTGTTCCAGGTATTTTATCATTTTATAGTTATTAATTTACATGTACTTAAAAATCTTACAGTAAAATGGTCACAATAATTATGTAATGTTACTGTTCATTCAAGTAGGAGCACATTATGTTGGCAATGATTTTTTTTCTTTTTATGTCATGTACTGTAACCAGCTACTTATAACTTGCAAAAATTATTATAACCATTTGAAATTGAAACTTAGTTTAATGTGAAACTGAGAACTGCTTTATTAGAGCTTTCTGTGATTTAGATTCAGACATCAAGAACATTGTTTGCCTAATATTGTGATTAATGTTTATTTATTAATATCTCATACTGACAAACAATTGATAATTGTAGGGAAAACGTCATTGGGGGTCTTTGAGGATCCACCAGAAGCCAAGGAGAAAATGTATTCAAATGCTAAAGATGGTGTAACAGTCCTTACAGCTGTTGAACCTTGCTGTGTAGATCATCTCCGATTCTCCAAGTTCAACAGTACTGTGGTATTCCTTTGGATACTTCTAATGGTAAATTTCAGACATCAAGTTCTTTTCGTATGAAACTACTACATTTGTAATCTGTAGTTTTAAACTTTTAGTTTATAAATGTTCATCAGCTTTAGTTCGTATGCTGCCATTTCAAGTATGATTAATGAAGTTACCTTTATCACAGGATGAAAGTGAGCAGTCAGCATACTGGTACGGAGCTGGCAGCATTGATACGGTGACTAGGGCATCGTTTAATGGTGGAATTGTGTTTTCCTGTATTTAGGGCATCGGCCTTTTGAAGCATTGCCTTCATCTTTCTTAAGTCTGAGTTTTAAGTTTGTTTATCTCTCTCAGCGCTGTTGAAAATACAAATGACAACGTTCTTGTTTGTTTTGCCCTTATATCCCGATGTGATTTCACGGAGGGTTACGGCGTTGTTGAAAACACAAATGAAAACACAAATCCCTTGTGTAATTGCCACTTGAAGGAGGACAGTCACTGTAAAGACAACATGATAATGTACACTTATAGTGAGTGTACATTATCATGTTGTCTTTAGAGTGACTATCCTCATTTGTTGAAGAAGAAAAGCATTAATGTGGCTGAATAGCAATACATTCAAGTGGCAATCACACAAGGGACAGTCACTATGAGATGTCCTCATTTGTGACTGTCCTTACAGTGAGTGTACATTATCATGTTGTCTTTAGAGTGACTGTCCTCATTTGTTGAAGAAGAAAAGCATTAATGTGGTTCAATAGCAATACATTCAAGTGGCAATTACACAAGGGACAATCGATCACTGTGAGATGTCCTCATGTGTGACTATCCTTGTCATAAATGAGGACATCTCACAATGATTGTCCCTTCTGTAATTGCCACTTGAATGAGGACAGTCACTGTAAAGACAACATGATAATGTACACATACAATGAGTGTACATTATCATGTTGTCTTTACAGTGGCTGCCCTCATGTTGTATATTCTTCTCTGTAGATGCTACTATGTGCTAGGGAACTTCTTAGAACTGTTGGTATATTCTTACAACTTGTTACACCTGGGATATTCTTCTCTGTAGATGCTACTGTGTGCTGTGGTCCAAATGGGCCCATAAATGTGGTTGAATAGCAATACATTCAAGTGGCAATTACACAAGGGACAGTCACTGTGAGATGTCCTCATGTGTGACTGTCCTTGTCACAAATGAGGACATCTCACAGTGACTGTCCCATTGTGTAATTGCCACTTGAATGAGGACAGTCACTGTAAAGACAACATGATAATGTACACAAGTACCGTGAAGGTAGTTGCAAGTTAGGGCTGTTTCATTGCATACCCGAAACAATGAAGATGTTACGGTCCACAAAATGTTTGTGCTTGAAAGATGAACAAATAAAATTAAACTTCTAAATAACCAAAGCCGCTAACAATAAATTCAACACAGATATGTCCTCATTTCTGGGTATTTTAGCTCTGTAACAGCTGAATACTAGATTACATAATAATGACAAAAGAAAAATAAACCCAACGTACTCAAAAATTGTAGCTGTGATTTCGAGGAGGGAATCTCTCTCGGCACTGTTGAAAATACAAATGACAACGTTTCTCTACATTATCATGTTGCCTTTACAGTGACTGTCCCTTGTGTAATTGCCACTTGAAGGAGGACAGTCACTGTAAAGACAACATGATAATGTACACTTACAGTGAGTGTACATTATCATGTTGTCTTTAGAGTGACTATCCTCATTTGTTGAAGAAGAAAAGCATTAATGTGGCTGAATAGAAATACATTCAAGTGGCAATCACACAAGGGACAATCACTGTGAGATGTCCTCATTTGTGACTGTCCTTACAGTGAGTGTACATTATCATGTTGTCTTTAGAGTGACTGTCCTCATTTGTTGAAGAAGAAAAGCATTAATGTGGTTCAATAGCAATACATTCAAGTGGCAATTACACAAGGGACAATCGATCACTATGAGATATCCTCATGTGTGACTATCCTTGTCACAAATGAGGACATCTCACAATGACTGTCCCTTCTGTAATTGCCACTTGAATGAGGACAGTCACTGTAAAGACAACATGATAATGTACACATACAATGAGTGTACATTATCATGTTGTCTTTACAGTGGCTGCCCTCATGTTGTATATTCTTCTCTGTAGATGCTACTATGTGCTAGGGAACTTCTTAGAACTGTTGGTATATTCTTACAACTTGTTACACCTGGGATATTCTTCTCTGTAGATGCTATTGTGTGTCATGGTCCAAACAGGCCCATAAATGTGGTTGAATAGCAATACATTCAAGTGGCAATTACACAAGGGATAGTCACTGTGAGATGTCCTCATGTGTGACTATCCTTGTCACAAATGAGGACATCTCACAGTGACTGTCCCTTGTGTAATTGCCACTTGAAGGAAAAAAGCATTAATGTGGTTCAATAGCAATGTATTCAAGTGGCAATTACACAAGGGATAATCACTCTGAGATTTCCTCATTTGTGACTATCCTTACAGTGAGTGTACATTATCATGTTGTCTTTACAATGACTGTCCTCATTTGTTGAAGGAAAAAAGCATTAATGTGGTTCAATAGTGATGCAGAGTAGGCAGGGCTTTTAGAATATACAAATATACATCCTTAACTCTCATTCCACCAAGGAAGAATGAATTCCAATGGTTGAAACGTGAGTTAAGGTCTTTACATCAGTCAAACCCTGAAAATGAGGGTTTGTAAACAATGCACAAAAAATTTGAAATAACTTAGATATAAAACAAAGAGAATCAATCAAACCAACTTCCAAAGCATCAGATGTCACTATTACAACTTTCAGGCAAATTTTATCATCCAACCACCATCCGTACAGCCGTACAGAGTTCATTTTTCACCAGAAATGCACTAAAACAGGGTTATTTTTATTTTTTATGAAAGCAAAATGATTACAATACTGGTTCTTTGTCTGTCTTCGACCATTTGAAGCCTAAAATAGGCTCTCCAAATGTTGGTTCAACCATCTAGGTGGTTAGAACAGTTTATCCAACAAATGTCAACTTTGCTAAGCAACTTTTAAAGTTGCATTACAACTTTGCAAACAACTTTGCCGAGAAGGTTAAAAATGTGTTGTGAAACTTTAGGAACCTTATTAAAGTTATTTTGGACCTTCAAACTTCTTAACAACATCTAAAAGACACCTAATAAACACTTACTATGCTCATTTCATCCAAGGACTCAAAAGATGCCCAAGGTTTATAAGTCACCAAGGGGTCTTGTGTCCAACAAGTGGATGTTTATAAGGAGATAAAATCAATCCTTAATATTTATTACAAACCAAGAAAACATCTAAAACTCCTATTCTAATTTATTGTCATTCAAAAAGACTCTGATTTGTCATTCAAAAAGACTCTGATTTGTCAATCAAAAGGACCTTTCACTAGTCAATCCTTCAAAGCTCCAAGGTGAAAATCTTATGTTCCAATTGATAGGATTTGACTCCTTGGCTTCATGGCAACTTCCTTCAATCATGGTGTCTTTGGCTTGCATTAGGGATGCCCCTGCATCAAATAGCAATGCATTCAAGTGGCAATTACACAAGGGACAGTACATGCCCATTAAAGTTGGTGTTTTGTTATCCAGCATGACAATGGAGACAACATACTCTGTGTCAATTTTACTGATCAAATTTCCCTCTGCCAGGCAAAGCAACAATCTGGGTATGATAAGGTGAAATTTTGTAGTCCTTTTGGGTATGATAACAGTTCCAGTTTCCAATAAGATGGTTCATTTTTATAATCTAGCTTCAATTTCTCTTGTGAAAATCTTTTTTTCATTTTATGGGTGGTAAAATATAATTATTATGCTAGAGGTGTGTACTTATGGATGATAATGAAACAAAATGATAAGATTTAAGACTCTTGTTTTTTTTTTAAATAGCAATTTAAGTTTCCTTCTATTATAAATTACTGTTTTTCTATTTTTTAATGTATCTTTCCAGATCTTTTATATCAATTTTATTTATGAAATATAAATATATTAATAATGTTTTAGTGTTTTTAGGATTAGTTTATATCAATTCTATGTATCATCATTTGTCATTCAATTGTTAGTATTATTAATTTAGACTGTGCAATTGTAGAACTACTCGAATATGGGTTGGATGGATACTCAAGTAGGGGAACCCTCCTCAAATATCTCAAGCAGTGAACTTGGAAAAATGTGTCCTGAAGGAACCCTTTCCATCAGAGAGATAAAAGTACAAACAAGTAAAAGAAGCAGGCTCTGCAAATATGTTTTTGAGAAGAAAAATGATAGATTATTCGAGTATGGTTCATGAGGTATATCTAAAAAGACATTTTTTTTCTTATTATAATAAAAGAGGAAGTTGTGAATGTCAAAGTTGAGTGAAACAAAAATTATTTTCATCAAATTTTGTTAGGCTTGCTTTTGGGAATAGTTTCTTACAATATTGCTATTAAGATTTTTATTGTGTAGTTTTTAGATTAGGTTTATAAAATTATATTTCATGAGTAGTGATTCATATTAATCAATTAACGATACTTTTGGAAGGTATTTTCAATGTGTCAAATTTTGATATTTTTACAAGAATTAGATTGTGTAATTTTTTTAATTAAAGTCATTGACTCATATTTCATAAATAATAGTTCTCATGAATCCATCTCTTATAAGATTGAATAGTCTATTTAGGAAGTATTTCTGATAGTATGTCAAATTATGATATTACTATTACCATTAGATTGCATGGCTTTGAAGTCAACCTCGTTGACCCATATTCTTCTTTGTAGATGCTACTATGTGCTAGGGAACTTCTTAGAACTGTTGGTATATTCTTACAACTTGTTACACCTGGGATATTCTTCTCTGTAGATGCTACTATGTGCCGCGGTCCAAACAGGCCCATAAATGTGGTTGAATAGCAATACATTCAAGTGGCAATTACACAAGGGACAGTCACTGTGAGATGTCCTCATGTGTGACTGTCCTTGTCACAAATGAGGACATCTCACAGTGACTGTCCCTTGTGTAATTTCCACTTGAATGAGGACACTCACTGTAAAGACAACATGATAATGTACACATACAATGAGTGTACATTATCATGTTGTCTTTACAGTGGCTGCCCTCATGTTGTATATTCTTCTCTGTAGATGCTACTATGTGCTAGGGAACTTCTTAGAACTGTTGATATATTCTTACAACTTGTTACACCTGGGATATTCTTCTTTGTAGATGCTACTGTGTGCTGTGGTCCAAACGGGCCCATAAATGTGGTTGAATAGCAATACATTCAAGTGGCAATTACACAAGGGACAGTCACTGTGAGATGTCCTCATGTGTGACTGTCCTTGTCACAAATGAGGACATCTCACAGTGACTGTCCCTTGTGTAATTGCCACTTGAATGAGGACAGTCACTGTAAAGACAACATGATAATGTACACAAGTACCGTGAAGGTAGTTGCAAGTTAGGGCTGTTTCATTGCATACCCGAAACAATGAAGATGTTACGGTCCACAAAACGTTTGTGCTTGAAAGATGAACAAATAAAATTAAACTTCTAAATAACCAAAGCTGCTAACAATAAATTCAACACAGATATGTCCTCATTTCTGGGTATTTTAGCTCTGTAACAGCTGAATACCAGATTACATAATAATGACAAAAGAAAAATAAACCCAACGTACTCAGAAATTGTAGCTGTGATTTCGCGGAGGGAATCTCTCTCGGCACTGTTGAAAATACAAATGACAACGTTTCTCTACATTATCATGTTGCCTTTACAGTGACTGTCCCTTGTGTAATTGCCACTTGAAGGAGGACAGTCACTGTAAAGACAACATGATAATGTACACTTACAGCCCGTGTACATTATCATGTTGTCTTTAGAGTGACTATCCTCATTTGTTGAAGAAGAAAAGCATTAATGTGGCTGAATAGCAATACATTCAAGTGGCAATTACACAAGGGACAGTCACTGTGAGATGTCCTCATTTGTGACTATCCTTACAGTGAGTGTACATTATCATGTTTTCATTACAGTGGCTGTCCTCATTTGTTGAAAGAAAAAAGCATTAATGTGGTTCATTAGCAATGTATTAAATAATTTTATTTTTTTTAATCCACCCACGGGCGTCGCAATTGCGACGAGAACCCGTCGTAATGCGATGCAGGCGCCCATCGCAATTGCTTGGAAGGCCCGTCGTGATTGCGACGGCCCTCCGAAGCCATGCAACGGGGGGGTGACGCCCATGCCGCTAACAAATCTTAGCCACATTGCGACGGGCTATGTGTCGCAATTGCGATGGCTACCCATAGACGTCACAATTTGTGACTAAAAAATAGCGACGTCTATGGGTGTTGCTATTGTGACACATAGCCATCGCAATTGTGACACATAGCCGTCACAAAATGCCCCCAAATGTATTAGTGCTTCATTTCTTCAGTAAAGGCTTTTCTCATCATGTCATCTCCTCCAAAGATGATGTCATCCACAAAGATTTCAACAATCAGGTTCCCATCTTTTCCAGTCTTGAGATACATGTTGTTGTCCTTGGTTCTTGTGAATCCTATGGTCATGAGGTATGAATGCAACCTCTCATACCAAGCCCTTGGAGCTTGCTTTATCCCATAGAGAGCATTTGTGAGTTTATAGACCATACCACCTTTTGTGTAGATGTGAAGCCTTCTGGTTGTTCAATGTAAACTTCCTCCTCCAGTATTCCATTCAGGAATGCGGACTTGACATCCATCTAGTATGCTTTGAATTTCTTATGAGTAGCATAGGCAAGAAGAATTCTTACTCCTTCCAATCTAGCCACAGGTGCAAAATTTTCTCCATAGTCTAGTCCAGCCTCCTAGGCATATCCTTTACAAAGTAGTCTTGCTTTGTTTCTTATGACTTTCCCTTCTTCATTCAGCTTGTCCCTGTAGACCCACTTTGTCCCAATGACATTTTTATCCTATGGTCTAGGCACAAGCACCCATGTATCATTCTTTTCTATTTATTCAATTTCTTCCTCCATGGCCTTGACCTAATTTTCATCTTCTAAAGCTTCTCTGGTGGTTTTGGGCTCTATACAGGAGAACAAATAGATATTCTCTTTGGCCTTTTTCCTAGTCAGGACATTTGCATGTTTGTCACCAATTAAATTATCAGTTGAGTGATATGTGACATGCCTTGGAAGAACCAGTCATTGTTCCCGGCCAGGTTCTTCTGGTTGAGCAATTTCTTCATCATGGTCATAAACAACTTCTTGTTCATTGTCATGAGTGGGTCTGTCAGCTTCAGGTACAGCCCCCTGCTCCAAATTTTTGTTCACATTTTCTTCTCTTTCATCTTCAGTTGTTACTTTATTGAACTCAAATATATTTCCTTCATTGTTACCTTGCAGACTATCATAATCATTATGACCAGTCTTCTTAATTGGTTCAGAATATTCATCAACTTTTACATTGATGCTTTTAATTATTTTTCCCGTTCTCTTATTCAGACACTGGTAGGCTTTACTTTTGGTAGAGTAACCCATAAATATTCCTTCATCACTCTTGGGATCAAACTTCCCGGAGTATATATCTCTTTTGATGTAACATTTACTACCAAAGATTCTGAAGTATCCTACACTAGGAGTATGATTGAACCATAGTTCATAGGGGGTCTTATCAATTCTTTTCTTGACTTGAACTCGGTTCAATGTATAGACAACAATGTTGATAGCTTCTCTCTAGAAGTGATGAGGAAGATCCTTTTGAATCATTAGGGTTCTTGCACAATCAATCAGCATCCTATTTCTTCTTTCTGCTACTCTATTTTGCTGAGGAGTCCTAGGTGCGGATAGCTTCCTTTTTATGCGATGTTCCTCACAGTAGTGGGGGAACTCTTAAGAAGTGTATTCACCTCCTCTATATAATCTCAAACACTTTAGGCTTTTACCTATCTTCTTTTCCACTCGAGCCTTGTAGATCTTGAACATGTGAAATGCCTCTAATTTTTCTATGAGAAAGAGTGTCCACATCATCCTTGAGAAATCATCTACAAAGAGCATGAAGTATCGGTCTCTGTAGTAGCTCTTAGTTCTCATCGGTCCACATAGATTTGTGTGCACAAGATCTAGAACATTTTCAACAGAGAAAGATTTACTATTGAAACTTGTTCCTATCAGTTTTCCTAACTGACAGTCTTTACAAACACCTCTTTTAGGTTTTGTGATTTCAAGGAGTCCTCTTACTGATTTCTTCTTGCTCACTTTGACAATACTGTCAAATTTTATGTGGCAGAGTCTCTTATGCCATAACCAGGTTTTGTCCTCTTTGGTTACAAAATAGATCTTGATTGATTCTCCTTTGACTGACGCAATGAGACAGGCTCCTTCCATTGAATCCAGGTAGAATAGGTTCCCTTTGCTCTGTCTACTACTTGCAACATGAGCTCTGAATTGATTCTTGACAACACAAGAACCTTGTCTAAATTCCAACAGGAATCCTTTGTTGTTTAGTTGTGCAATGCTCATTAAGTTGTACTTGAGTCCTTCTACCCAGTACACATCTTCACAGATAGCATGATTGCTGAGTGCAATTGAAGCTTTACCTTTGATAGCACAATGAGCGTTATTTCCAAAGGTTACTGATCCACCATCATTGAGCTTCAAGCTGATGAACTTGTTCTTATCATTAGTCATGTGGTGAGTGCATCCATTGTCAATGATCCAATCATCATGCTGATGAGATCTTGAGATAAGTGCCATTTCACTTACCACTAGGCTCTCTTTCGTTATTGCAACAAATACAATTTTGGGATCTTCAAAGTCTTCAGATTCATTGTCTGTGACTCCTTCTACAAGATAGCACTCCTTTTCTTTGTTCTTGAACTAGTTGCTCTTTTCTTTTTTGTCGTTGTATGTACATCTTGCAGCAATATGTCCTATCTTATTGCAAGAAAAGCATTTCAGAGGAAGCTTTCCTTTGTACTTCCCTTTTCCTCTGGGAAATCTCCTAGCGATGAGTGCTTCAAACTCATCTTGCTCCATCTCTTCTGAGAGAAGATTCTCAACAAGATTACCAATCTTACCGGTAGAGCAGTTACCGGTTTCTCTTCCCTTTTTGGCGGAAGAGGTATTGATAGAAGACTTAAAAGCCACTTCCTGAACGGGTAAGATATTATCAAAATTACTTAATTCAAATGCAGTCAACTAACTGATTAGGGAGTCTAGAGTGACTTGATCTGTAGTCACTAATCTGAGCTCTTAAATTGTAGAGATCTTGATGGCATACTGAGGTTTGAGCATTCTCAGTATTTTGCTAACCACCTCCTCTTCACTGAGTTTTCCTCTAGTGCTCTTGATGGAGTTAATCACTTCTTCGATCCGGTTGTTGTATTGCTCAATGTCTTCTCCTTCATTCATCCTCATGTCATCATACTTTCCTCTAAGGCTTTCAACTTTGGCTCTTTGTACGTTTGGGTCCCCTCCATATACTAGTTGCAACTTAGCCCACATCTTGTGAGTAGTTTCTAGATTTTCAATCTCAGCATAGACATGATCTGGTAGTTTGTTGGCTGTCATATCCATGGCAATCGTGTGTTCAGTCTTGATCTTCAATTCATCAAGAGTCAGGGTGCCAGTGGGTTCACTGTAATCAGTGGTTACATGAGTCCAATATTGATCTCCGATGGTTTTCATGTATAGCCTCATTTTGCTGCACCACAAAGTAAAGTTTTCCTTTGAAAACTTTGGTCCTTCCTTCCTCATCATCTTGACTTTTTCTTTATGCAATTAAGTAGTAAAGTAAAAAAACCAGAGGCTCTGATACCAATTGACAATCCCAACTGGTGCTGAGAGGGGAGGGGTGAATTAGCACCTACAAAACTTCCCTAAATAAATATGATGAAATATACTTATAACTATAAATAGAACAGATTCAAGCATAAAAGTAGCATCAAGAATTCAAACACAAAGTGACACCAGATTTATCACGTGGAAACCCAAATCGAGTGAAAACCACGGTGTAAGGAGACCTCACAAATTTTGCACTCTTCTGAAGTGTGCCCTGTTAGGAGCCTTCCTTGTTAAAGGATTTCAACGCACTATTAGATGTGACCCAGTTAAGGGATTTGATACAATAAGGTCGGTTAGTGCCTACCTGGTTAGAGGACTTAGAACACCTGAAAAGATGTCACCCAATTAAGGGATTTAGTACAAGGGACTTATTAAAGTCCACCCAAAATACTGGGATTTAGCTATTGTAGTTATCAGAAAACAATAGAAAGATTTGACCTTTTACAAATGGCTTTGCATAGCCTGATAAGATATTTGTTATACTCAACTGAGAAACATCACCAGCCACCGCTAGTATGTTCTCCTTTTATGTTGTGCTTCTCTACACACTCTTCTCTCTTTTTCTTCTCTTTTCTATTCACCTTAGCTTTTTCAGCGTACAGGTTCACTCTTTGCTTTGGCAGAATGAGGGAAACCTATATTCTTAACAGGCAAAAGAATATATAGAGTCCTTGCCCTAATTGCACTACTCATGCACGTCCTAATTATAGATCTCCTTTGGATTCATCACCCAATGGAGTATTAGTTCACTGAGGAAACATCTGATGCATGCCATTCCTTTATCTACTTTACGAAGAAAATAATAGATGTGTGTCAAGCACCTTTCCTTTGTATGAGATAACTCCATGTTTTAAAACCACAGACTTCGGCTTTAAAACCTTTAAACGTGCCTCAACCCGATCACCATGTTAACTCAAAGTCTTCTATATTTAGTGCAGTAAATCCCCATCAAAGAGTTGGTTACACAGATAGTTGACTATGACTTCCCCGGTTCATCTTATCATACCGAAGTCTTTTCTTGATCAATTGAGATCCTTATGTTGTAAATAGGTAAGAACTTTGACCTGTTACCTTTCCTTCCACTACTTACTAGTTGTACCCTTTCCTCGATTGTATTGTCGATACCAGTTGTGCGTTCCTCGGTTGTCGATGCACATGGCTTAGTGATCGGTTACCCTTGATGAGCAGATATAGTCTTTTCTTTCTTGCATAGTGTCACCAATTGCCAAACCAATCTTTGTACATACAGATCCACCTATGGTGATCACCTTAGAGCTTTATGAGATGTCAAACACCTCTTTCCTCTTTCCTCTTTTGCTAATCAATGACAATGCTTAATTGCCATGTACCGGTAGTAAGCTTACCAGTTACCATCTCTTGATGCCAACAGTTTCAACCTCTCATTTTTTGAAGAGTACGCAAACCTAACTATGAAACAATTAATTCAATGTTGTCATAAACCTTTAACAATTTAATTACATGTTTCACAGTTAAGTTGAAACCCAACAACCAGGCTTCATACTCAACAACGTTGTTTGTGCATTCAAAGGACAAGAGGAAGAAATATTTGTGTATTTTACCACTTGGTGCAATGAAAATCACACTAGCCTCGGGTCCCTCCTTAGAAAAGGCCCCATCGAATTACATCTGCCACAAGTCCTCTTGATCTTTTCGACATCATGTTTGATTGGGTTAGCATTTTGCATTTGAGGATCTGCAACTTCTGCCCTAAAGTTTCCCATATCCAAGTCAACAAAATTCACTGATTATCCTAGGTCAATAAGCTCGACTACAGTGGACAATCTAAGCTCCCTTAGCAATTTGACTTCTTTCCCATTTATAGGAATAGTGGCATATGACATGTCTAACTGAACATTTCCCCCATTGTTTCACCTTGACAATAACATCCCATCATTTGGTAGGACATCGACAATAGTAAAATCCACTTTGTAAGTTGCCTCTAGGAAGATGGCTAACTTAAGTTCAACATCTTTCATGAACCCTATAATAGGGACTGATCTATTATCCATAGCATGACACTTCCCATAAGAGCTATAAACCCACATCCCTAGTTCTTTCATTATGCCAAAGGGCATGACATTGATTGTTGCACCAAAATCAATCATACAATTTATTACAAGCTTATTATTACTAAAAAGGGATATATAAAAGGGATCAACTTGAGAAGGACATTTTGTTAAAGTAGTTCTTGTTACTAAAATTTCTACACATGTGAAATTTAGTTCCGAATAGTAACATTGTGCAAAGAAGCAGGATTCTATTTATTTCTTATTTGCATTCAGCCAATGATTATTGCAAATGTTGTTTCATTCTGAAATGAAAGTGAAAAAATAAAATGTCCATTGTATAAATCAAAATCTGATATGTACAACATTTATTTATATCAGAGAAATGAAATGAACATGCTAAAAGTAAATGTCTCTCACACAAGTGACCGTGAGAGTAGCCCCTAGTACACTACTATATACATTTCTATCCTATGAAACATGATGGACATGAAAGTACAAAAGAATAGAAATGAAGGTCATAGGGAACCAATCATTGCTTGTAATGATTGGTCGCATTGCATAGCTCTAATCCTACTTTTTTATTGTTGCCTTCGTCCATGGCCCATCCAAGTGTCCGAAACCTGCATGAATAGAGCAATGTGTTAGACCCAATAGATCTAAACAATGACAGAAACACCTCACTTCAAGCAAATATTCTATGCTACCATCATGTCATACACTTGCATAAAACAAACATATATATATCAGCATATCAGAGGAAATGGAGTTAACAATTTTTGTTATTAACATGTTTGTTTCCTGTGTAGGATCCTATCTCTTATGGGTTTGTGGAATTAATTGTAGGCTCCCACAAGGATTTTTGAGCCCAACATACCCATCAGAGACAAGGTTGAACAATAATTAATCAAAGAATCAGATGCTCAGATACATCATATGTATCTGAGCTATGAAAAACATTGTCATGATGAAAGAGGAAAATGCTACAAAAAATTTAAAATGTAATGTGCCACTATGATACATAGGAAAAGCATCAAAGGGACATATTAATTTATGAAACATTTTGCTTTCCACATTAGAACTATGCTGCAACAATTATAAATCAGATTAACAAAAGCATTAAAGGGACAAAATTTTATCATTTTGAAACCTTTTGTTTCAATATCCAAGTGAATACAAGTGCAGTATGCAAGCATAAAGAGCATGAGAGTAATCTTCAGAACATGAGTAGAGGAGACATTAGATTGCTGCAACTACAGATCATGAAAGGAAGCACCCAATAATGGTAGAACAGATCAAATTTAAAAGCAACAAACAGAACATTCTCAACCAAAAGCAACCATACATGGACGTACATAATGATGCTACAGAATTTGTTAAAATGGAAAATAGAAAATTTACAAATAAGATATCAAAGGGACTTATTTCATACATGAAACCTTTTGTTTAAATTTAGATATTTTATGATGCAAATGCTGCTTATGGCCCATTGAAGAGTGAAGACTTGGAAGGGTTAGAACTTTCAGCTATTCACAACCTTCATGCTGAAACATTGACCAATCTATGCAAGCCAAAGGAACAATTCGGAAGGAAGAATGAACATGTTTTTTGCAAGCTATCATCATCAACGAGGAAACTAGTAGTTTTGTTTTATTGTTTCCTCACAGATATATCCAATGTGGTAAGTTACAGTTTAAGTCCCTATATATCACAGTTGTGATAGTTACAAGTTGTTTCAAAAAGAAGAAATCTGCAAAAAAGACAAGGCAGACCAAAAAAAATTCCTCAGTTTTTATTTTCAAAGGAAATAGAAAAGTTTTTATCAAGGTTGATTAAATATCCAAAATGGCACCAGATAGCTACAACAACAGATGTGTATGGTATACCATAGGTGTCATTTCAGAACAGAGAAATCAAACCCTCATTTCTCCCAAAATTTTCAGAGAAAATCCCATTCAATGGAACAAATAAAAATGCAAAGAATGTGTGATGGGTTAAACAACAAATTGTTCTCGCATGTGGCAAGACAAGCAATAGAAATTTTCACCACAGAATGAAGAGACACATCCTGAAAATCCTTCAAGTACCAATAGAAACGATAAACAGGAAAGTGCAAGAAGATAAAAACCCAGTCATAGCCATACAACGCAGTCCCAGATTGTTTCCTCATTATTTATTTTTAAAGGAAATGTCTAAGAAAAGAAGCATGGACAACAATTTTCTTCAAAATAATTACATGTTTTGTTTTAAAAGATGATGATGAGATATTGCAAAGACTACATAAGCGAAAAGCCTCCATCAATGATAGCAAAAGATAAATCCAAGTCCAAGAAACCCCTCACAATGACAGCCTTCTTTCTCCTAAGCATCAAACCATAGCAGGCGGCTCCCTCATTCATGGGGTCTTTTTCCAGTCAAACCCTAGCATTGGTGGTGCATCAGAGAAAAGGAAGAGAATGTAAATGAAATGAATATGACATGTTTTAGGTTTTGTTTTTTTGGTTTCAATATCCCAAGTCAAGTATTATGCCCACGTGAGCATAAGGGCTATGCTCTATGCAATAATAATATAAGATTATGTGTTAGAATAAAAATAAAGTTTTAGATAATTTTAATTTTTTATCTTTCATTTTATGTATATTAGATAACAATAGAAAAATCTACTTAGTAAATATGAATTTTTATTTATATTTATTAAGTAATTTTTTTATTATTACTTAATACACATAAAATGGTAGGGGAAAAATTTAAATTATTTATGATTTTATTTTTTACTTATTAAATACTCTTATATTATTATTGCATATAATATTTAAATAATCGGTGCAATTATAAATCGATTGTTAAATATTAAATGAGAGAATAATATAGCAAGTCTTTCCTTTGACTTAGGAGCATGTAGGAGATGTGGCATTCGTTTTGCCAAGTGGAGATGAGATGTTTCAGTCAAGAGGGATTCTTCATTTTTATAAGGACTTGAAGGGGTAGTGTTGTCTCTCTTAGTTTGCCACACAACTTAGAGTTTCATGTTGAAACTTTGAGTTGATTTGTGACTCTTTTTGAGCGTTTTTAGGGATTCTTCGAGTCAGCTTTGAGTGATCATCGTATGCATTCTTTAGAGGAGCAGAGTTTCAGATCTATTGGATACATTTTTGGAGCCTTTTGAGGCCTTTTTTTGAGGAAATTTGTTTCTATCCGAGTTTGAGTGACTGTTCCTTGATTTTGAGTGGGTTGTTGATAGGTTTGAGGTCCTTATTTTTAGGCCTTTTGACCAAATCCGACCTAAGGATTCAAAGTTTAGTTCCTCTTTTGGTGGGTTGAGCATTTTATGTTCCCTTCTAGTATCAGATTCAAGGGTTCAGTTTTGGAGTTCATGAGACTTTGTACTTTTTCAGAGAACATTGTGCTATTGATTCCATTGATTGTCAAAAATTTGGAGTTTGTATTTTCAAAGCCTTTGAGAGCTTATATACAACATTTTGGGATCTATTTTTGGTGTTACAATTGTATGTAGATTGGTGATTGATGTTCTTTTTTGTGTTTCTTATCTGGAACCTTTTAAGTTTGTCTCATTTTGGCATCTTTGTGATTAAGATTATTCTTCACAGGTCAGGGGTTGTATCAGAAATTGTATCATTTTATCAATTGTTGTAGGTTCAATCTGTGTTAAGAGAAGTGTTGACTCCTTTTAGTAGTTTGGTGTATCACCTTTTAATGATTATTGAGTTATTTTTCAAGTTTACATTATAATCTATGCCTTTTCCCTCAATTCAATTACAATATCAAGATATTTAAGGTGTTATATCACATAGGAACCGGCCTAGAATCCAGAGGTTCAATCAAGTCATAGGGTACCCACAACCCTCTCATTGATCCCATGTCCTCTAGAAATCCCAAGTGTTTAGGTTCTTAGGAGAGGGTGTAATTTCTAGAGCTAACAGTTCCCAGGCAGACTTTAGGGGTCCTCACTTTTTCAACCTTCACCTCATTGACTTGCTTTCTTACATTCTCAAATGGATTCTCTTTTTGTGGTACACAAATTGTACATTTCCAATCATAGTCATGGCATTTTTCTTATGTTCTTCTATTTGCATCATTTCCAACAAAGGAACTAAGACCTTTAGTTGTGACAAGGTATGAATTATATCAAAGGATGGACAAATTGATGTAAGTCTTTCTTTGTTCAACTTTAGACACTTTCTCTTACTGAATGAAAACTTGAGGCTTGGGAGTGATATGTACAAAAGCCTCCTTATCCGTCTTTCTTACCTTTGGAAGAAAAAAATGTGTTACTATCAGTTATGTTGAAATGACCCTTTGGGGAACTTGGGTAACTTCCCCTTCTCTATTTTTTGCAATGTTGCAGGTTGAACCTTATCTGTAGTCTTCAACTCTTTTATAAATATGTTACCAGGCTTTCCATGGTCTAATCTGATCATTTAGTTTCTTGTGTTATAGTTGCTCCTTGCTTGAGCAACCACAACAATAGTGAGAGACCTAATCTCTTACTTTGATGCCCTTCTCAAGACCACATGTTAGTCTTCATTGGACAACATATTGACAGCAATATTTGAACATTTTGCAAGTCGATTTGTGATATTGCTATCAAGATTCAACTTTGTAGTTTTTGAGTAAAAATCATTGACCCATGTTTCATGAGTAGTGGTTCACAAGAACAAATCTCTCACGAGAATGAATGGAACACTTAGCAGTCATTGCATCTAGGTGATGCTCATAGAGGTGAAGCACCGAGACTTCTCGGGAGGTCATCCATCCTAGTACTACTCCAAATCAAGCAACGTTAACTACAGAGTTTCCTCCACGGTTAAGCCCACTTTGCTTGCAACCCCATTTGCAAAACCTTCAATCTGGCAAGCAACCAGCTTCGAGAGATTGATGGACTCCGCTGATTGACAAAGCTTACTAATTTAGACGCAAGTGAGAATAGAATTTCACACATGTCTGCCACTCTTGAAACTCTTGCTTGCAACCCCATTTGCAAAACCTTCAGCAAGTGTTGTGCCTTATGAATCATTCATTAGAAAGCCCCTTAAGCTCAAAAATTAATAAGTAGGAGATATTTTCCACAAGTCAAATCGTGATAATGCTATTAAGATTCAACCGTGTAGCTTTTGAGTCGAACTCATTGACCCATGTTTCATGAGTAGTGGTTCACAAGAACCAATCTCTCATGAGAATGAATAGTTCATAGAGGTGAAGCACCGAGACTTCCCGAGAGGTCACCCATCCCAGTACTACTCCAGCTCAAGTGTGCTTAACTACAAAGGTTCCTTCATGGTTAAACCCACTTTGCTTGCAACCCCATTTGCAAAACCTTCAGCAAGTATTGTGCCTTATGAACCATTTGAGCTTAAGGGGCTTTCTAAAGAATGGTTCATAAGGCACAACACTTGTTGAAGGTTTCGCAAATGGGGTTGCAAGAAAAATGGGCTTAACCATGGAGGAAACTCTACAGTTAAGCGTGCTTGAGCTAGAGTAGTACTAGGATGGGTGACCTCCTAGGAAGTCCCAATGCTTCGCCCCTATGAGCATCACCTAGATGCAATGAGTGTTGAGTGTTCCATTCATTCTCATGAAAGATTGGTTCTTGCAAACCACTACTCATGAAACATGGGTTAATGAATTTGACTCAAAAACTACACAGTTGAATCCTGATAGTAGTATAACAATCCTAGGAATGTATATGAAGACCAAGATTACTAGATTGACACTTTTAATTTAGCAATTCTCTCTTTATAGTCCTATTTTATTTGAGATAACCTTATAGCTTCATTCATCCTTTCATCAAATTGCTTGGATTTTTAGAGTCTTCCTGAAATGGGATCATCTTCCTTGAATGAGAAACACTAGTGAAAGGGAAAACCTTAGGCTCCTAGTTTAGATATGGAGATTGTGATTCTTCTCTACTAGAGTTTGAATTTACACTAAACAAAGGATTGCTACAAGATGCACTAAAGGGTAAATCAGATTTCTTCGTTCCCTTTTTCTAGAGGAGATTGAAATAGTTCTCAAGATACAGACGACTGGGAAGTAACATCAACTTGATTTACAAAAAAATTAGCAAAATGAGTAGAATTAGAGTACCTTTGTTCTCCGTTGTCCACCTTTGTTCTCCTTTTGGATGGATGTTCTTAGCAAGAGGCTATTGGATTGACCACCTACCATGCATAATAACTGGTTCCTTCACTTCAACCTCAAGATTTCTCAATTCAAACAATTTTGACTTTTATAGATACTTCTTTTCCCAATTATACAAGAATGTACCACTAGTCCCTTAAAGTTTTAGAGTCACCATCACTTACAGGGAATAAAATGAAGATAGATATAACAATTTAAAAATTTCTCACAATGTTTTCAATAGATGGCAAAATATTGACTCAAAATCACCCTTCCAAGGTACTGGATTGATATTCCTTGACAAGGAGAGACTTAATTGGCCGAATGAACTAGGTTTCCTACAATATTAATTATAGGAAATCGTTGCATCACTCTCTCAAGGTTTGTACCATGTTTATCATCTTGGCTTTCTTCCTCCTTTAAAACTAAACATACTCTCACATATTCGACAAAACTTCTCTTATCGTTCTATGCTACGGTATTCAACTGAGAAATTATGTCCTCTTTTTCACCTTGAATCCAATCCAGATCGGGTTGTAGTACAAGAAACATGTTGTCATGCAGGATAACCATTTTCTTTCATAGCAAGTTAACTCTTGCCAATGTCAATTTGCAAGCATACTCCCCAGTAGAGTTGCCAATTTGCTGGTTCTTTCAACTAATTTCTTAAAAACGAGTAGACTGCAAGATGGTGGGGCGTTGTGAAGACAGGTAAGTATTCACCGATCCGTCTTGCGAAGGATGTGATGCCAACTAACATTAGACCATAGAATGACTGGGTAGCAATGAAGAGAAGGCAATACTCACCTCGCGGACCCATGAGGGTAGTAATTAAGGTGAAGATTAGATTGTGGGACAATGGTGTATGTTAGAAAGAAGATTAAAGCTCCGCAGTGGCGAAATTTCGACAATTCATCAAGTCAAAAGAGGCTAGATTGATCTAGATTGTCCAATAAAGATAGATCAATGATACAAGTTCAAAATTGTGCATAGCTAACAAAGCTCATTGAGTTTGCATGATTCAAATTAATTGCGACATGACTGAGACATTGCAGTTCTGCGTTATTAAATTTGAGATTTCATGATCTTTTCAATCACTTTGCATTCAAGATCTTCAAGAAATTGAGCTCTGCAATTACAAAGGTTAAATTCTAGCATTCAACTGGGGTTTAAAGTCAACAATTGAACTATTTAGTCAAATTGTGTTTCTCTCAATAGGGGTAATAAGTAGTTTTTCATTAGCTTCTTTATTGGAAGTCTATTGTGAATTAATTTTGTGATTGCAAATGACATCCCTAGTAGTGGCCATATATTTGTAGTCTTCCATAAAGCCTAGGAAGTCGAATCATCTACACAAAAATGGGAAACTTTTGAAATTTTGAGGAAAGAACCTAGCAAGTACATTAGGACATTTTAGACATTTTGATTGGCTCTATAATAGAGAATAGGTTTAAAACAACTTTCAAGGATGTCTACAAAAATTGTAGGGATGTAGCTATCCCAATTTCAAGGTGGGATTTACTTGGGTACTTTTATGCAAACAAAGATAAGCCTATCCCAATATCAAACCCTTGGTTCTTTGACAGAGGTCATTTGATTTCCCTGATGTGTTTGTGGAAGTACATTTGATTTGGGTTTTGGCAAAGAGATTCAACCCTCTCACCAAAACAATTAGAAGGGATGGTTTTTTCCTAGCAGATGTAAGTACATCTGTAATCATCAATCGCTTTGATATAAATAGAAAGGCCTTAGAAAAAGTTGACTTGGATAAGCTTGAAGAAGAGTTTAAGGCACTGAGAAAACACCTAAGATGTAATGAAATTCCTAAGTATAGGAAGAAGCTCTTCAAGAACAGGATATCTCAAATTTCACCTTTTGAGCTCACAACTTTTGAGGGCTATTTTGTAAATACTTACTATGCCCTATGTCAAATATTGGGAAAATAAGCCAACCCTACAATGATGTTGGTCAATCTAATGTTGATGACCATGCAAATCCAAAACCAAGATGATAATGTTGATTATAACATTGCTTCATATATTTTCACTAGAATATATGAGGGATTGAGGAGGGTAGCTAAAAGTGACCCAACAATCAACTTCAAACATTACTCTCTTTTGTACTACTTGAAATTGTTTCAAAATGAGTCCAAGTGGGATAAAAAGATGAAACTAGAAAAAGTTAACAAGTCTAGCAAACCAAAACCAATACAATGTTGGACTTATATTTGGGATAGAAAATGTGTCAACTTAGATTATGTAGTGTTCCATAAACACTTTGTGATGAAGATAATGGGGTGGTATGGATTGTTTCTAAATAGGTTGCCCACTAGTGATTATGCATTTGTTAAGAGCACAAGACATGAGACCAAAAGATAACGGACTTGATGAAGGTTATGATCACAACTTCAGTGACTGGTTTTTCTTTGTTGACTTCAATATTATCATAGTTTATGGGTGCCCTTAGGCATCACATTTCTTGACTTTTGTTGTATAACCAAGATTAGCTATCCTAGAGTTCACATGGCAAATTATGTGGATGGAGAAGGAGCTCATGGAGAAAGAAAGAAAAGGTACTCACATGCCAAGGTGCAAAAGATATATTGACTTTACAATTGGATATGATACACTAGAGCAAATACAAGATCAAATAAAAACCAAATGTAATTTGGTATGTGCAAAACTACAACCCTTTGATCCTAAAGGCTATATTGATAGATTTAATAATGATAGGCTCAAAAGAAGCCATTACTTTCATGAAACGTATTATGAGGAGGATGTGCTTAGAAATTGCCCTAACTTGTCAAAAGCAATGTAAAGAAGAAAGAAATGGGCAATTTTGTTGAGGATTGTATAGTTTCATAAATTAAACCTCGTGTAATTCCTCATTGCATAATGTCTCCACCTTAGCCAAAAATTGAAATTCCATGAAAGTCTCCTTATCATCCCATTCACCTTTTCATTTTCCTCATTAGAATTGTTGACAATGTGGCGTGTTTGGTTTAGGATGCTTATGCATCACAAAGACATGCGTGTAACACACACTCGTCCTACAAATTGGGAAATGTGTATAGCTGGTCATTGGGATGTTGCACTATTGTTTTTGGTAGTGTAACACCTTTTCCCACCGCCCACCAACTTCAAGAATCATCCAAGCTGCTTAAAACTTCATCATTTATCTTCATTTGAGACTCTTTGGGACATCTTGGCTACTCTCTTGGCACTTCATCATCTTGCATAGTTTTCACAAATCTTTGGCCATCATACATTGCTGCTCTACAACCTTCTTCACTCACCAGCTCGATTTCACCTCCATCCCACTGAGCTCTGGCTTCTTGGCCACGAAGGGGAGTTGTCTCATAGTCATTTCATCTCTTTCAATTGGCATATCGTAATATCTTAAGCATTTTCTTGTTTATATATTATCATTTATCGCTAATCAATTCCATTATCTATTTATCTATTTGGCTGTCTATGGAGGTGGAAACACCAAAACGGGATCTAACTTTGGCAAGCCTCTTAATCAATAAGCCCCAACATTTCTCTCTTCTTTGTGTGTTTCTTTCAAAGGAGGCAACGAGCAGCAATCTTGGGACTCTTGTACCTTTGGGTTGTACGTTTTCTCCCTCTTTTGTGCTTGTTTATACTTGGAATAGTTGTTTTTAGCTTCTTTGTATTTTCCATTACTCACAATCAGCTTAATTTCATTTCTACTTACTCGCAGATGCATACAAAGTCATCATTATCAGAATGCATCATAAATGACAATTTCAGTTGTGGACAAATTCTTCCCACCTAGGACAAGACGACAAAATTGAAGACTCGTTAGGGAGTTAAATCTGTACTCTTTCTTCCTTTTCACATGTAAGGCAATCCATTACCTCTTAGTCGTCTCATGAACCCATGTTTAAACATGAATGCACCCATTGGGATACGTGCAAGGGGCTAGGGAAGATTGGAGAGATGGACTCTTCTTTAGAATTGCATTTGATTCATATTAGGGTTATGGGCAATTAAAGGTGTAAGAACATTGTCTTGTTTCTTGAGATTTCATAATTACATGCAGCAGCTAGAGTTCCCTACATTAGATGCAAGTGACAAGATTCTAGGTTGGTATTGCTAGTGGTTGATAGCAGATCTTTGCTTGAGTTTTTCCTCACATTGCCTTCCTCATGGCAAATTTCATCAGATATTTTGTTTTTGTTGTTCTCATTTACTACTCTCATGCTATATTCTTGCAAGTTTTAACAACTACACACAATTAAGATTAAAAGAAAAAGCAGCCTTCAAATTCAAGTGACCAAATACCAAGGAAACAAGGCACCTGAATAACAGAAAATACAAAGGAGATTCCAGAGAAATAGCACAGAAAGATAAGCCGAAAGCATTAAATCTTCATGCTTCTGCCAACAGACCTTCCACCCGCAAAAGATTAAGTTACAAATAATTTCACTCCTAGAATGAAATTTAATTTAGATAGGATTTACTTGTAAATTGAATTTTAAACAGCACTCATTCGTGATATATCAATTAACTCGGACAAATGCCTGTAACAATTTCTCCTTGTCAGGATCGAGATCAACGACCTTTGAATGTTGTGAACCTCACTTCCCCCTTCTTGTTGCTGCCATATTAGCTGCTTCCCCTTAGCTTTTTTCTCAGCTTCCTGAAAAACAAAGTAAGAAAGAACATTCAATATGCAAGCACTTGCATGGTAATCTTAAAAAAAATTGTAACATGTTTGGGAAAGCTATCCACATACCTTAGGTCAAGCTTCTAATTTACGTTTTCTTCCCCTAATTATATTTCTTTCAGAAGAGGGCAGACTCATAAATCTAGCTTCTTCAACAGCTACCTTTGGAGGTGAATCATACAATTCTAGATAGCATCTAAAAATGTACAAATTCAAAAAGAAATCCATAAGAACCTCAAAATCAAATGTAAAAGAACCATTTATTTCTATCAGTGTGAAATATCTAGCTGTACAATAAAATTGGTCTTCACTTCAACCATTTAAGATCAATTTTATATCAACGACAGTGCCATATTAAACCATTAAATAATGTCGGGATATCTGATACCTCTGTTCTATTGTTAAAACACAATACAATTTGAATTAATCCTCATTTGAACCATTTTATATATTCTTTTTATCAATGATGGTACCATATTAAATCATTCGACCTGGACTTGAAGAGTACTCAAGAAGCCCAAAATCATTCGACCCAGCAACTTTAGAAACTACTAAAAATTACAATTTCTTTTTAAACATTTTTTTGCAAAATTCAATTGCAGAATGTATTAAATTAAAAATTGACATCCCAAAAGAGAAAATGAATGGTTTTATAGCAAAAAAACATGTGAAAAATGCATTTTAACCAGCATCTTACCCACGTTAGTGATTTTACCCACGTTTCTCCTATGTCTATAAAAGCTGGAGCAAAAAAATAGAGAATACTCGGCAACTTGGAGAAGCACTCAGAGTTTGCAAACTATGGTGAGCATAGTGGCTTACTTCAAAAAGCCAATTCAAATACAAAAGACTTTTCCTGTCCACTGGAATAACTACAAATGTAACCCAAAATAAAATGCAAGTGTTTCTCGAATTATCTTGTATGCACAGCAATTTAAATCATAATTTGGAATCTAAACTATCACTTGGTTAATGTCAATCCAGTCACTCAAACTTGTACTATTTTCAAACACTTGTTCACCCCACTTTACTTGTGATTGTTTGACATCCAATTGACATTATCTGTTAGTCACCCTTATTTTCAGTTTTAACGCTACTTTATCACCATGAATGGCTGCTAGTAGGTTCCACTACTCTTTCCACTGTCTTCTTTTCAGAGTATTTGAGTTAGATTCAAGATCATTGAGGTGTGTTTACTGTTTCAAACAAACTCAGAACTTGGAAATCCTCATAGTAACAAACAACTTGGGGCATTGCAGTAATGACACAAAATAGATTAGTGTGGAACATCAGAAACTACAGAATCATTACATATTTTCATTGCATGGAAAATCAGTTTGAAGACATCCAAACGGACAACTTCCCCCACAGTAAATAAATTTGATGAAAGATGTCTAAGAAAATATGTTTCAATCATATCTAACTTTTGTCAAATGGAATGAGCTCAACTGATAATCATTGGGGCATTCATGGAAGAGACTGTTGTTCGAATCCCCACAAGCGATGTCACATCCTTATATGCACAAATGTTAAATATTTAATTGGGTAAACTATCACATCCAGCAGGCATACCCCAAAAGAAAAATCCAGGTGCAACCCCTACATGAATTTGGCAGAAGAGATAGTCAGTGTACTTCCAGAACACATCCTTGGGTTTTTCCAACACTCTGAGAACAGGGGACGGAGATGCGGACAGAACAATCCCTCCCATTCCAAACAACAACAAAAAATCAGGGACATCACTAGGATGTCTAGTTTAAGTGGGGAACATTTCAAAAAACGCCCCCCTTTACCAGAAGTTTTCAATCTTTAAAAAGTTAAGACAGTTTACACCAAGGGTGACAGAGAAAATCATTTTAGAGAAGGAAGCACAAGTATGGCAGATAATATGCTACGAAAACTGCAGGGCAATCTTCTTGTCAAATACTCCTCATATGTGGTGATCAACTTGATAGCAACCATCTTAGAAACTTTCCCATGTATCCTTTGTCAACTTGACCAGTTATCCTTGTATCAGGTTTTAACTTGCATAATTCATTTTCGGTTATCCTTATGTCAGGTTTAACTTGCATAATTCATTTTCTTTTCAAGTTATCCTTATATCAAAATGTCCTACTTGAACCCTCTTTCCAGCTTCTAACATCATAGTATATCCTGTCTAAATACAATATGCAGCATTATATTGTCATAAACATGACATACAACAAATGTAATAAACTATTGCATGAAACTGGTAAAAAATCAATGTCAGTAATTCATCCCCTGACACGCCCAGATCCAGGTCCAGGTCCAGTTCATACGCAGTCCAGATTCAGGGCAGTTTCCCCAGTTCAGGTCTGATTCACCAGTGCAGAGCTAATTCATCAAGAAATTTCATCAGGGCATAGGCAGACAATTGTGGTTCGTCCTAAAAGAACCCAGGTGAATCCAAAATGAATGTGCATGAAGCACAAAGTTTTCTTAATATTTATAAATTTATTAATTACTCCACAGTGCTCTTGTATTTGTGCATTCAGGTATTGAAAAAGTTATTGACGCCTTTGGTGATAATAACACCAACTGAAGGCCATAGCACCCTAGGATTTCCTTCACTGAAAGAGCCAATGAAACCCTTTGTAGTCATACTCGCAAATGTCAGCACCACCATCGAAGATTGTCCCCAGAATTTGCAGTACCCTCATCTTTTATGAAGAAAGAAATCAGAAATGGCCAAATAAACTGATAACACTGCCACACACTCATTTAAGCAACCAATATCTTTAATGCCACATTTTCCATGGGTTTCTTTTATCTTTTAATTTGCCAATTTCACAATCACAGTTGAGTTGTAATTTTATGGAAATTATTCTTCTATCTTTTCATTTAACAACTCAATAATAGGTGGACTGTACTTTTTATTGGATGTTAAAAACACCATAAGGAGAGACCTATTCACTTATAGCTTTATCAGGCCCATGAAGCTCATCGATATGTTACTTCACTAAGCCCAAAAAACCGAAAAACACACAAATTAATTGAGTTAGAAAGAAAGACATTTATTTCAATATTGAACACACTTGAGTTTGACAAAATGGCATTGAAGTAGTATTTTAATTTTTATGGAGGCTTTGTTTACTGTATGATGCTGTGGCATTTAATCCATGATGCACAAATTACACTAAAGCAAACTACTAACTACAAGCCTCTTAGTACTGATTACCAACATTATAATTCAAAAGGGGTAATTATACATAATCACATGAATCAAAGAGAAACAAACCTAATGGCACCAACTGCAGTTTTCTGAAAGAAAGTTAGCGAATGCAGACAATCTTGAAACTTACAGCATTTGGACATATGGACAATCTTGGCCATGACAGTTTCTTGGCTACACCATAATAACTCTCACCAAAAGCTGGTTCATACCTGCTCCAAGAAGATTACCATTCAAACTTAATGAAACAACTAAAACTGCAATATCCTATAGTATCCAAATTCAATTTGTACGAATCAATTGATATTCAATTAGAGATTAGTGATTACACTATTCTCATGCACCACCACATGATATATATTTACTCAAATTTTAAAACAATAAACATACCACATGCATTGCATAACATATAAGTTATTGTGCTGATCACCATCCTTTGTAAAGAGCACAACCGTCTTCTCAGCCATTTCCACCTTCAAAACATTTGGTTTAATGTCTTTAAATTCATTAAAAGAAAATCCGTCACAAACAGTTAAACCCACAATGCAACAAAGAATCAATAGATGAAAGCATCTTCCCTGAATTGAGATCCCAGTTAAAATTTCCCTGACATTCAATGACATTAAAATGTGGAGTAACAAGCATAGAATTGCTAAAAGTATTTTTACTCAATACCTGATCTTGTTGAAGCCATGCACTTTCATCTGCCACAGAAACAGCAGCTGTTAGATCCCCTGCATGTTTCAATTTTCTACCCTATCATCAAAAACCCCTATTAGGACTTAGGAACATTTCAGTAAGAAACAGCTGCTGCAGAAATAACTAATATTATTAATTAACAAAGGCAAAGAGGATAAGCAGCCAGATGGTATATAAATAGATCCATAAACACGGAACACAAAACTAAAAAGGTGAAAAACCTGATAAATCAAGTAAACAAAGAAGAAACTGTCAGAACATTTGACAAAGAGAATAATTAGACCCAATAAAACATCCATAAGCTTTATATCCTATCCTGCATAAATCATGTTTGACTGAATTTTATGGTTGAACCCTATCACCAGTAATGAGAAATGGGAACTTGATGGCAATGGCAATTTAACTAAAATTGAAGATTGGTTGAGGTTGCACATAAGAGATGAACTAGAAATGGTTTTCCATACGTATATATGTCATACAAAACCTCCAAGGACTTCTCCATCTTCAGTTTGAACATATCCTATAACAATGGTTATCCAGACAAAATGTCTCAGGCATTTCAATCAATATTTGGCATACATAAACGAACCAGTAAACATCCATAAGAATACTTGCCACATTCACATCTAATGCAATTCATGTTCTTATAGCAAGGTTATATGTCGGTTCAAGATCTGTTGCACCCACACATGCTTTGAGAACACTTTTGGAGATAAACTTTAATAACAAGGTTATACAACTGTTCCACATCTGCTGAACTCACACACGCTTTGAGAACAATTTCAAAAATAGGCCAGTTCCTACTGCATTTCACCAAATCCCTCCCAATCTCCCCATATTCCTTATTGAAGAATAAGTAGCCAATATTGCATTCCATTTATGAACAATTTATTCAGTCATTGATCTCAATCATTTAAAGGGAAATATAAATAAGATAGAACCCCTAAAAGTATCCAGTTCGATACACTACAGTTCATGTCTGCTGACACTAACTTGCCTTCCACAAATCTTTATAGCATGCACAATCCTGTACAATAGCATCACAACCTTTGATTCTTTCCACAAAAAATGCATTGCTTCCTTCAATCCTGCTCATTATATATTTTTAATTAGTTGACATTCAAAATGTAAATATTCATTATATCATTTGTAGTAAGAGAAATTTATGACAATTCCGCCGACTGCAACAGGCCATTGAGCTTTGGAAATAGCCTGAATATGACAACACAATGGTGAGATAATGGTTTCAACTACTGTGAGCATTTTGGGGTAGCCAAGAAACTGTCATGGCCATTTACAACAGCCATTCTGAAAAAAGTATAAAATGAGATAAATTGAATTGAAGTTTTTTTTCGAAACAACACACATTAAAAAAATATAATTATGTCAATCTCTCATGAGAAAGAGAAAAGGATGTGATTTAATTATTATTGGCATAAAAAAAATTAAAAATTTAGAAAATATCAACATTTGACAACAATAGAGAAAGAAACGGAATTAAAAAACTTGCTAGCATATAGAAAAAGAAAAATATATCCATACTAGGAGACACAGCAAACCTGTTTTGGCTCACAGACTATTGCTCTTCGTAGAACACTTCTTTTGGCTAGGAAAAAATGGCCTTACTTGCTCATCTTCATCATTGGCTGTGAGAAATGACATTTGCTCTGCCTCTTCTTCACTGTGTAAACTTTCCTTTACCTCACTCACAAGTTTGTATTGGCTGTAAAAATAGACCAGCTCTCACTCAACGAGGAAGATCCCTCTCAATCTTGTGATGGCTGTAAAAATGACAATTACACACTCTGTCCGGGTTCAAGATGCTTCCCCTACCCCGAAGTTTATAATATCATATAATCACCCACAAAAGTTTCTACAGACACCAAAGCAGAAATCATCAAGATAAGGTTTGCTCCAAAATTCAGTATGTTTAATTACAAAAGAACTAGATTCTGTATCTGTGGAAAGAACATTAGCATAAAAAAAGACATTATTACTGACTGGAAGATCAATCAAATAATGTAACTTGAAAGGGCATGTGACATGGAATACATACTTATTTATTTCTACCGTGAAGAATATCATCATTTTAAAAATTCGGCAGAATTAAATAAAACACAATAAAAGAACCTAACATCACCTAGAGTGTAAACCTTCATACTCCTGTTGTGGCAGTTGCTGAGCGAATGTGAGTAAGGTATTTGTTGAATGCAGCATCTGACTCTTTTCTCTTTGTCCTCTTCAAGGTATTGGGAGGTCCAAACACCGGCCGAAACCTTAGTGTCTCATCTCCAGCAGCTGATGCAACTGTATAGCCATCTGGACTCTGAAAACAGAATGCAGGAATATGTTTCACATTTAAATATTCAAATAAATCTTGCATACACATGTATTGCATTCACATATCAATAACAACCCTACCCCTGCAAGATGCAGCACTCTCAAAGTATGCCCTGTAAGTTTTACAATTTTCACCATTGAAGAGTATTTCCACAAGGTCGATTGGTTTTGGTGAAACCCATGGGAACTGACTAGCTCGCATTCATACTTATTCCAGAACAATGCACAAACTTGAGAGTTGGTGTCAATTGTGTTCAGGCATGCTCCTGTATGAGTGTTCCAGAACTTAATACACCTGTCTGGACTACCTACACCAGATGCCAATAGATTGCTTTGGAAGGGGCACCATGACAAGGCTTTAACTGCAGGTCGATGCTCATCTAACCTATGAAGGTACTGAGTTGCACCATTAGACGATGACATGCTGCTGTCCCAAATACGAATTAAGTTGTCATTCCCTCCACTTGCAAGTTGCCGGCCAGATAGAGATCATTTCAATCCACAAACTTCCTGCTCATGGCCTCCAAATGTTTAAACTTTAAACAATGGAATTATGGATATGAACATCAAGATTATTTATTAAACCATCCAAAGAACCAGTTGTAAGAATGTGACCATTCCAGGAAAGGGAACCTACAAGGGCAGTATGACCCTTCAAAGCTCTTAGCTGCGCAATTTTAGGAAAAAATATAATCAGTTAGGTTGTATTCAACAGTCTGGAAAATGAAACAATTAGTGTCTCCTTAGTTTCATTTGTCTGTTTATTACTTGAAGAATCCAATAGCTGTACAACAGAATTTGTTAACCCAACAGCAATATGTTTGCCATCATTTGCCCAATTAACACTTGTAATGGGACCAACATTGTCATCAACAGTTAAACAGCTCAGAAGTAGTGCTCTGAGTGGCATCCCATCAGTAAACTATATTTTGAAGGCCAATAGATAAAGCATTGCTGATGCTCCTCAAGCAGATTCAGATAATAATCATCTACAAGATCTGGGGCATCCAATCTTTTCTCTGCAGACTACAAAGAACCAGTTAATTAAAGCAATCTCAATATCAAGAAACCATATAATAATTAATTAAAGCAATGTCAATATCAAGAAACCGAACACTTATACAGCTAGTTGATGAAAGAGCTGATCTCCTATACATTAAATATTATGCAAAGATCTAATAATTTCCTTGCAGAGACTGAAGTATTCGCTCACTTCTCAGAAATTAAGAAAACCTTAACAATAAGTTCTTCATGACAGTGTCTCCTGTACATAAAGACAGTTTTTAGCAGCAGAGAAGAAACAAAACAAAAAGTTCTGCCTAGCCTTGAGAAGGATGTTATAAAATTCATATATGAAAACCTAACACTCTAGATGAATGAGCAAGCCAATTCCAAAGCCAAAATCTAGACCGATAGAAAAACTCCAGGCTCCAAAGGCCAATTTGTATAGGGAAGACCCCAGACCCTGATAGTATTCCAGGTGAACCATGGTGAACCCGACAGAACACTCATGGCAAATAGGAAAAAAAAACATTTTTTATGATAAAAAGACAAATAGATGAGAAACCTAAAAGTGACTTCTAAGTGAATATTTCATTATATTGTTAGTCTATCAGGATCCCAATCTAGGAAGAGACCGAAACCTGAAGGTCTAGACAAAATAAGCTTGAGGAAGTTGTTGAGACTCTAAGGCCAACCTGAGATATGATTCACCAAATACTTCATAACTTTGTAGTCTATCAAGAACACAATCTAATAAGAGACCCAATCTTAATCCCAATATCAGCAAAGAAGCCATTGAGACTCTAATGCCAACATGAGATAGGAGTCACTGAATACTTAATAATATTATAAGTTTATCAGAAAACCAATCTAGGAAGAGATCCCAACCCCAAGGTCTAGACAAAATAAGCTTGAGGATCCAATTGATCATCAAACAACAACTCAATGAACATGAGGCATGACTCAATTATTGAAAACAGAGACTCAAACCTTAGATCCGGAATGCAATACCCAATCCAACTAATTTTCAAATATCCTACAAACTGACAAAAACCATAGATAGTATCACATCGAGACTCTAATGCCAACCTGAGACAGGAGTCACTCAATACTTCATAACATTGTAAGTCTATCAGAAAACCAATCTAGGAAGAGACCCGAACCCCAAGGTCTAGACAAATAAGCTTGAGGATCCAGTTGATCATCAAAAAACAACTCACTGAACATGGGGCATGACTCGATTATCAAAAACAGAGACTCAAACCTTAGATCCGGAACCCAACACACAATCCAACTAATTTTCAAATATCCTACGAACTGGCAAGATGCATAAATAGCTTGGTCTATAAAACCGGTGACAAGCAGAGAGTTTATCTGATTTTCACAGACCTTAAAATCTGAGCACACTAGAAGCCATTGTCAATCAAAGCAATCTCAACAGTGATCCAAAAGAAATCCCTCGACTTTAAAACCAATTGGCTAACATTTGTCCAATCTAACAAAGTACAACAAATGAGTTGACTAGGTAGTTTATCCAATCTAACTAAGTATAACAGATATTTAGAGCACTTACTTGAGGTATGTAATGGTGAAGATTGCTGGATATAACCACAGAACCAGTAGAAGCACATTCTGAAAAGAGGCTTTGGAAACTCTCTTGAGGAGCAGGGGCTTTTGCTTTGAAGGTCAGGATTATAGACTTTTTGCAGCCAATATTACTGTCCTTCAACAAGCTTGCTGCAAGTTCTTTCTTGTATCTGGGGCATCAACAGCATTGTTCTCTTTCTTATTTTCTGTTAATAGATATTGAGCAACGTCAAAATCCATGGAGCCCATGTGGGCAACGAACCGATCACTCTGAAATGATAGAAAATCATTTAAATAGAGAGATCAAAGCAAAAATATTTACATTAAACCCACATTACAGGATATATGTATCGCAATGGCAATGGAAAATATAAACACAAAATATCCCAATGCAAAAAATAAACAGTCAGATTACCCAACACACAAGGCATAAAGGAAAATTCTAATACATGAACCAAAACCCCTATGTAGAATATGCATCAAAAGCCCAATACAAGATACTTGAACATTAGAATCTACATCAGAACCTCAAAACGGAATGTACAGGTTACACCCTCAAATAGAAAATTCGTATACAAAAGCCAAGCCTTTATAGAGGTTAAAAATATTAAATACCCAATATTCAAAAAAGAATAGACATAAGAGTCAAACAGTATATACACACATACACACATAAACTCCAACAATGAATAAATACACCAGAGTACCACTACAGAAAAATTAAAGAAAAACCTCAATACGGAATTTAAGCACCTAAAGGCCAAATCTCAATGAAAAATAAAAGAATCTAAATAGAATTTACCAGCGTATATACATTTACCAAGCCCCAATACATAATGTGGAGACTAAAACCCTCCTTACAGATTAATTATATCAAAACCCTTACTAATTATACGTACCAAAACCTTTAAACGAAGAATATACATTAACCAAAACCTCCATACACAATACAGACACTAAATATCCATTACAAATTGTGTATACGACAACCAAGCCCACAGGACATGACATGCATTTAAAACTCAAATTATGAATACCACGTTAAAAACCTAATACAACATACTTACTATACATTGAGAATATCGATGGGAACTCATGCATTCTGCCTTCCGATTGTGAGATATTCTTCCAGAGGCTTCCTGTTCTTGGATGGCTTCCAGACACGAGGAGAATCGTGGACCATATTTAGATAAAGTAACCTGTATTACAAAAGCAGGAAGAAAACTACACAAAAAACAAAGAACACAAGGAAAAAAATTTATAGAAAACACAGTTTGAAAAAATGAGAGAATACAGAGGTTAAGAGTTTTTTTTCCTTAAAAAACTGTAGTACACAATTATCAAAACTGTGATCGCCGCAACTATCAGAAACTTGTTCGCGATTACAAGAGATCAGATCACCAATGAAGATAGTATGAAGGAAAGCCTGTAAATTGCAGATTTCAAATATATCAACGTAAGAAATGAATGAATGAGAAGCGAAGGAGAATCCAAATTTGAATATATACTGTTGGGCTCTCAACGATCAAAAACACAATGGCCATTATTTTATTGTAGTTTTCTTTTTTCTCGTGACGGGTTTTCCGTGCTTTTTATGCTTGCTATTATTATTAGTATTTTAATATGTTTTTTTTTTTTGTTTTTACTTAGTGGTGAGTTATTTATGTGGTGAGTAGAGGAGAGGAGCTAGAACATGTGCACCTTAACGTCGGGGCCCATGTGGGTTGTTGTCCAGCATTGTGGATAGTTAGGTAGTTGCCACTGAGGGTAGGTAGTTAACTAAATGCGATGGTTCGCCTCGCACCCTCTCAGTCCTTATTTATATGTAATCTCACGATGGACTAGACATGTGTTACGCTATGATATACTTCTTGTACATGGTTATTTTATGAGCAATGAAAGATACTTGAGTTCTCTCTTTTATGTTGTGTTGTGTACTTCACATTTTGTATGACTGTAACAATCTAGTTTACCCGTGAGGGCAAACATTTGGCATTGTTGTTGAACTAATTCGGAAAGTGAAGAACGTCATGGACTACGGGGAATAAATGGGTCTCCCTGTTAACGAGAATGTTTGTACCAACAATGAAGGAGTTCCAGAAACTTTCCAAGGGGAACATGCACTAACGGTGAACTTCCACATTTTATTTCAGACAGCCATAGAAACTTTTGTACAAAGAGAGGTTGTACGGGTGGAGGTTGTCAAAGATATTGTCTGGGACACGTTGAATGTCAGCCTCAATGCCAACAGACTGCTGCACAACTTGCCCTATCTCCTAGCGCAAGCATCCCTTGCACAGACGAATCGAAGGGAGGAAGTTGAGCAAGAACAACAACGACAACAAATCTTGCGAAACTTTGTTGAGAATAACCATCAGGAAGAAGAAGAACGTGATGGCACCCGACGAAGGACAAACCCATGAACTGTAAACCCTCAGGGAGGGAAAATAAAGAAGTAAATTTGTAATGACAAGGTCACATAGCTGACTCGTGTTGTACGAAGATATGAATGAATAAAAGTGTGTTATTTTAACATGATGTGTTTGTAGAGAATTTATGCCCAATTTATTGAATAAAGATTCTAAATAAGAAGAATATACTGGATGCCTTAGAAGCCACACATGAAGCGTTAATCCTCGCATAACAAGTAGAACACCGATGGAGGTTAAGGCAATTCATCGAAGGACAAACGACCGAAGGGTTGCCCGAAGGGGACCACAAAGGTGTCACAAGAGGTGACTACGGGGTTGTTATGGGAGGTCCACCAACCGAAGGGGAACACTTGCCAGAGAATCGACGTGTAAGAAGTAGCGAAGAGTTACTTGAGGAGACACTGCAAAGGCTAAACTTGATTGAGGAAACACGAGAGCAATTTATAAATCTATCTCTCACACCACGGACAGAGGGAATCTGAGGTCGGAGTGACCGAAGGGAAGGGGGAGAAGAAGAGAGGGAAGTTGAGGACACCGGGGCAAGGTGTGTTGGAGGGACACCGCACAGTATTCAAAGCAACCCACTAGGATCGAACCCACCCTATTCGAGAGCACAACCAATGGGCTCCAGTCAACCACCCAAAGGGAAAATAAATGTCTTAAAAACAAAAATTACCAAGGTTCACAGACGATGGGAAAGAGGATCCCGTAAGACATTGTCGGATATGTGAAACGATTTCGACAGCAAACAGAGTGATGGACATGGATGAGTGGGTCCACCAATTCCCAGCAACCCTTCGAGAGGTTTCCATGGATTGGTACTCAGACATGGACAAGTCCGCGATAAACTCATGGGACAATCTCAAGAAGGAATTCCAAGCAGAATTCAGACTGCTTTGAGACGATAATGAAGTAGTCGTTGAAATATATAGCTTGAAGCAAGGAAACTATGAGGACCTATAATTGAAGGCTTAAGGAATTGCTAGGGAGGATAGCAACCCAGCCGACAGATGAATTAAAGAAAAGATGGTTTGTAGAGGGATTAACTGCCTCCCTCCAGAAGAAAATGAAGACAGTGTCACCTATGTTGTATGCAGATGTGTATGACAGGGCAACCTCATTCTTGGAGACCAATATTGATCCTTCATTGAGTAGCTCCAAATAAATTTCTCCTAAAATCTTGAGGGTCAAAGTTACCCGTGACAAAATAGAAAGAAAGGTGAGTCTCCTGAGAGACTCAGTAAGGCACCTTCTCTTATTGCTTAAATTATCATTATTACACTCTTTCCACAGAAACCATATAATATAAAGAGAAATAATATGCAAAAGAGGAGAACTATTTTTACTAAAGCTCAAGAACCTCCCAGTTAGGATATCAAGAATGGTAAAATTTGTTAACCCCAACTGGTGATGATGATGAAGACTGAGATCATAGGTATACACGATTGTAGAAGGATTAGATCAGTTGTTATTTTGTCATTGATGTCAAACAATTGATTTCTAGTTTATATTGAGTTGTCATATCATTAAGAGTATGATATAAGTTGATTGAGTTAAGGAAAAAGAGGAAGTGAAAAGTTGTGAAGGAGTTAGTGAAGTTGAAGAACTTAATTGGGCAGCTAATACAAATCAGACAATGATAAGGTAATAATGGTTTAGTTATTTTCTACTTTACATTTGATGATCTATCAAGTCGGTAAAGGAGATTGTACGAGTGAGCAAGGTTAGAAATTTGACAAGGCAAAGAAAATAGTTTAGTTACTGAGTGGGAAGAATTCATTCGGTAAAAGGAAAGTAATTTCCGATAAAGAGAAAGGAAGCCAAGACACCAAGTACAAGGATTTAGTTATCGAGCAAAGCAAACAAAATTTCAATTGAAGGAAAAGGAAGGGCACCAAGCATGGAACATAAATTAAATACAAGGATTAGAACAACATTTAATGAAGAGCCACAATGATCTAGAAGATTTCAATGATGAAGAAGAGTTAGTTAAAAAGATCTACGATAATGAAAATTCAAGGTGATGATCTACAATAAAGATTTAAGCAACAAAAAGTGAAGGTACAAGTTCCAAGAAAAGTTCAAGTTCTGAGGTGATGATAACAAGTTTTACCAAGTGTCAAGTTCATTGAATCAGTTCAAGAGGATGATCTGAGGGTTTAGAATAAATAGAGGAAAACTTAATCAATCAGATTAAGAGGCAAAACATAGTCTATATAAAGATGAAATTGAATGAAAAACAAGTTGGCTAGTTGAAGTGTTGATGTGTTGCCAAGTGATGTAGTGAAGAAGAAAAAGGCAGAAATCTAAGTCTACACATAGATTGATGAAGTGTTGAGGTCAGTGAATAGTGAACTAGGAATGAAGTGAAGACAAAGAGCGCACAATGGATGGGTGAACCCACAATAGTGGGTTACACTTTTTTGCCTGAACGGACACTGAACTCTACATTTTGAAAAAAACTTTTAGATTCACATACATATTGTGGTTAAACCGTTTGAAATTGGAAGATGAAGTAAATTAGAGTCTTTTAGGATTTTCTATCTAGATTCTAAATATATTTTTTATTTTTATTTTTGAACTTATTTGAATGATTTTTTCTTTCTCCCACGAAAACTGATATGTTGTTGAAAACGTCATTTTCAAAGAGTTACATTATTTTCATAGAGCATAACTTTTTTTCTAAAATAGATATCGATGTGCTTCTTTTGAATTTATTTTTGTAACATCCATACGAAGGGCATGCATTTGGTTTGATGAAATTATCATGATTATTGCATATTTTATTAACGTTTGAAGTTGACTAAACCGCAATTTTGACATACCTTGACTACATAGCTTATAACTTATCATGTATTTGTCCAATTTTACCTTTTATTTTTTTTAATAGAAAGAGAACTTCAATACCTAGGGCATAGATATTTTTTTTAAAAAAATTTCTCTCATTTACTATTTTTCCATAAGCATCAAACATAGAGGCAGACATACAGTGAAATATCTATGTTTAGTAAAACTAAAAATACAAAGTCATAATAAACTTAATATATATTAACATTATAATAATTAGAAAGATTTTTCTTAGTAGTACCTTACTAAATAGATAGGTTTTTCAAATGGATTCATTTGATCTTCCAAAAGTTAACGTCGGAGTGATTTTTTGTCAACATTTTAATAGGTGTGAAGGAGACTCCATTGTAGGTATGAATGAGGAGTATAGATGTTATATCAGCGTTTTTTTTTATCTAAGAGGCTTTGAGCTAACTATTTATAATTAATTCCTTCTAATTGAACCTCTCAAGGCTTAAATCGTCATATTTTATTAAAAATGTGTTATTTCAATAAAAATGAGTATGTCTAAAAAAGTGTAATCCACTATTGTGGGGTCACCCGGATTTGACTAAGCAAGAGGTAGTTGTAGATTTATAGATCAAATTTTATATTGTTTCTTATTAACATTTGTAGCAGGAAAATATCTTAACTAAGTGGACTTAACAGTCTTATTGTAAATCCTTGAGAGAGGTGACATTATATAAGAGTGTTCAAAGCCCTTTAACCAAGCCACTCCTAATAAGGTGAAGATCCTAACAGATTCGAGGCAAATCCCCTAACAGGGTCACATTTAACAATGTGCATTGCAATCTTTAACAGGATTGGCTCTTAACCGAGCATATTTCAAAAGAGTATTTTGATTGGTGGGTGACAATTCCCACAGTGTTTTTTCCCAAATTGGGTTTCCACGTTAAATATTGGTGTCATATGTGTTGAATGCTTATTGTGCATGGTATTTGTTGATTACTTAAAGTTATTGATTGAAAAAGTTAATTTACCGTTGTTATCAGTTACTACTGAAGTTTATCTTACCGAGTTGAATCAAAGTTTAAGTTTTTAAGGTTTAAAGAATCATTTATTACTGATTCACCCCCCTCTCGGTAATCCAACAAAATTAATATTGAGAACAAGGCCAAATAGTCTCCAGATTTCTCTAGCAAAAAAGCAATAAAAAATGTGTTGAAAGGACTCATCACATTTGCACAATGAACATATATTCAATTCTGTATTAGGCTTTCTTATCGACAACCTCTGCAAGAAGAAGAGCCATATAAAGCAACAAATTTTAGGTTGTGTTAGGGAGTGCCAAAGATGGTTGAAAGCTTTAGACCAGATTGGGGATCAAGGTTAAGATTCCAAATAGAATTGACATGCTAAAAAATGAAAGGATCCTTAGTAAGGAGTTTGTATATAATCTTGGCTTTAATCTGCGTGAAACAAGTACCCTCAATCCATCTCAAATAAACAACCCTATTCTCACAAATAATCACCTTATTGGGTAGCTTAAGCAGGGGAAAGCATCACCGATTAGGGAATAGATTATGCACTAGGTACAGGGAATTCTAAACTTGTTGCTAATCTCCTACCAACTAATAAGTTGGCTATCATGAAAGATATCAGAGAAACAAGTGATACCAAGGTTGGCCAATTTTCTGGCAGAATGGACTAATCAAAAGAGCCCAAATAGGAGAAGACAATTTTAGAACAAATAATGTTAAAGTTTCAAAGAAGAGAAAGTACTTTGTTCAAATCTTTTGGTTTCATCTCATACCATAGAAGAGCAAAAGGCTAAAGTGATAAAAACAAGTAAGTTTTGTTGTTGGAAATCCTAATTGCTTAAAAAAAAAAGTATTTATGTTGAGCAGATCATAAAGTGCAGAAAGATCAAAGGGATTTAGAACATATGCAGCTAAGCTCCCTACAAAATGCACTTGTTATACACTAAGTTTGCACCCTTGTCTCAAGCTCTCGTAGTCTTGATAACCTAGTATAACATGGGAATCATCTCCAGGTTGTGGGACCTATGCTAACTGAGATGAGACCTCCAGGTTCTAGGTTGGTTCCTCTTGGATAATCACCTTAATTTGCTTCTTGACAGGAAAAGTAAAACTTTTGAGGGAAAGGGTTAGAAGGAATGCATAAAAGGGAAAAGCTGAAAGCAAACTACCTACTAGGTGATGCACCGAAACTAGGGTTTGGATCTCAGTATAGAGGAATGAGATCAATGGAGGAATCAGGTCTAATAAGTCACCACTCACTAGATAGGCTTGCATAAGTATTTCATAGGAAGGCCTGAATAGAAAACTCAACCTATGACCTGCAAACAAACATCCTCTTCCGCAACAAGGTGTAGGAATGAGACAAGACTGCTAAGGGCAGTAGTATACCCACAAAACATCTAAATCAGATTAGACACAGTAACACACAAATTACAAAAAATGAGAGGGACTAGGAACCCCAATTTCTATTGACAGCATTCATAAACTTCAATCCAATAAGAGATAGTCAAGGCAGTGAAGATAAGGATAGAATAAATATCACAAGTACCTCAAGATTGCCCTAATCATCAATGGGAGATTACAGAATGTGGGAAACCAGAGGGCAGAAAGAAATGCCACAAATAGCTTTCCGAGAAAGAGACTTTCTTTTTACAAAATGCAAACTCTGAGCTCAAAAGCTCCAAAAAACAATATATACATCACTCACTACACGCAGGTAGGAGTCAAGAACTAAACCTAACTAGGGTTACAGATTTACAACTTTTTCCAAACTCTAGAGGGACAAGTCACATTAATTCATTGAGGGCACTTCGGCCAACAGATCTAAAAACTCATCATGCACATCATTTCTATACTAGGACCACCTGCAGACACACTACCTTGAGCCAACCACCCACCTGCAACTCCACTCAACCATGAAGGCTCTCAAAATCAATCAAAACTTCTCGGGAGAAGGATTGCAGAAATAATGGCGCCAAGCACCCATTCATTAACCTGCGGCATGAACATGACAAAGTACCCTGTAACGCCGGCCAACAGTCATCTCCATCACTCTCTCAACCATAACCGTCCTAAAAATTAAATTCTTGAGCTAACTGACGTCGCTGCATAAAAAACTGGCAAAACCCTCTACAGAAATATTCAAATTTGAACTCCAATGGTCAGCCGGTCATTTAAAATGTGTCCGTCGATATCCTTTCCCTCCCAGCAAATGAACGGCCCAGATGCGCGCAAAAACCATTAAGAAACCCACTTGACAGGTTGCAGCCACCGTAGAAGTCAACAGCCAATGAAATGTGAGCAAATCAGCACCATCAGACAAGACATGGATCCACGACTTAAGGAATCCCATCGAACGGTAGTCGCATGATCGCATGAGCTCAAAATATTCCATGCGATCATACGAACTCCATAGATCTCATCGAAATCGGGACCCACCTCGGCCTTCCTTCCTTTAAGCCATGAAGAACTCTAAACCCAAGGCCCAAACTTGCCACTTGTCGACCTCCTATTCGCTCTAACTGCTCTGTCAGGAACACCTCCGCAAGCCACCTGAGAACAGACCCACTCAAACTGAGATTTTGATCTAATGGCTGGTGCATGATCGCAAAGGCAAGGAATATTCCATGCGATCATGCAACAACCGTAGATCCTTTTCCTTTGGGACCCTACTGACACGTCTAAGAAATCTGGCCCCACTGACAGATAATCCAACTCAGCACATGTGGACCAATCCAAAATAAGCATGTCAGCGAATGAGGACCCACTCGACGAAGGTTTGACAGTGGAATAAAATCAACAGTGGGCACATGATTGCAGAGGCAAGGAATATTCTTTGCGATCATGCGACAGCCGTTAGATCTCTTGCTGGGAAGTTTGTTGGGCCCGCTCTGACAGATTGGAACAACTCATTACCTCTGGCCAATGAGAAACTTCCGCATTAGAATACGTGGCACTGGACCCACCAAAGCTTTAAAGCACTACAGATAAGGAAAGATCAACGGTTGTCGCGATTTCGTAAGGCTCCGACAGATCCTTTGTGAAATAACAACAACCATCCGATCATCTCAAACGGGACCCCACTTACTGAGACCGCCAGAAGACATAGCGATTATGCGACTGAAGAGAAATGAACATTTGCCAGGTCACAGGAAATTAGGCGGTGACCGGGAAATACTTAGCGAACAGGAGAAACACTATAGTCACCAAGTCGCTGAATAAAAAGGGTAACTGTCGACTGACTTGGAGACTTGGCGAATGAGGGAAAACCTTAAGCGCACATGCTTTAAAAAGATTTAAGTGGCCCAAAAAAGGTAACGAACCAATAGAACATGGCTAGGGTTTGCAGGGTTTGTGGAGCACAACGGCTACTTTTTTCAAATTTTAAGACCTGCAGACCAGGGACTTGAAATAATTGCAGAGGCTAGAGGATAGAACATGAGGCCATGAAATTTTTAAGGATGCTCGACAAGGTAAAAACAAAGGCCTTGGAATGGATGATAGCCAAATTTGAATGCATATGAAAATTAGGGTAACAGCACCATTGACCAAAATTCAAAAATCAGAAAACACAATAGATTTTCACAAAATTTTCAGCATCTTCTCTTCATGATTTGCATATTTTGTGATAAAAAAACACAAAAAAAATATTGTGTTTTTGCAAATTTAGGAAAAAAGTTTGACATTTTTTTTTGTCTTTGGTGTGTTTTGCAGGGAGCTTAGCCCATGCCATTTAGAACAAGCCACTTCACAAAACCTCCATATTATTTTGTAACTTTAAGTCTAATCAAATTAAATATGGTAAGAGAAAAAAAAATCATGTTAAGTGTACATGACATTTTAAATTATTTAAATCTTTTAAATTTTTATTTAAATATAAAACTTTTAAAAAAGATTATGCCATGCATTTTTTTAATAAGTTAAAGTAATTAGCTCATTTGTTTCATCATTCAAGCAAATGTGGGTTCTCACATTTACCTTATTGGAGGATTACCTATGAGATAGTACTCAATTTTAGGATATACAAGGTGTTACTGTCATGCCCAAAATTAATCAACCAAAAACGTAACAACAATTTTTATTTTTATTTTAAAAAGTGAAATGTTAAGGAGTGTCCTTCAACGGTTAAGTGTAAGTTGACAACAGGTTAATTGGTCAAAGTCCAAAATCGAGTCAACTGAGAAGTAATTCTCAAGTTCAGTTCACTGGATCTACCTTAAGCTAAGGTTTAGACTGAGGTGATAACTTAGGTGGGCTTAGTTGTAATTTAACTAAAGTTTACTAATGATATAAGATATCCTATCTATACTATGCATCAGTTATTCCATACTAACAACCCTCATAGAGATTAAATTAAAGAAGCCTAAACAACTTATTTCATTTAAGCATAGTCCCGAGGTTTAGCAATGGTCTAAAATTTATGTAAAGCCCAACAATCTAATGTCAATTGTCTTGTTGCAACTACTATACAAGCACTAAAATGAACTATAGAGTTAATTGATTGATTAAATTATTGAATAAATGTTCTACCAAAACAATTAATAATTAAAATAACAAATCATCTTAAGTATCAATTCACCAATTAAATAAATCCAATTATTTATTATTGCTAGCCTTATTTAGATGAATTAACGATGGATGGAAACTAAACATTATCTTGGCAAGTTGATATATTAAAGGCTAAATCTAAGCACACTAACTATAACTATAAATTGATAATTAATTTCATTAGATATGAAGCTAATCACAAAATAGAATTTATATCCAATAACTATGATTAACAATTTACAATGAACTAGATCACTAATTTAATAAGTTGATTAAGGTTAAACACTTCAATAATAATCTTCTAATTAATAATTAATTTTATATATGGAGAATGTGTTAAATCAAGTCCAAATACTAATTAACAAGGATCATGATTTAAAAGGGTATATTAACCTACTAGTCATGCTACCCTACTAAACTGACACATCATTCTACTTTTCCCTATAAGCTACTAATCCATCAAACCCATCACTATCTACCCCTAATCTAGCTCCCCCTACCTACTAACCAAATGATTCAACTATAGGGGAGCGCATATCTAAGAGAGGGACAAAAAAAGTGACAAGATCTGAGGGTCCCACCATATGCAAAAGGATTTTTGCATGTTTCAAGGGATTTAAGTGGCAAGTTAATAGTTTAAGTTAATATAAGTCAGCAAGGAGGTACTTTGCTCTACCCAAGGTGAAGTCTAGGTGGTGGTACGCATGGCAAGGTATGAGGGTGAGTTGACTTGCCCACCAAACAGGCATTTATTCCAGCATGGTATGTGAGGAATTGGAGAATGCGCGTAGGTCTAAGCAAGAAGGCCTTTTCATTGAGTTAAGAATATTTCAAAAATATTCATTAATTTTGCATCCCACTTGTTCCCAAGAACCAACGCAGGAAACAAGGTAGAGGGAGTTTATGATAGATTTGATTTGAATAAAGTATCATAAGCAAGGGTAGTCTTGGAGTGGGTCCCACTAGTATGCATAGGATAAAGTAAGACTTAATGTCATGTTTTATAAACTCCTATTAGTTAAGGATTAGTTGTAATAGCATGGGTAAGATAGGAGTTAGTTTATGTTAATTATAATTAGGAAGCCTAATGGGATGGGAAGGGAATATTCTCTGTGGTAAGAGAATAATTTCTTTCCCATACAAAATTCAGAGCATTTTGCTCTAAAAATTTGGAAAGTATCATTTGTATGGTAGTGCTATTGTTCTAACATTTTGATTCTTTTGCTTGCATTAGGAGAGTTAAACACATGTATTTGGTTACTCAATTAGTGTATTACACTAAGGAGGATTATGGATTGGATATTAATTGTATGTGATTTTGTTTTTTAACATAGTATTTTAGCATATTCATTTAGTCATTGTTATCATGTTTCAACTAAAGGGAATTAGAAACAAAATTTGTTCCAATGGAGTTTGGATATATTGAATGTGTAAAGAAATTACCATCAACATTAAAGAGATTACTAAATTCATACATCAACTAGATTTTAGGTGTTATTGAAACTATTACATTTCTTATTCTATCAACCTAGAATCTCATTTCACAAGAAAGAATAACTTCACTATCTAAGAAGTATAATACAATAGATATGAAAGAAATGATTCATCCTTTTCATAATAGTTATCTCATCAAATACAATACATATTCTTTATGATGGAGAAGTATTCACATTTACAACAAGATAATATAAATTGGTAAGGATACTCAATGAGAGCTCAAATAGAATAAGCAACTTCTCTTCATTACAAATCACTTAGAACTTCACAATGGCCAAAAGCATGAAAATAACACTACAATATACAACAAGAGGAGGATCTTCTACAAGATCAACATTACAACAACATAGGGTATTTCCACACAATCACACAAAAGAGTGAACTCCTTCCAAGCTTCATCCACATGAGTCTTGACATCAATACCTGTAATGAAAGGGGGAGAACCATGGGATGCTCACCTCCCATCCTAGGTCTCCAAGAGACCACCCCCAAGCTAGGAGAATCAATAACCAACGGGTGACAATCACACATCCACAAGACATGATTGCAACAACAAGAAACACCCTCCCAAGACTTGCACAAATGGATTCAACATGAACCCATACAAAGGGTGAAGGTGGATCTTCCATGTAGGAGAATGCCAAAAAATACAATCAAATAACATGCCTCTTCAAGGCTAAAATCACATACATTCCTCCAACAAATCTTCTCCTTATCTCCCCAAAAGTAAGATCAAGAAACATTGGCATGCAAGGGCCCATACACCTTGCATTTCTTATCTCTTCTCTCCATGAGAAAAGACTCTACACTACCATGGAGTCCAACTAACCCCTTCACCCATACATGGCCACTTCTTCCCTATCCAAGGGTGAGTAATGTCATCACACCCTTCACAAAACTCCCATATCAAAACAAGATAAAAATCATAATAAGAATTCAAACCCAAAATCTCATTCCCATACATAATAACAATACAATTATATGAACATAAGCAAAAGAATGAAGAACATGCAAATCTACTTGCAACAAGAAAATGAAGGTCTTTCATGGTAATTGAGACCAACCTTCTCAATGTGTTATGGAAAAATGAATGTTGAGAAGAGCCCAATCCCCTTTTTCCTTCCTTTCTCCAAAACCCTAATGTCTCTAAAAATAGAGAGTGGGTGAACACCTACTAACTCTACCAAAGGCCTCTAAAAAATCTCCAACTTCTACCCACCTACTATTATTAATTTCATAATTGACTCACAAGTCCTATGGCTTTTCCTGGTCCCCTATCTTAAATGCATGATTGAAAAGGAGTGTGAAGTTGGGTAGAGGTCAAGACTTCATCCAATTTCGTAGCTTATGGTAATTGGGTCATAAAATGGGTCACCAAGGTCACTAGGGGGTTATGGACATGCTAAAAACCTTCCTAACTCATACCCCTAACACTTAGGCACTTAGATTTTGTTAAATTTGACCCTTAGGACCTCCTGTTGGCCTCTAGAAGTGGCTAGAAATATTTAAATCCAAAAGGTCAATTTGATGGAACTTTGCAAGTATCCCCAACAAGGAAATTAATTAGGTTCCTAATAGTCAGTTAGGCTTAGGTTCACATTGCCAACCTCAGTAGACATGTCATTACATAAACACATAACAAGTGTCAAGTGACACTATAAAATGACATAATACAACATTGACATGTCACTAATTACATAAGGAGACACCTAATACATACATACAATTATACGGTTATGAATTAAGTCACTTAACAACGAGGTTCAAACCTCTTCATTAGGTTCAACCTTGGCCTTACAGTTTGCACAATAGTTGGTTATTGATTCTCCGAATAATTCCATGGTTCTCTTACCTGCACACTAAACATCGAGCATCAGTAGTTCAAGGTGATAAAATTAGATGAAATATATGTATTCAATTCTTTATTTAACAACATACATCAATATGTAGAATTCAATTCTAATTACAATTTTTCATTCAATAATGTTTAAACATAAAAATTTCATAATCATCATGACATGTCATCCATGAAATAATTAAAACTAAATATGATCCAATATTATCATCAATTCACATAACTAATTATGCATAATCAAAATCATGACATAATCTAGGTTCTAATCTACATCACAATGTAATCCACATAATATAATAGTCATCATCAAAACATAGTATCTCGAGTCTCAGTCAGGATAATCAAAAAGTGTATCAAAATGTGAATGATCACAAATGCTATGATGGATCAGGGTGAGGCCTCATAGTTACAAGTAGTAGTTGTCGTTGCACTAAAAGATCGACCTATTAATGCTCGACACAACCACTAGACTTATAGAAGACATAGGAGGCGGTTAAGCCATGTCATGAATCCCAAGGGAAGTGCTGAATATTTTTCCAACAATCTCCCCCTCAGCATTATCCGAGGAGATTCGAACCTATGACCAAGGTTTGATACCACTTGTTACAAGTAGGAGTTGTCGTTGCACCAAAAGATCAACCTGTTAATGCCCGATACAACCACTAGACTTATAGAAGACACAGGAGATGGTTAAGCCATGTCACGAATCCCAAGAGGAGCACTGAATATTTTTCCAACAATTGGTATCAGAGCGGCAGGTCCTTGAAAAATAAGTTTAACAACTTAAGGAGATCCATGGTGAATTTTATAAAAGAAAGCCCTAAGTTTGATGGAGTAAATTTTGACAGCTAGAAAGAAAAGATGAAGACACACCTACTATGTTTAGGACCAAGTTATTGGTTGATTACAAAGAATGATAAGACTATCATTGAAGAGGACAATCTTGAAACATGTACTGTCGATGAGAGAGATCTACTCATGTGTAACATACTTGTAAGAGAAGCACTTTTGACAGCCCTTCCGGAGAATGAGTACAGTCAAGTAAAATGTCTGAAAAAATCTTATGAAATTTGGAAAGCTTTACACTCTAATTTTGAAGGTGATGAACATGCAAAAAGAGTTAGATTACATAATTGGATATGTGCATTTGAAGATATAAGAATGTTGGAAGATGAATCTGTTAGAAGCTATATTGGTAGAATGTCAGAAATTGTTACAGGCATAAAATCTTGTGGAGGAACAAAGACAAAGAATGAAGTGATATGGAAAATTCTGAGGACACTAACTCCTGTATTTAAGCAGACAACATAGATGATTGAACAAGTTATACCGTGTACTACAAACTTTATAAGAGAAACTCTTCTTGGAAGATTGGAAGCAGCAGAGATGAACCTGAGGTTATCAGGAGACTTGCCTAGAATGGAAACGACATTCAGTGCTCTTAGTGTTCACCCTACTTTGTCAAGAAGCATCAGTGTGAGCAGAGATTATGCTGGTAGCAACAGATCTAGAAATGAAGAAGATGGGAAGATTGAAGAAGGTATTGCCTTGCTTATGAAGAGAGAACTAGACGGTAAGAAAAATTTTAAACGTTGGACTTGTCAAGAATATGGTCATTTTGCATCTAAGTGTCCTAAGAGAGTTAAAAAGTATAGAAACAATTTCAAACCTAGAAGATCTAAGGAATGTTATTATGCGAATGATGAAAATCTTGAAACTGGTGTAGAAAGAACTCTAAGTGAAAGTGATACTGAGAATAATGATGACATAGGATTTGTGGCAATTAAAGAAGAGAATTCTAAAATTGATGTTAAGGAAGAAAAAGCCTTAGTTTCTCAAGTTGAAAAGAAAGTTGATTGGATTATAGACAGTGGTTGTTCACATCATATGACTGGAGACATGAAAAAGTTCATAAATTTTAACGATTGTGATGGAGGAGTTGTTGGAGTTGGAAACAATGCAGCTTGCTTGATTAAAGGTATATGATCTCTTACTCTTGATGGAAAGACTAATACTAATGATGTTTATTTTGTGGATGGATTGAAACATAATCTGTTAAGTGTTGGATAGTTAGTTGATAAGGGATATCAAGTTTGGTTTACTGAGAAAACTTGTGTGATAAAGGATAAAGATGGAAATCTAATTGGAACTGGATCTAGAACCAGAGGTAATGTATTTCAATCAAATCTTACTAAGATGACATGTTTGATTACTAAAATTGATGACAGTTGGTTATGGCATAGAAGGTTTTCTCATATAAACTTTGACAACATTGTGAAAGTAAGTACTACACTTACAGTAAGGGATTTGCCTAAAATTATGAAGCCTACTAACATGATTTGCAAAGAATGTGTGATGACTAAATAGAAGAGAAGTTCTTTTCCCAGTAAGAAGTTTACATCTGTAGAAAAATACAGATTTGAGCGGTCCTACCAGGACTAGAGGATTCTATGGAGAAAGGTATTTTATGATTCTTGTTGATGATTTTACAAGAATGATGTGGATTGCATTTCTTAAAGAAAAGTCTAAAGCATTTGATAAGTTTAAGATCGTTAAGAATAAAGTTGAGAATGAATCTGGAATGAAGATTAAATGTTTGAGATCTAATAGAGGTGGAGAATTTACTTCTAGAGAGTTTAACACCTTTTGTGAAGAAAATGGCATTAAGAGATAGTTTTTAGCCCCTAGGACACCTGAACAAAATGGTATTGTAGAAAGAAGAAATAGATCAATAATTGAAGCAGCACTGAACAATTGTTAGAAAGTAAAGTCCACCAAGATAACTGAGAGGGGGGGTGAATCAATTATCTAATAATTACAGCCTTTATCAACTTCAACAACATTTAACCATGTAAGCAATATAATTACCAACCATAGAAAGATATTCATACACAATAACACAATGACACAAGATATGTTGACTAGGGAACCTCTTGATCAAAGAGTAAACCTTGGTGGGAATGATGCCCATAAAAGATGCACTAATATGAATATTCCTTGTGAAAGGATGGACTCTGTTAGGAGTCTTATGAAATACATTCAGTACATATGAATCCCTATTAGGAGATTTTGAATCCTTGTTAAAAGATTCTAACCTTGTTAAGAGTTATGGAAGACAGAAGGACCCACTACCCAAACAGCTTCAAGGGCAAGATCATTGAACACATTGTCCAACTGATCTCTAGATTATTCAATAGGATAATAAAAAATATGTTACCTCCTTCCTTACTGTGCCAAACTGCACTCTCTGCTTCACCAGATCTCAATTTCAGATCTTTGTACTTCGCATGTCTTCCTTCACAAATTCTCTTTCACAACTGCATTAGCTCTTTTCTTCACTTCATGCGTACATCAACACATCCAACCATATTCCAACAAGGAAAAACATTCCTTCCTTTATACCACACTCAAGTAATTACAAATGAGTTGGCATACAATTACAAAATAAAATTTTTCACACGCTACATCAAAATTACACAAAACTGTCAGCTTCCAAATACAATAATTCTTCACTCATGTGACCTAAAAGTTTGTGCTATCATCCATGTCACTAACAATGTGTCTTCAACTTCCCTTTAATTGCGCAAAACTAGATTCCATCCCGATTAGGAGATATCATCCGATTTCCACAAATTGCTACTTAGGAACATTGCCTGAATATTGCTTCGACCAAAATGCTCATAACTTCCATGAATAAATGAATTATTATTTGCGCTCTTAACCATAAACATATAACATATCAAAGAGTATATCCTCAACATCACATAGCTCCAACTGCAATATCCCACGTGCGCTAATCCAAACACTGTCTGCTTCTCTGCAAGTCTTTGGTAGATCACTGTGTTGACATCAATGACAATCATAGTCATGAATGCAACAACAACTGCTACAGAATGGCTACCAAACATTTAGCATTCATTCCTAACAATCTCCCCCATTGGCATTGATGGAAACATAAATGAAAAAACATCCAATGTTCCAAAAATCCAATACTGCAACACTGATGCTTCAAGAAAATATTTCAAGTCCTCTTCATCAATCAAATCTTGCTTCATTTTTCTATTCAGATAGTACAAATGGTTTTTCCAACAATTGGTAACAATGTTGTACAATAACCATTAAGAGGTTTAAATTGCTTACCTGTGCAATCTCTCTTCATATGACCAACAGTATTACAAGCAAAACATCTACCTTTGAATTCTCTTTGCATACCTTTAGGTGATTCCTCTTGCTTAGGTGGTTCTTCTTGCTTAGGTGTATCTTTAGATTTGTTAATCTCATCAGACTTCTTCTCATCTATGCTTTCAGATATTTTCAGATCTGGTTCCTTGCTCTCTTCATTTGCTTTAAAAGTGTTGAATCCAAGATCAGTCTTATCATAGAATGGTTTTTGATAAGATATTTGTTCATCAATCTTCTCACTAGTTGAATATAGTCTTTCAAGTTGTTGCTTAGATTGAGTTAGTTCTCCTTTTACAATTGTATTGTATTTCTCAAGTTCAACATACTGCAAATTGACTTTCTCAAGTTCAGATGTTACTTTACCAAGTTTAGATTTTAGCCCTTCATTTTCAAGCTTAATATTTTCATTCTCAGATTTCAAATTTGCTTCATTCTTGCCATTTCCATCTTTCAGACTTAGCTTCAGATTTGCTATCTTCAGTTCATGTTTAAGGATCTCATTTTCTTTCTCTAAGTTGTCATCACAATCTTCAATATGAATTTCAGATTCCTTTTCAGATTTCAGATCTTCCAACTTGTTTTTTAATTTCTCAATGAGGTTCTTAGCATCATCATATTTTCCTTTTAGAGTATCTCTTTCCTCAGTAAGCATATCAATATGTTCAAGAGCTTCTTCAAGATTCTTCTGTAGCTGATCCATATCCATAGAGATCTTACTCAAGCTGCTAAGCTTTCCTTGAATGATTCTTTTTTGTGTAACTAAGCTCTGAGGTGAGTCTTCAATAGTCACCATAGAGTCTATGTTCAAGTGCGCAAGCATTGAATTTACTCAAGTCAACATCGCCAATCAAAACTATCTTCAGGTTCACTGGCAAAAACACACTGTCTCATACTTAGACAATTTGCATTGCGCTTTGACATACTAGCTCTCTGACCCGTGTGATCTTTATGTAGATCATATGTTGCCATAATGGCAACATCTATGTAACCAACTCAGCCAAATTGCCAACACAAGGATGGTTGAGTTTTACTAGTATTCTCAAATAAAAGGAAATATAGATCTGCCTCACTTTATGATGCTATTGTATAAAGGATTTTGGAAATCAATAGTCAATTTGTTACTTTAAAAAGTTACTTGTAGTTTCTAATTTGTTGATATACTCTGGATATCCTTTTATAATTGCAATCATTGGAGTCAATATCAGACTATAGCTATAAAGAAAACAACTTGGAAGTGTACCCCTAAGAAGAAAGAATCACAATTGATCATTTCAAAAGTGTCTGATTAGGAATTTTTTTGTTGCAACTATGTATATGGAAACAAAGACATGTTCATTTTTAATATGTAGTTGTTGAGTCAAGTAAAATTCTAGAATCCTATACAGAGAAAATGCGTATGTGGTGGATGAATGTTTGGATTACAAGGAGTGTAGCCACATTTTGTAAAATTTCCATTTGTAACTTTGCACAACTCAATTGTTAAGTGTACTAAATTTTGGATCCACATACTGCAAAATAATTTTTAGCTTAAAAAATATTAAAATTGCAATACTTAATTGTTAAAATGATGATATTTGTTTAAAATTTGACAAACTTTTTGAATTTAGATTATTTTTAGTTATACTTATTTTAAAGAAGTTTCAAATATTATATTCTTTTAATTTTTTTAAGATTAGCTTTATACTCGCAAAATTTAAACTAGATCATTTTTATACTTCAAAAAAGTAATATATTTCAAATTTAAAATACAATTTGGATCCAATTATTTTCCTTCATTTTAATTATTATGTAAACTTGAAGCACAAAATGTCTACAAAACACTTTATTTGAACTCCTCCTAGAAGTTATCAAGGACCTAAAAATAATAAACTAATAACAATGCTACATTAGCAATTTATTTGCCATTCTAGAATAATATGCACATTTCACTATATTAATGTGTTGTCAAATTTGGCATAGATTTAACATAAAAAAAATCTTTGACACTAAAAATATTATTTGTCCATTTTAGTTGGCTTATGATTAAAGAGTTTGATCTAACATCTAAACAATTCTTCCAAACAAATGCATTTGGAAAGTACAAAGCTAAATTCCATAGTCTTCATTAATATTCTTGTTGTTTCTTTCAATATGGAAGCTTTGATTGGATATAGGTATTTTTTTTTTCAAATGTTGAGGTTACAACTAGTATCTTAGTAGTATCACCTACATTTAGTGTTGTGGGCATATCTAACATGAAACAAATCTACAACTCTATTGAAATAAATATATGGCACGAAAATATCTAATTGTGAATTACATTGACTTTTCTTGTCTTTTTGTATTTGTTCTCTATAAGTTATACCATATAGTACATGTGCTATGAGTAATAAAATTTTCTTTAGTTTGCATGAATAAACTTCTTCACAACTTAAATATATAAGATAGATATAAATATAAAAATATGCCAAGTCAATAAGAGTGGATGGTGCAAAGTATCTAGGTGGTAGATAAAGATATGAGGGTATGGTTGACTCTTTTCTTTGGCCGTGAACATTTTTAGTAATTCATGATTTTGGCTCTATTTTAAAATGGATAGTTTAAACAAGACATGTTCCTCATAAATGAATAATGATCTTCAGTGCATGCTTCACAAGTGGGAAATTTTAGTGTTATAGACAATTTATAACAAATAAGTGGCCCTAGGAAACTCACGTAAAATATTTAAAAGTAGCACTTATCTTTCTAATGTCAAGCCTTCTAAAAATATTGTTTGATCTTAAACTATATGTAGATTATTGTCACCACTCTGCATTCCACTTGCAATGCCAAATGCACCAATTACTTTGTTGCTTTTGTTTCACCAACCAAGCTATTTAGTGGGTTGAATAAAGTCAAGTTATGACCCTTGGTCTCTTTAAAATAATTTAAAAAGATTGGGGATAGGAAGGGGGAAAAACTAAACTTCTTCAAAATAGGGGTAGTTGTGGGTTTGTTGGTTTTCTTTGTATACTCTAGAATAAATAAATCATTATAGAAATGAAAGATGTTTGATTATCTACCTAATATTGTTTTGTGTTTTTGAAATAGAAGAGACCTACAACTCTATAGAAATTGCTCTATGCTAATGGTCAAATTATTAGCCTATTTAGGTCATTTTCTTAGTTGTGTATCCTAATGAATATACAGGAGATAATAAGTTTTTAAAAAAAAATTCAATTGACTACTACATAATAATTTATGTGTTATAAGAATTGTTTCCATTCTTTGTAGTTTTTACATTGGAATACAAATCATATTTTATTTCATGCCAATGTGTTTCTCTCATAAAGATATTTGTTTGATTTTTCCTTGTTATTTTCATGTTAATTTTTGTTTTAAAAAAACCATTCTATAATATAGATATAGGATTATTTTCAAATCAGGACAAAAAAAGATTCTAAGAGATATATTTCATCATAAATTTTACAATCATAAATATCATTTAATTTGTATGTTGTGACTTCACATTTAGTTAAAATAAAATAACTTAAAGTCATATATACATATAGTTAAATTGACAAAGTTGTTTGAGTTAATTACTAAATTTGATATAAAAACATTCAATGCTTTAGATAAATTTAATTAGATATAGTTAAATTAGAGGTGTCATTTGAATTAATAATTAAATAACACAATAATCAATTATAGCAAGGGATATCATTTTGGATGTGTGTTTGAATTCAATAAATTAGAAATTAAAATAGACACAATATATGTGAAATAAGCGTTTCATGGAGTTAGAGACTATATGACTAGTTTGATTGTAATAGAAGGTAGACATCAATTTTTAATGCTAAATATGAAAAGGGTTCAACTATGTGTACCTATTCATATCTTTCTCTACCTCTACCTTTATATCTCTCTATTTCTCTCAATATCTTTCTTTCTCCTTCCCCGTCCCTTCAATCTCTACATATTCCCCTATATCTATCTTTATATTTCTTCTATCACTTATTCATTGAGACAAGCACAATCATTTGATAAATGGAGTGTCAATTGACCTCATCTACTACACAAATGTATGCAAAAGATATACCAAATTACTTCCTAATTGGATTCTCATACCTCTTCGTCCAAAATGTGATTGCTAGTATAAACTTATTCTCTCTATGTTTCAAATCAAACTTTAAGAACAATCCAAAAAACAAAGAAAGACAATAAAAAAAATTGATTAGAAAAAATCAAATCGAAAAGTACAATGAATTTACTCTATAAATTATGTACTATAATCATTGATTTTATGAGTCTAGACCTTTTTAAAAGTATTGCAATGATTGCATAAAAATAAGTCAACCAACCAAAGTTTTTTTTCTATTGATGACCTATTTAGAAGCTTGTCTCTATGAACATCATCTAAATACAATGAGTGCTAAGTGTTCCATTCCTTCTTATAAAAAATAGATTCTTCTTAACCACTATTCATATAATATGGATCAATGATTAAATGTAGATAGCAATATCACCTGAGATCATTTAATAATGATTCGAAAGTCCGCAAAAATCGAAACTTGCACCAGCCGGGAAACCGCTATTCATAAAATATAGATCAATGATTAAATGTAGATAGCAATATCACCTGAGATCATTTAATAATGATTCGAAAATCCGCAAAAATCTGAAATTGCACCAGCCGGGAATCGAACCCGGGTCTGTACCGTGGCAGGGTACTATTCTACCACTAGACCACTGGTGCTTATAGAACTTTCGTGTTAGTTAATTCTTCTAATACTTTATAGACATCCAGCAGATTTGACCACTTCTCAATAGCAACTTAATTGTTTAATTTTTGACGTAATTAAAAAAATGATAGTTCTGCAACAAACCATTTTCCCGAGCGGGTGGTTTCATTTTATGTACTTCTCTTCACACGAATTCCTCAAGCAGGATTTTAAACCTGCAGCAGTGGCCGCGCTTCTCATTTCTTTTCTATATTCATGTGAAGGTTTCAGATGCTTTCCTCCATTTATTCCTGTTACATGTTCATTCTAATTTGTAAGGATTTAGCAAAGAATAACAAATGAAATTCAAGAAAACAAAGCAGAATTTTAATAGGCAAAAGAAAGTGACAACCCAGGGCTGTGTCCTATTGGTAAAGGGCCACTTTTTTATTCTGCGAGTCTATTGTCTTGGAGAACTTCGATTTTCTCTAAAAGGATGCGTGACATTTACAGGCAAATCTCGCCATGCTCCGCCAATTAAATTTCTCCTACAACAACTTGAATTTACCAAATTGCACAAGCTCTGCCCAAAACCATGATTGGTTCAACAGGAACGTTGTCTTGCTTACTTCAATAGGAACATTGTTTGCATTGTGTTGCATTTTGGGTACAGTAAACTTTTTCTACAGGAGAACAAAATTAGCATCAGTAATGGATAGTTTGTTGGGACAAGATTTCATGCAAATCTCCAGTCAGGAACTTCACAGAGCAACCCAAGGATTCAATGCTGCTAATTTGTTAAGTGAGGATACCTTAGGGTCAGGACTCAGTTTACAAAGCCCTCTTGTACGATACCACATTGGCGGCTGTAACGGTCTTTCACCGGGACCCTCAAAATTCATACAAGAATTTCGTTGCAGAATGCAGAACACTAAGAAAAATCAGGCACTGCAATCTTGTCAAAGTCTTGTCGTCTTGCTCAACTCCAGATTTCAGGGCTCTGGTACTGGAATATATGTCAAATGGGAGCCTGGAACAACAACTGCACAGGGATGAAACTGGGTGTAGCTTGAAGATGAGAGTGAACATTGCACTTGATGTGGCACATGCGATGGCATATTTACACCACGATTGTTCTCCCATTGTTCTTCACCGCGACTCGAAGCCTTCGAATGTATTAATGGATGAAACCAAATTTCTTGCATCCTTCCCATTTTTTTAAGATTTTTTCTACAAACTTTAAGCAGGCTATCCTCCTCACAGAATGCATCCTAAAATCAAAACATTGAAATTTTTTTTTCAAATCTGTATTTTTTTTCCAGATTTTTTATTATTTTCTATTATGAAGAACTCATCATGAAAATTTTGTAAAATTCTGTAGTGTTTTCAGAATTTCTAAAAAAGTCAACGGTACATTCTGTAAGAGGATTAGTTACAAAGACTATTTTTCAATAGGTTGACTCTAAGAATATTCAAATATGAAATTTGAATAAATATTTCTTTTATTTTGCTACTACTTTATTTTGCCTTTATTGCTTCTAGGCTAAGTAGATGGATTCACAAAGCTAAAACATGACTTAGATTTTTAACTTTTGTTAGACTACTTTTGCTAGATTCGTTACAACCTATATGTAAATTTTATGTAAAATTTATTGATGTCAATACAAAATCTTCCACCTCAGTGGTTAATCGATAAAAAAAAGATAATACATATAATATTATATGTAAGTTATATTATATTTAGTAATTATGTCAAAGTTATAAGAGAATGTGGCTTGGCATCATGGATCAACAATGTAGAATAGAGGGTGTGCAAGCAAATGTGAACATGTTTTCATTACTTTATCGTTTCACTTCCTTCTTGCAAGAAAAATGTGAGGAGAATCAAATACCTTATACCTTTTAGTTTTTTATTTTTCAATTTCTATATCCTGACAATCTCCTTTCTTATGCATAACTCTTTAGTTATAATTTCACTTACATGCAATGAAACACGACTAGACTTTGAGGAAAACCATTCTTCTCAGTTGAGGATTTTAGACAATTACTTCATAAAAGTGTAATTCAATTTAAGGTAATAATATAGTCTCAAATTTTCTTCACACAATTTTTTAAAACATTTGGTGCAAAATTCCTTATTATAAAGTTACATTATAATTTAATATTTATATAATGTACTTTTATGTTCTCTCAAAATTTGAGTTGGTTTTTCAAGTATGAATGCTCTCATTATTACAACTTGAGCTCTTTTCATTTGATGAGGAATAATAATTATACAATTCATAGAAACATATATTTTTCTTTTATCCAAGTAATAGTCACAAATTTATGTATTTAACAGTAATACATTTCCTTTTATCCCTTGTGACAAGCTTGGTCTGCAACTTCTTTTTTCTATTCTTGCACTCTCTCTTTTCCTAATGATGGATCACGAAGTGTGATCCGAAACATTGATACCAAAAATCACACACAATCTAATCCAGAAACGCATATTCAGTAATACATTTGTAGAGCCCTTTTTTTGCCATTCATTTCCAGTTAAACATTACATGAACTTACTAACAATGGAGCTTTATTATCTTTATAACTCGAAAAAAAAGTCATATTTGGTTCTCTATAAGTGGATGCATAACTGATTTAAAGCTATCATTTGTCCACATCATTTGCTAAATGGTTTGACAATTGACCTCATGTATTGCACAAATGTATATCAACAGTAGACCATTTTTTTTTCCTAATTGACCTTCCACACCTCTTTAGCCTACCCATTGCACAACAATGCACAATTGTTAATTTAAAATTACTTGCATGTTCTTAAGGTGTTGTACTTTAATTAGTTAAGTTCAATTGGTGAAGATGATGATATATGATAAAAAAAAAAATCATTCACTAAAGTTCGAGTTCCTATACATTATCTATTTACTACAAAACTAACATTAAAGATGTTGAAAGTGACTTTTTTATGTTGAGCTCTTGTAATCATGATGAAGAAATTTATAGATATTCTAAAACCTTGAATTCAAATTCTCTCTTTCTCACCACCTTATAGTAGTCATTAGGAATTTAAATAAAGCATGTTTCATGTGACACATTCATATTAGGGATATTTAAATGTGTTATTTGTGCACTTAGTTTTAGATTAGGATAAGGTGGATTGTTAGATAATACTTCAATTCTAGAGAGCATCAAAGAATTGACGGACCTATATCACTATCATATAAGTCATTTTTATGCATATGAATATAATCTTTAGTCTTTCTAGTCTTATTCAAAGTTTTGGAAGTACAATTATGTGTAGATATAAGTAAAAACACTAGTAGTGAAATCTTAAATTGAAAATAAATGTACATAGGTTTTATTTATTTATTAACAATAAGATTTTACATTGAAATAAATGTGTTTAAAAGCATATAATTAAATCTTTAAAAAAGTGAGCGGTAGGAGAGGAGGGAGGGTCTAGTCATATTTTTGTTTCATAAGCAATAATCGAGGTGGATTGATGGTTCTTTGGTAGCATTCTTAATTGTAGTTCGAGGACTATAAATAGCCATGTTTATTTTCTTGGCAACAATATTATTTTCTTGGCAACAATTGTAACATGCACGTAGAGGGGAACACACAAAATTTCAATAGTCAAGTATGGAATGAGTGGGGAAGCTGTGTGCGAAGGTAGTTAAAAAAACTAGGGCTTCCAATGGCCCTTCTGCTATTGATTCAAAGGATGGCGATTTAGGGGAAGAGACTGATGGAGATGCTTAGGTTGTTGTTGTACTCTTAGGTGTTTTCAGAAGATTTTGTGGGGTTTGGAGTTCCTTTGCTCTTCTTTTTCCCCTTCGCAGCCTGGTTGGTCTTTGGAGCGGGTTGTCTACTGGGTTCCTGGTCTTTGGGTTCCCTGCTGACTGTGCGGCTTTGGAGGGAGTCAGGGGCCCATCTTTGTTGATCTCTAAATGGCAATCTTTGAGGGACATTTCCTCATGATTTTTGCAGACCCATTTTTTTACAATATTTTCTTTTGGCAATAATGTTTGGGGATGACGGGTTTTGGCAGTTCTTTCTTTCATTCCCCGCCCTTCTATCACTATTTTTTTTTCTGGATGTACGATATTCCTGAAGACTTTTTCAAGAGTTTTTATGGGGCTTTTGTTGAGCCCAAGTTCTCTTTGGGATCCACTATTTTATTGATGGATCAGATTCCCTGTCTTGTTAAAGCTATGGTGGCTTTGTCTTTTCCTTGGAAAGGGTTTTTCGGTGGGTGTGGGTTGCTCGGGGTTGTAAGTCTTCTGATGGGCCATGAAGTTTTCTTGTTTTATCTACAATTCTTGGAGTCACGTGGTTGGTTTTTATCAATGATTTCCCTATTTATCCCACCTTTGAGAAACCTCTTTCAATTCTTTGGCTTCTATCTTTTGAAATGCTCGGTCACAACAGTGGAACTTGTAGAGGGTAAACTTTGTGCAAAGGCATTTGAAACTCTATAGTGCCGACATGTGGCACGTTGGCAAGCTTTCTTGAGTTTTGCCTTCCTTTTGACCTTTAAAAACTCTGCAATGTTGGTACTTGGTGCTCTTTGCAGTGAGTGTGCTTTTGAAAAGTGAAGGAGTTTGAAGGAAAAGAGCCCGTACACATGGTAGAAACTGTGTGACTTTGGCATTTTGCTACCCCAACTTTGTGGAGTCATAACTTTTCCCTCGTTGCTCATAATTTGTAATGACATATATATAGTTGGAAATGTATTTAGGATATCTAATTTCAATCCCTCGAACCATGCCTTTGGCACACCATGTCGAGGGATGAATGACAATTTCAATCCCAAATTCCACTCTAAAGGCCTTAAAAATGCACTTCTCTGAAACATAGAAAAATACCAAAAAATTGGGTTTTTTTTATTTTTCTTAATTCTTCTCAATTTGTCACATGTGTGCTACATCCAATTGCCTTCAAAATGATCTGGATCAAGTCTATGGTAGATAACATCTGTAACATGATCTATGAATTTCATCTCATGGAATGTGAGGGGTCTTATAGACCTCACCAAAAAGTATCTTGTAAGGTATACTCGTCATAGATATTCTGTGTTTACAAGAAGTGAAGAATGTAACTTTCATGCTTCATGTTGCATGCCATGTTATTTAGCGTGATAGTCTTGTTTTTACTCACATCATGAAGCTTGTCGTGGTGGTCTGGTTATTCTCATATCTCCACATTGGTACTCTTCCATTGTCTCTCATGAGTTTGATCCCATGCAGAGAGTGGTTTGGGTTCTCATGTGGGTTGATAATCATTCTTTTGGGATCATTAATGTTTATGCTCTCAATGATGTTGTTGAAAGATCTTATCTTTGGAGATGGTTCTAGATAATTCTTTTCCACTTGCAACTTGGGTTATGTGCGGAGATTTTAATATGGTTAAGGTGGCGATAGACAAGGAAGGAATTTTGTCTTTTTGATAGATAGTTGGTGAGTGAGAGGCTTGGATTTACATGCGTAATAAATTACGCCTCTTTGATCCCAATATTTACCGTTGTAATTCTCATTCTATTTGGCATACTTGGAGTAATTTTTTATCTGGCCCTGATAGGATATTTAAGCATCTTGATCATGCTATGATCTCAACTCAATCTTTTTTCATTTTTGGGGAAAACCAAATCTTACCTATATTACCACTTTTTGAGGTCACTTTTTCATACCACTTTCCCATCAAGTTCAGTATTGAATGGAAGACAACTCATAGGCATCCTTCTAAGACACCATTTTTTCTGAACGTGTCTCTGTTGAGTCATTCACCCATGATGGCCCACATCTAATAGGTTTGGAATCTTGAGCCACACCAAAATCAGCCAAGTGGTTGGATTGATTATTAGAATGTTTCCATTGAGCGTACATCTCATTTTTTGTGCATCTATAGCAGGTAGCTGGCCATGTTTCCCTGGGGGTCATATGATGCTACCACTAAGGACTTGTAGGCTACTTCTAAATCTATAGCTTCCAACACATTCAACCCTAACTTGCAGGTCTAGGTTTCTCACCTCTGCCTTCAAAATAAGATTGCAGATCAACATACTACCCATGGTGCTCAGATCAAAGCTAGGCTTCACTAGCTTAAAGTTGGGGAGCAAGCTTCCAAAGAAATTTTCTTAGCCCTCAAGGATCACCATTCCTTTCCTAGTATCAAAAGAATCAATGAAGGCAACACGATGTTCTTTAATCTATCAAATATTCTTGAGGCCTTTACTAGACAATATGAGAAGGTTTTCACTATGCAAGGAAAATCCCCGACTCAAAAAAAATCCTTGAAGGATTGTCTCGCAATCATCCCTTCTCGACTCTCTGAGTCTCAGAAGGTTTTTTGTAACCAACTTATCACTCTTGAGGACCTCAAGGAAGTTGTTACTTCCATGGAAGATGATAAGGCCCCTGATTTTGATGGCTTTCCTTGTGAGTTCTACAAAGCCTTTTGGTCCTATGTGGGTCTCAACCTGCATAAGGTCTATCTTGAAGCCTTCCATTCACAATCTTTGGGGAAATTTATAAATAAAGGAAATATTAAATTCATACCTAAATATGGTGATCTTGAGGATATTTTCAATTAGTGTCCCATCACTTTTCTCAATATCTCCTACAAAGTCATTGCTAAAGCATTGGCATTGAAGATCAAACACCTTTTACCTAAGATTGTGCGCCTAGAGAAGACTGGGTTTATTAAGTTTAGGATTATTTTGGAGAACATCATTGCAGTTTGGGAAGGAATAGAATGGGCTTCTCGCTCCAAACAAAATGTGATTTTTATCAAAATTATTTTCGCCAAAGCCTACGAATACATTGAATGGACTTTCATTCTTGAGATGTATAAAGCCTTAGGGTTTGGGCCTTGTTTCATTCAATCTATGTAGATTCATTTTGGTGATGCATCAACTTTTATCACCATTCATGACCACCAATCTAGAGATTTTGGCATTCATCACTCCATTTGACAAGGTTTCCTTCTTGCTCCTACTTCATATGTTCTTGTTGTCAAGGGCTTTGACTATTTATTGGCCTCTGCTATTTTTGTGGGCTAAGTTCAAGGAATTTCCCTACTTGAGTCACCTTCTCAACTTTTTAATGGTCATTTTCATAAGGCTCCTTCCTCACTTTGATTGAGGATGAGGAGAATGTTCAAGAGGCTCTTCATTCTCTAGATACTTTTTGCGAGGCTTCTAGGTCGATGATTCAATGACACAAAACACACTGTTACTACTAGTCATTTCTTCCTGCCCCTCCTTAGTATCTCTAGTACATGGGTGGAAGTAGATTTAACGTGGTGAAATATCTCAATTCTCGGGTGTCCCTTTTACTTCCTAGGGATCTATTGTTGACCTTTGAAATGTGGTCCTTGACATAATTGAGAAAAAATTGTCTTACTGGATTACCAAATCTTTTTCTTTGGCTGGTAAATTCCAGATTTATTCTAAAGTCCTAGTTGGGACTCATTTTTATTATTCCTCTTGTTGGGCCCCTTCGAAAGCCTCTTATCTCAAACTTGAGAAGCTTTTGAGGGATTTTATTTGGGCCTTTGGATTTGACCAACACATTTTTTACCACGTGGCTTAGGAATTTTGTTGTCTCCCACATGACTCTGGAGGAATTAGTATCATCTCTACCTAGAAGCAAGGCTTATCTCTTTGTGCCAAATGGGTCATTAGATCTATTACTGGCAATGAGGCCTCGAAGATTCTTCTTAGGAACTGCATTTATTCTAGCCACCTAATTCACATACCGATGTGGAAGGGGATTGGATTTCATACCCTTCTCATTATGTGAGATGTCGTTCATATTCAAGGAACCTTTGTAAAAAAAAGTATTTGGCGGGCTTGGGAGGCTATTAAGCATTTAATCTACTAGGATGGGGATGGTTTCCATGATCACCTTTCCTTCAATTAGTAGAATTTGTGGTGGTCTCCCCTTATCCAAGCCTAGGGGTTGCCTTTGGCTAGAGTTTCCGGTTCGCATGCTCTCTATTTTCATAAGAAAGGCATCACAACACCCAATGTCTTATTTTCTCATGTGACAATGAATTTTTTCTCCTGAGAAGATTTGTAGACGTAGTTTGTCAAGTTATCTTGGCTAGATCATCAGACTTTTGATCTAGTTATTTTGGTACTTCCTTTGAATATGCTACACAAGTTGGGCATTCATTCTATTAAGCCATGGTGGAAGGATTGGTGTTGGTTTCCCAACACCTCGTTCTCCTTCTACAAGCCCAGAATAAGCTACCTTTGGTTGGTGCCTCATTTTCCCATGGCTCAAACCTTAAACCAATGTTGGAGCCTACATTTTTTCCCTTCTTAATGGAGACACATATTTGACACTATATGGTCTACTATTATTGAGCCCAAGGTGGCTTAGTTTTCCTAGTGTATTCTTTTCAAAGCCTTGCCTCTGGGCTCTCGAATTAGGAATTTGGGGGTGCTAGATCCCCAATGCCCTTTCTGTGGTCTTCTTGAGACCTTTGTTCACATTTTTTGGTTATGTAAAAGAGCTCAACAACTCTAGACATGGGTTCATGATTTCTTTAGACCTTTCTAGCCCGAACCCTTCTTTTGGCATATGGTGTTGCTGAGAGATTTGCTCAAACTTACTTTTAAGTTCATCCAAATTTGGCATGCTTTCAAGATGTAAATTATTTTCACAATTTGGAAAGATAGAAACTCTATGCCTTTCTCACAAACACAATTGGATATTAATATTTCCTTGTATGATAAGGTATGTATATGTAGTAATGTGATGTTACATATTCAAGTACAAGGCAACAAGGTGGCCCACCTTCAGGAATTACTTTAGCATTGGGGAAATGCCCCTTATATGATGGCTAGAGTTCCTCGAGATATTTTTTCCTTTAGCGAGTGTACACCTCATCGCAGCCGTTAGCAGGGTCTTGGCTCTTTCGCTTTCTTCTCATGCACATCATGCTCCTAGGCCCCTTGTCTTTTTGAAGGGGGCGTATATTTTTAGTGGTGCCGCTCTGCCTCACCACCTAGGGGTGGATCCATGTCTGGATGACCCACCGCCGATCCTATCCCCTTGGCTCTTGGTGGTTCTAGCTGGGGATCAAATGGTGATTCGAGGTGGCCTAGTTTCTCCATCTTCCCATTGTTGGTTTTGACCATTTCTCCCACTAGGAAAGATGTAGAAAAAGAAGACGAAGCTCGGTGGTCCATTTTGGACCCCAGTCCTACCCCCGTTGATTTATGGGGGAAAAAACCCTCCTCCTTTTGTAGGCACAACACTAGCCGCTTAGTAGCTTTTTAGTTTCTTTATGTTTTTCTCTATAGTTCCCATGTTTTGGCCTCGTTTGACTCTTGTGGGGTGACTCTATGTCTCCTATCTTTTTTTTGTAAATAGTTATATTTTATTTCTCTATTAATAAAGTTTGACTATTCATATTTAAAAAATTAAATTAATAATATTTTCCCAATGTTGTCCCATGATCTTGACTTATTATTTATGGGTAGTGAGAACCTACTAAAATTAGAAAGTGTTATATTTATAAAGGGGACACAACAACAACCTAACACATTATTTAATAAAAAACACACAATTATAATACACTTGTATATCAAGCCTTCAAGGAAGTATCACCAACAAAATATTTGGAGGAATTTGACAATATAACTGTTACCAATTTTCACCCTACTTGTTCTAATTGGCAGGGATGTTACCAACCCTTATTTTATGGTGAAAGAGGTTCATTTTGATTGATTAAATTGCTATTATAATTGATTATTTTCAATTATTAGATTATTTCCTAATTGCTGGTTCATTTCTGGTTTCATTTAAAAAGTTTTTGAAGTTTGATCTTTGTTGTCTTAACCATCAAATAATTAGATTTTTTTGTTTGCAAAATATAAACATTTGAGTTCAAATAGAAAGGAAATATTTGTTCTTTTCAAATAACAGAAGTACAACAATGAAGTGATCCACACAAGCAGTGGTTTGTCTGAAAACTATAAATTGGAAGTGCATTTTAAGATAAACAAAAGACTCTTTTATCAATAAAGAGATATAAAATCATGAAAATGCATTCATAATGCAACCATACAACCCGTGGCTTAGGCTAATGTAAGCATGCATTTGAGTCTTAAATGCATAAAATTAAAGCTTGATTACATTTCAGTAAATATAAGAAAGTAAACAGAGAAAGGATAGAGTTAGGCCCCCCATTGCCTAGTATTTTCATGGAGGGTTGAGTAATGTTGTATCTATGGTCTCGCATATGAAATTGTCTTGCAAAAAGAAGAGAGAGAGATGGGGTCATTTCATGTGAACTGAACAATGGAGGGGATTAACTTATCATTCTAGATATGTACTTCCATAAATTTATAAAAATGTAAATCATAATGCATAAAGAAGAGTTGCTGGAAGGAATGATTACATCACTGGAACTACTTTATTTCTTAACAATGTTTGTGTTATGTCCAGAAATAGGTATGAAGATTTTGGGAAGATTGTTGAGGGGACATACATAAGTTATAGGTATGAGACCTTCCAGTTAAACTAAAGTAGCTTATTAAAGACACCGAGGAGATTATTGAAGGGACATGCATAAGTTTCACGCATAAAACTTTCTGATCAAATCAAGAAGAGGCGAAGACTGAAGGTTTGAAGGGATTATTGAAGGGACATACACAAATTTCAAATATGAAACCTTTTAATCAAATCAAAGGAGTTGTTGAAGGTTGGCTGTTTAAGGGACATGACATTCTGTCATGAAACCTTTTAGCCTCATAGAACTATAATTTTTGCTATAGGAAGGGCCTAATGAATAGGATAAATTTTGTTGTAGGAATCTATCATGTTCTACATATATCTCAGATTGCTACAGGAGGTGATTATCTTATTCTACTACAAAAGTTGTTTTACAAAGCATTGTTGTCATATATAAATCAAATTTGTATTCAGAGGATGAATGATCATGTTAAAAGTTGCATGGAATAAAGGAGCAAGTTGTTATTATGAGATACAAGAAAGTAGCATTTATGAGAATTAAGATTCAAATTTTGATTAAATGAAGACCACCTTCAAGTGTAAGGTTTAAAGCAGCATTAAAAGAACATCAGAGTATGTACATATCAGAGACAAAGTTCTTTTTTCTTTGCATCAATCAAAGAGAAAGCATTAAATAATAAACAAGTTCTAATTTCTATTCAAATAAACACTACTGTAATAGTCAAAGATAACTGACATTACATATTTAATAATTATCTTTTGGCGTTGCAAATGTACCAAAAGATTCATGTATGCAGAAGCATGTTCTAATTATTGGATTCATGGAGCAGATTATCAAGATAATGTATATGGTAATGTTCATGTCAAGCCACCAAAAAATAAAGTAGCATGAAAAATAGAATCACATCAAGAAGTCTAAAAGAAATGATGTATATTATTGATGCAATTCATAAACGTCATTGGAATCATCAATACAGATTCTCAATTTGCAGTAAGTTGTGGCAGCTTAGAAAAGACTTCCTAACAAAGTATTGATTATGAAAGAGACAATGAAACACTTGATGCTCCCTTATTTTATGTGAGTGATACACAAAAGTGGGGAGTCAACAATGCAAAAGTTTTTTTGGACAATTCTGCAAATAATTTTACTCAATCCAGTCAATCTCAATTTACAAATACATTAGATACAAAACTCTACTAAATAGCACGCTTATCTCCCAGTTCACTGAGGTACTATGGTTTAGGGCTTGAAAATGGACCATACACAGTAAAACTATAGTTTGCTGAAATAGATATTCTAGACACAAGAAGCTAGAAGAGTCTTGAAAAATAGATTTTTGATGTTTCTATTTAGGGAAATAAAGTATTGATGAATTTCAACATAAAAAAGGAAGCAGGAGGTTCATTTATAGTAGTTGATTGATCTTTCAAGACAAACGTGACATGCAATTTCCTTGAAATTCATTTTTTCTGGACTGGGAAGGGAACATGTTGTATTACAAAACAATGAACTTATGGACCTTTAATATCAGCTATAAGTGTTACACTTGATTTCAATCCTACTATTTTGAATAAGCCACTTTCTAACTCCCCTTCAAGAAAATCAAGAGTGGACCAGTAATCAAAATTGTTTTTGGTGGAATAATTGTTGTTTTGACATGTCTTGTTTTTTTTCATTTTCTAGCAGAGAAAAGTCTGGAAGTCCTTACAAGCACACAGTCAGGAACAAGAAGCACTCAAAGGAGTCCACACAAAACCTAACATTTTCAACTATGCTGACGTGAAGAATGCAACAAGTGATTTTCATGAAGAAAAACCAGATTTGTACCAGAGAGGCTCAATGGCCGCAACCCAAATTAGTTTTCAAACAAGAAAAGACATGACTTCAATCAAAGAAGGGCCAGAACATTCTGCACCTGTTAGAAAATAAAGTCTGCAAGAGATCCACAACTAAGCCTAGAATGTTTCCACATTTATAGTTCAAACCCTAGCAGGGTGACATCCAAAGACAAGAGCTTCAATATATGAAGCAATAAACAACAGTCCAGACCCCAGTGGAGGCATCAACCAGCAGCATCATGGCAGTGAGTAGCAGGAAATCTCCCAAACACTTCAAACCCTAGAATGGCAGTGACAGAGAGAAGAGCAACAACAAAACAAAAATGAGCCAAATGATATGTTTGAGGGTTATTTACCCTATGTATTCCATGGAAAGCTTGCTTTATTTTATTTTTTGTGGTCTTTAATCCCTGCATAGCTTATTTTCAAATGCTTTAGGATAAGTAGCTTAAGTCATAGGGATATAATACTTATTTAACATTAGATTTAAGACTTATAAATTAATGAACATTGTTTGTGGTATTCATTAATTTATATTTTTTAATTCTAATGTTAATTAGTATTCTTTAAGTAAGAATTTAGTAGAAACAAAAATAAGATTATATTATTATAAAAAATAATAAGTATTCTTAAAGATAATAAAATACAATTTAAACAATATCATTTTTTAAACGATATTGGTTAAATTAGGTATTTCATTATTTTTAATTATACTTATTATCTTTTAATATAAATATAATCTTTTTTTTAAAAAAATTTCTTTTGAGAGTTCTTTCAATTTATTTATTTAATAAATTTAAATACTAATCTTAACATACTTAATTTAAAATAGATAGTGTTATCTATTTGTTTTAAATAAAAAGTATATTAAGATACACATTTAAATAATAAGTAAATAGATTGAAGTCTTTTATTTATTTATTAAGTATTATTTAGCTATAGTTTAATATATTTAGTTTTTTAAACAAATGAGTTAATTATTTGTTCTTAAAATTAAATATATTAAAATATATTCAAGTAATAGTTAATAAATAAATAAAAGAAGAGTCTTAGGGGAGTTTTGTTACTACATTATTTGTGAATAGTATTATTATTTGCCACTGTTATAAGACAAATATTATTAATTATTCAAGTGCAATTAGGAAGTTTTCTTTAGGAGTTGGCCTTAGGTTATGTTATGCTTGTCTAGGGTTGGATCATCAGTTGGCCACTTGTTTCATGCTTATTTTTGTTGCTGCTAAAGCATGTTCACAATATTTTGGGGTTGTTGATCAATTGTTATCAGTTGGGAGCTCTTTTACAACACTTACACTTGAGTTTCTTTTAGTTCTATCCCTATTTTGGTGGGATTTATCCTCATATCTGACCCTCACAGTTTCTGCATGGTTTTTGAAGATTTAGAGCAATTTTGGAGTAGTTTTGAGTGGTTTTTCAGGGCATGACTTGGTGGAGTTAGAAGAACATTTAGACTTCAGTTCTAGTTGTTTAGCTCCTGATTTTATGAATTTTTGTCATGCATCCAACCCTTTCAAATCTGTGGCCTATATTATTGTATTTTGACCTCATTTGAGGGACCTTCTTTTTTAGGCTCACATGTTTTGGCAAATTGCATACTTGTGAGAAAATTGTAAGGGCATTTTGTAGCAAATATTTTTTTAGCATTGATTATATTGATACAATGGTTCCTTCTCATTGATTTGGGTGCAATATTGTGGGTTCTCTACTTTTATGTTGTGTTATCCTTCATTCAAGCTATATTCCTTATTGCATATTCAAATCTTGATACTTGTTATTACAGGTCTTTGTTTGTGTCCTTACTCTTTTGCAGAAAATTGGTGAAGCTTAATTTCCCTTTCAAAGAAAAAGATTCCAAGTCCTTAAATAGATTCATTTTTGTAATTACATGTTTATCTGAGTATTGAGAACCAATAGTATCTTCCTTGATTCTTTTTTATTCAATTAAATTTACATACAAATCATTTGGTGTATCACCTCATTCAGTTTTTAGGTATTCATATTCTTCTCATTGCTTTTCCCATATACAATTTTTGTTTTAGGTGAGCACTACTTAGGAACCGGTCTATCTTCTGGAGATTCTTCTCTCGTTTTAGGACAACCCACCACCCAAGAGTTTTCATGTTTCAACAAGATAGCTAGATTCATATCAAAGCTAAAGGCACAATCCTGATTGACAATAATAACAATATTTGCATAGCTCTATACATAATATTCATCTCAAAAACCTAATAATATAGGAGATACAATACCTGAAACTTGCAAATATTAATTAGAAAAACATGAACTAAAGCCACCTAATAGTGACACTAAAATTTCAAATCTCAAGATGAGTCTACAAGCTAAAAATAATATTTTTCCCACCTATCATAACCTCAATAAAATCTACTCACCAAATTTATTGTTCCATTATGTATAATCAAATATGCCTTTTGATGTGTCATAACACACATCATAAGTTGGTTAACAAGTGTAACTCCCCTTATAATAATTTAGGCCCAACAAATTTTTACATTTTTCATTTAAAATTTCAAAGATCACAACTTTTGATCTAGATGTTGATTGTACTCACTTTAAAAATAATAATTATAGAGCTTATAGAGAGCTATGCAACAAGAGCCACCCTTGGAAAATACTAAATAACCTAGAATATTATATTTGGCTAAAAACAAATTCTATAGCCCACAAATTGAGCTTTTATATTTTATAACCCCAAAATCACACTTTTTATAATTTTATCAATATGAGAAAGGTTGAGATGCTTTTCCTAACATAAAAACCATTCTTTGACGTGTAGTGACTAGATAAAAGTAAAAAAAAGCCTTGCAACATTTTTCTCTCTTGAGCACCCATATTGATCACAACATTGAAATCTTATAGCTCACTTTTTAACATGTTTTCTCTTTAATGCAAATAATATACCTCAGGTGTTCTTACTTGTTATCAAATTCTTCAACCTATTGACATGTTTGGGGATGATCTTAGTCGAATTCTCATTTAATTTGCAGTCTTAAATTCTTCCTAATTGGATGTAGAAGATTACGTACTCTTGGCATAGTTTTGTGGGCCGCAAATTCTTCAACAAGCCAAAGGAGTGTCCAACAATATTGGATTAAATATTAGGTAACCCATAAGCATGAGTTTGGTACCAATTTTCATGGAATTAAAGGTTTACCTTATGGGACATCAACCTTACGAACATTTAACTTACATTAGGGGTCTAAAATTATTTGTTAAAAAGGATTACACCTCACTAATTAGCTCTTCAAATTTCCCCACCTACAATAATACTTGAGTTCCAAAATGTCAACACATAATAATGTAAATAACATAGTCAATTTTAGGAATGAACATCTTATCGATTGTTTAATAATGTAAATCACATAGTCACTTTTAGGAATGAACTACTTATCAATTGTTTCCTTGTATTTAGCTCTTGGCCAATTACAACAATCTAATGTACACTTGAATGACATGCCATAAACCCAATAAACTTAGGTTTAGTAAATAGTTCTTAGAGCACTTTACAAAGAAATAATATCACCCCAAGAGCCCTTTAACTTTCCATACAATAGTCCCTAATTTATTTCTATAATTAAACCCTTTACACAAATATAGTATATTCAAACCTCATGCTTATAATGTCTTTCGAAACCTAATTTTCACATAATGCAACTCTTTGCAATGTTCTTGTGCAACAAAAATATAACCAACTCAATCACACAATGAAGTATTTCACCTTATATAGGTTTGACAATCTAATTCATAATCCTTTACTTGTCCAAGTTCTTATGTAAGATCCAATAGTGATGGTTGAATATGTAGATCCAACAATCCTCTTTGAAAGCACACCCCAAGACAACTTCAAATATATAATATTACTTAAACTATTTAATGCATATCTACCCAATAAATTTGACTTGAGTAAAAAGTTATTAGAGCACTTTACAAAGAAATAATACCACCCTAGGGATTCTTTAACTTTCCATACAATAGTCCCTAATTCAATTCTAGAATTCAACCCTTTACACAAATTCAAACCTCATACTTATGGTATCTTGCAAAACTCAATGTTCACATAATGCAACTCTTTGCAATGTTCTTGTGCAACAAAAATATAGCCAACGTAATCACACAATGATGTGTCTCACCTTATATAGGTGTGACAATCTAATTCACAATCCTTTACTTGTCCAAGTTCTTATATAAGATCCAATAATAATGGTTGAATATGTAGATCCAACAATCCTCTTTAAAAGCACACCTCCAAAACAACTTCATAAATCTTATATTACTTAAATTATTTAATACATATCTATTTCAATCCTCAATGCAACTTGAATCTCTTCTACTTTGACATATTGAATCTCATTCATATCTATAATATTAATGTTGCCTTATCAAACTACACAAAAAAAAAACAACCTTTTTAAATCATACTATAAATCTTAAAAAAAAGACAACCTTTTTAAATCATACTATAAATCTTCACACAATCCCATATTAGTTCATCTTAGACATCCAATCCAACTCACCAAACTACAATCCCAACAACATACATTCAAATTCTCATTGCAACCCATCTAAACACTTCACAACTCTTAATCATTAATCTACAATCTCATAGCCAATAAATTTTTAAAACTATCTTACACCCCCCATAATTTTTTGATTATTTATTTAAAAAAGTTGCAAATCCCACAACGAGTATTGGAGGAAAAAAAACAAATTCCCCAACCCCAAAATGCTATAAGTATTTGAGGAAAAAAGCAAATCCCCCAACCCCAAAATAGAAGTATACGAGGAAAACAAGCAAATCCCTCAATCCAGAAAGAGTGTAAAAAAAACCCAAAAAAAACCACAAATCTCCCAACCCCAAAATGTTAGGAATGTTTTAATTATGCATTTCTCGTGCTTGGGAAGAAAGTGGATCCACTTAGTGTCCATACACTTCCTCGTCCAATAAAAAAAGCAAACCAAAAGAAAACAAAACGATGACGGTCGAGAATGTCGCTAAAATTGCCCTCCACGTCACCCCATCCATTTTCCAACGACTCGAAGCCAATAGAAAACCACGTTTCGCTACATTGGTTTTGGGCCCCTTCTTTTTTTAATAAAACAAAGGGAACTTTTCAGGGTTAAAGGAACGTAACCATGATCGACTATAACAAGACAAAATATAAATAGTTTAAAAAATGCCATGGCACGTTAATAGCCACTCACCCAATCCACAAACACGTTCCCAACTACCTTGACACTGACAATAAATAAACAGGATGATCATAATCACACAATTAGTAAAATAACTAAATAGGATGATGATAATCCGTCAATTATGAAAATAAAAAATAATTTACCTTGGAAAAACTAAATTCAGCGCATCAACGGTTAAGTCAACAGAGTGCCTATATAAGGACAAAAGTCCAACAATAATCACTGTTTTGAATTGAATTAGCAGTTGCTAAAAATGCCGAGCTTCAAACCCTCGTCGATGGCGACTGGATATTTGCATTCAGGAAACGTGTTTAAACATCGAATTTCTATTTATCTAGATTGCCCTGAAGCTATGTTGTAGCTCGTGCAGGTGTCTTCGATTTGAATTTACAGAGGTATTAATTTTTTTCTCTGCAAGGCTTTCTGGATTGGACTGGATATTTGCATCGAGTAAACGTGTTTAAAGATCGAATTTCTGTTTAGCCTGTAGGACTTGATTGCCTTCAAGCTATGTTGTAACTCATGCAGGTGTCTTGGATTTGAATTTACAGAGGTATTAAACTATTTCTCTGCAAGGTTTTCTGGATTGGACTGGATATTTGCATTCAGGAAACGTGTTTGAAGATCGAATTTCTATTTAGCCTGTAGGACTTGATTGCCTTACAGCTATGTTGTAGCTCATGCAGGTGTCTTGGATTTGAATTTACAGAGGCATTAAATTAAGGTGTTTCAGATAGGAGGTTGTTTGGTCTTGAATTTTTAAACCGTCTTTTGTTCAATGATTGGTTTAGCGGGGATCGATCTTTAGCTTAAAACTGTCGATAATTGGCTGGTTAGACTTTTGTTTGTTTGGTTACGTTATCGTTAATGTTTGGAGTAAAGGAATTGTTAAAATATCTTTGCTTTGTTTTCACGCTGTTTGTCTAGGAATTGTTTTTGTTGAATTGGAAGCTGTTTTGATGTTTTATAATTGGAATGTCGTCGCAGGTTCAATTCTTTATAAGTTATTTCAATTTGTGGTGTAAGGTCCAGGGTTCAATTCCCGGTGATGGAGGTGACGAGTCTTGATCAACTAATGCACCGTGGCTATGGAGAGTCAGGTGTGTACGCACTATACATTGAAACGATGCTTTCGATTTTAATATTCGTCTTCGTCTGCATCTCTGTTTTTTTTAAATTCCGTGCTAATTGTAATTTAGTGAGTTGCAATGTTATTAGTTGTTATATTCTTTCTCGTTTGTTGTTTTCATGATGAATTTGAAATTTGTAAATGGATGTTTCTCGATTTGACTGATTTGTAAATGGATGTCTCTGGATTTTAGAAGCTTTTATTTACAATATCACGGGCTGTGGAAATTTAGTGGCTTTGTAATGGAATTTATTAGTTCTAATATTCTTTCTGGTCAGTTGATTTTATGAATATATTTATTTATTTTTACCCTGTCGGCTGCACTATGAAATATCAGAATGTCTATTAAATAAGATCTTTTTTGGGGTTTGTTTTTGAAGAAGCATGTTCTTTTCAAGAGCGAAGGGGAGAAACAAACGTACAACCTGTCTTTTTCATTATGTTTCATAATAGTTTTTAGCCTGAATCCATATTTGATCAATCAAGTAGTTTTCTTATTTCTCCAACTTATTGTGTCTGAACAATATTTTTAATTAACTAGCTTTGCTTTTTTCCAATTTATTTTGTCTTAATAACTAGTAAAATGGCTTATGTTTGGGTGCCAGAATAAGGTTGCAATTTCAACCGACTGCCTTTTCTCAGAATCAAGAATAGAAATTTTTTTGATCCATTTCAGAGCAGTTTATAATAGAGACTATTCTAAGAGTAGCATACGTTAAATTCATAGGCTATCATAGCCCATCTGTGTCCAATATGGAACAAAACAAGACACTTTCATTTGAACAATTTTTTTTAATTAAGTAGCACTGCTATTTCTCCTATTTACAGTCTAAATAATTAGTAAACTGACCTATTTTTGGGTGCCAGATTAAGGTCACAATTTCAACTGATTGTCTTCTCTATTAGAATCAAGATTTGAATTTTTTTATCCCCTTAAGAGTAGTTTATAACAGAGGCTACTCTAAGAGTAGCATACGCTTAATTCATCATAGGCTATCATAGCCCATCTATGTCCGATGTGGAACTAGATCCAACGATATCGTGTGCTTGTACATAAAACTCATTTGGAATGACTATATTCATTCCAGTGAGACAACTTATAAGTTTATAACAGTCATGTCTCAAAGTAGTGTCAGATCTTTTGTGTTTCTGAATTTACTAACATATAAACTGTTGCTATTGCAGCGTGGATAATAGGAAAACATTTCCTTTGAAATGTTTCAAAATTATGCTAGCCAATGATGATTAGGTTTCATTTTTTGTAAGATGCTCAGAAGGGCATGTCTCAATACGGTCCATTTGCAGCCAATTTAAATGTAGCGTCATGCTCCAGCAAAAGCATTAATAAATGGATATTCAGGCCTAAACATTTTTATCCAAATGCTTAGTCATACTTTCTAATTGAAGGGCACTAGGTTTTAATCATTCCGTGGCATGTAAGTTTCACTGTTCAATTGTTAAAGTATTCAATCTTGATGTCAATAGTAGCATTGGAATTCATTGTTATTAACTCATCACCCAAAATAGTTGATAAGTGCAATTTTGTGGAAAAGTGGTCAACGTTTGATTTATTATAAACTCAATGGTAACTCTCTTATTATTGCTGTAAAACTTATAGCAGAAACCCTAGGTTTGATTTTTTTTCTTTTCTGAAACTTAACCAATCAAACAGAGATGTATGTCCTAAATGTTCACTAATTAATTTATTATTATTTTCAATATTAAAGATTGTCAATAGGAAAAGTTTAATGAACAATCTAATTGGTAAAATAGAAAAGAAACAGCACTGTTATGCAATTGAAATTTCAGCCCAGGAAGTGCACTGGAGAACCAGTACCAACTTAGGCCAATAAAGTACATTAGAGGACTTTGATAGACCTGTTATGCTGTTGTGCTTTCATTGTGTGGGTTGCTGTTCTCTTCAATGTTTCATTAGCTTTTTGTCATTTGCTAGCATAATATAGAGAAATCATTACATTTCATGTGACAGCTGCTTCAGGGGAATCTAATTCAAGGAAGGGGGAACTCTGGGATACTGTATGATAAACTCCTCTAATTTTAATTATTTATATGTCGTGTGAGTGATAAAGAGTTTTGATAGTCATGTATTTGCGTGTGTTTGTAGGTTTTATGTCTATGTCAATCTGTTGTACTTTTATATTAGTAAACAGAACTTAGTACAATTCAATCATTTCATATGTGAAGAAAAGAAAATGGAAGTGAAACAGTTGCTATAAATGGGGCTCCTAATGGGCCATCTTGTGGGTCAATGTGGTTTTCTACAAAGGTCTGTCAAAATTCTCCTGTGTACTTCCTTGGCCAGATTTGAAATTTGTGGTTTGAGACTTGTCTGCACTTTTGTGAAATGGCTTGGAACTATAATTTGGACTTATTTTTGAGCTTTGCTTCAAGTTTATATGCATTCTTGTAGGCATCTCTTTAGGAAGTGATTTGGAGAAAATCTGTCTCAGATTGGATATAGTAACTTGTCTGCATTTTTGTGAAATGACTTGGAACTATCATTTTTGGACTTACTTTTGAGCTTTGCTTCAATATTATATGCATTTTTCTAGGCATCCACTAAGGAAGCGATTTGGAAGAAATCTATCTCAGATTGGATATAGAAACTTGATTCATTCATATACTATAACTTATAAGCATTATTTTTTGGAGTTTAATTCTTCATAGTTTTTGTTGTACATAGCTTAGCAGTTAAACTATTAGATATTTTATATATTGGCCCTCATGATTGCCAATAGGATAATTAAATTTTTTTAAGGCATTGACAAGTCTAGACCAAGGTCCTACTTGAATGTCATCATACACATGGATATTTCAACGGCTTCCCCAATAGTTTCTCACAAACAAGGAAATTCCAAGAGGGCAAATGTAATCTTTCCTGAACCAGAGAAAGAATTGAAATCAAAGTAGGCATTCCCCTGACTAAGCCAATTATTAAGAGCATCGATATTTATCTTCTCTTCAAGAATAGGTATATCCAAGTTTATGTCTACCTTATTATTATTATGTGAGGTTCTATGAAGGGGTGCCATCCCTGGCAATACAAATAGAAGTAAAAGCTATACAAAGATCAAAACCCGTTGATCCTGATGCTTGGAGACAGTCAGAAGACAGATACATACATATACCATTACTGGAACAACTTAGAGATCCAATTACACCTAAGCTACATCTATATCACACTAACTATATTGCTAAGAGCCTACAACTACTAATATTCATAGACTATATACTAGAGAAAAAAGGAAACTGACCATACAAAAGTCCTGCAGAAAAAAAACACCGTGAATAAGAACAGAAGACCAAAATAAAGAACCATTAGTGATTGGGAACTCCCACTGAGGTACTGCAGTTCCAGGAACAGAACCTGCTCAAGAATCCATGCCTTTGCCAAATACAGGAACCACATCCACCATTATTGGAGAGGAGAGAAACATTTGCGAGCTTGTCAACTGAATGCCATTTATTAACTCAGCTCTATTAGTCAGTCTTGTCATCTTATGGATGCGAGAAATCACTAGTCACCTCTAGAATTGCATTATGGTTAGAGCTACCATTTGTTTTCCTGCTGAACTTCATTTTTGAAATAGGTACATGGAAACACCTACATCCTGACTGAGTGTATCCAATTCAGCTACAAATGCCTCATTCTTTGCCTCCACTGCAACAAAAATACTTGAATCAGGAACCAACAGTTGCACATACTCATATTCCTCATTGGCTTCTGCATTAAAGAACGTATCTAGAATATAGTTATGCACCACCACACATTCCATTTCAGCTTCTATCTTGTTCTGAAAGTTTACCCATATAGCATCCCACATCTTGAAATTTCAAATACCCTCTTCTTTTTGGACACATCAGGGCTTTAACTAGGTTAAGCATATGAATATTTTGACTGTAAAATATTTTCTCCAATTGAAAATTGGACAGCTGTCCTCTATGCAAGGAATCCCCAGGAAACTGAAATCAAGTAGCCACCTTGAAATAGGATGTGATGCAGAACAATAATTCTCCTAACTAGTAGTTGACAAGACAACACCCCACAAAACAGCATAAAATCATCAGAATAACATGAAAGACTGCCATCTCTATCACATTAAATGTGTTCTACATGTTACGGATGATAAAAACCTTTTTCTCTCCACACAAAATGATTCATGCAGAGCACTCCCATTAAAAGCCATCATTAATAAACATTGAATTGCCACCATGATAGAGATCAATAGCTATCATTGTACATGTGTGGATATTACTGAGAGGGCATATTGTCTCATGCCAACAAATTATTAAGACCCTCCCATTCTTGAGTTTCCTTGCTCTCTATGGCTGATAGAATTGAATTATTAATATCCTTGTTAGCGAGGATTTCAGCAGCAAAGTTTGTTCTCTATAAAAATCTATATATTTGACCACTTTAAGCTTGTGTAACATAGAGGTGCCTCCTCAAAATATGATCTTATCGTCCAATCAGGACTGGCTTCACTTTAATGCTGTTATGACAACTAGTGAATAGCCTTATATTTTGAGTTCTTCAAATCTTTCCTTGTGTGCTAGTATGAGACCCACAGTACCACAGTAAGCACCTTCAATTCCTCTTTGTTATTTTATTTCAATCCTAGCATCTTGGAGCCACCATACTAGAATCTATCTTTGCCATCCCACAATAAGTAACTTGCTTCTGCTATACTTGGATTCCCCTTGGAACCTCCATCATGTTAAAGTATGTAGCTTCGCTCAGATAAAAGTCATTGTTATCTTAGAACATTGAATGATTATTTATATCAATATATATATGTAATAGTTATATGTATTAATATTACTATATATATTATTAATATAAATGAATATATAAGTTATATTAATCTTATAGTAACTAATTATTAATAGACATGTCCCTTGAAATGAATAGACATGTCTTCTTGTCTTTGCCTTGTATAAAACCAAGAGATCGATGCATTTGGAAAATATAGAAAGACAATAATATTACTACATTTGCAATCAATCCTAAAACTTAACATGGTATCAGAGCCAGACTGCAAATGTAAAGGCATCATTCGATTATATCTGTAAATAGATTGAAAAGGTGACGGAATCAAAGGATATTATCTTTTCACATGATTCCATGCGTATTTCTGTGAACAAGAATCAAATCGTCACAAACTACGAGCGTCTAATCTTGCAGAATATTTTTTCATGGAATACATAGTGATGGAGTTGCCGAGTCGAGGAGAGATGTGATACGATGGAGAATGATATAGCTACAGTTAGAGGCGACAACGATAATGTCTTGGGTGAGACAACGTCAAAGATGGTATGTTGATGATCATTTACATAAGGGAAGTTTACCATCAGTTTCAAACCCAAAGGAAGAGAACCGGCTTGAAGATGGTGGAACTCAACGATCTCGAAGGATGATAGAGAACAATGTCTTAGTCCTCATCAAATCTAAGAACAATATAATTTGAGGAACATTTTCATAAGGAGAGCGCATCATATTGAAAATGGTGGACGAGCGTCCAAATTAGCGTTAGTGCCGTTACAGTCATTCTAATCGAATGAGAGTGGATAATGAGGGTTGTGATTCAAAAGGTGGCGGCATTAAATCCCTTTCTGATGCATAATATTCTTTGAGAAGACACAAACCTATAAATGACAACGCGAAGAACGTAGATTGAAGAACAAGTTTCTTGGTAAACGATAAGGAGAGAACAGTGAATCTGTGGTGAACCCGAGAATCAATATTCATAGTGCTTTTTCTCCAACTACCGTAAGTGGGGTTTTTGGTAACACCAAGGTAAAGAGTTTTCATACAAGTTTAGTGGCTGTGTAGAGGATAGTTCCAGAACCTTTGTAGAGGTGTTCTTTGAATATAGATACGAATGAAACAAACATCAGATAGATTTTAATGAAGTTTGTCACTAGGAACATAGAAATTATTTTCCTATCTGACTGTTGATTAGTGAGTGAGAAACCATACCCGCGATGTGTGCAAGAGGAAGGTCCACGTGATGTGGATCTAGAAAATTTATCCAGAATGTTTAAAGACCACCGATAAAGTAGAGAAGTGTCGCGTTGGTCAATGAGAGGTATTTTGGAGATTAATATTATATTAACCATCGAATGAAGAGTCGTCTATCGGCCAGAGGAAATTACGACAAAACCTTCAACAAAATGAAGTTTTCTTATTTTTTCTTATTGAAACAATAATTGGAAAATTATACTATGAATCAAAATATAGTATTCGTTGAAGGATGGGAGTTGATTCATGCCTAATAATTCTTATATGGGCTCACATTACATAAGGATGAAAGCATATGAAATTCAAATTCAGAGGGAGTCTGACAATTCAAAAGGAGGTCAAGAGTTTGATGAACTTGAGCTTCAGAGGGAGCAGATAAAGAATATGGTTCAGTCAACTTTTGATAATCTCGGTCATTTTGTGATTGAGAGGGAGTTCACTAATGAAGGTGGAACACCTCTGAGGTAAACTTGATATAATTGATTATTATACTAATGGAATTATTTAATACTATATGGGCCCTGTGTAAATCATAAGGAAGTGACGACTTCCAAGTGATTATCACTTGTATTTTTTATGTTATTGAAAGGTGACGATCTTACAATAACTATCTTTTATCATGATAGACCTCATGTGATGGCTGAAACAGATCATGATAAATGAATTATTACATGGTGGATTGAGTTCCTTAAAATGACCATAATCTCGTACTGCGATAGTCATCATGTGATGCTGAAACAGATCACAGTACTGAAGGTGATAGTCGTCATGTGACGCTGAAACAGATCACAAATATTGAAGGTGATAGTCGTCGTGTGACGCTGAAACAAATCACCGGTACTTACATTGTGATAGTCGTCATGTGACGCTGAAACAGATCACAATTATTGAAAGTGATATACATCATGTGATGTTGAAACAGATCACTGATATTATTTAGTTGATGTTTTGTAAAAACATATTACTAACTTTTGTCTTCTCTAGCTAAGAGGGAGTGTTAAAGTATGTAGCTTCGCTCAGATAAAAGTCATTGTTATCTTAGAACATTGAATGATTATTTATATCAATATATATATTTAATAGTTATATGTATTAATATTACTATATATATTATTAATATAAATGAATATATAAGTTATATTAATCTTATAGTAACTAATTATTAATAGACATGTCCCTTGAAATGAATAGACATGTCTTCTTGTCTTTGCCTTGTATAAAACCAAGAGATCGATGCATTTGGAAAATATAGAAAGACAATAATATTACTACATTTGCAATCAATCCTAAAACTTAACACATCAAAGTTTAGTTTTACATCCACCTTTGGAGACAATTAATTTATCTCTTTCTTTTTTCCAATAATCTTTCAACCCATTAACGGGTAAGTTTACGTCTACCTTATACAGTGTTTGGTCTTCAGATAGTTTCTTCAATGATGTAGATAGTGGTCTATATGGAGAGGATCACACTTGTTGTAGGAGCTGTGTTAAGTTATTAATCATCTTGCCTCGCTCTATTTAAACTGTTTTCCAGTTGTTCTTTGTCAGCTTATGCACCAATGCCCATAGCTGGTTGTTGATCTATGGAGCCAATTTTTGTTGGTACACATCATTTCATGATTAAATTGGTTGTTGTAGCCAAATAGATTCCAAGATTCTCTTGAATCATTGAGGGTAGTGGCAAATATGAACACAATGTGTAGCTTGAGCTTGTGCCAATTTGGCATGAATTCGCTAATATATTCTTCACATTGGTAATGGGCTTGAGAGGCACCAACAAGAACCATCATGCATCATCTTGGTTGGATGTCTAAACCCACTAAGCTTCATCCTGATTAAAGTGTTCCATAGATAAGGAGAGATGATTGTACACAAGGTTTATCCCTAGCCAAAACAGTTAAGAAAATTTAATATTATACAACCCTACTTGAATCTCATACTATAATTAATAGCCATAATCCGGCATTTAATCTCTAATGTCATCATTCTGCTACTGGTGCAATCATACCAGAATAATGTGTTGAAAATTCTCATATGCACATATTATGATATAAAAAGACATAAAGTCATTGTAGAAATATTCTTCATAGAACTCTTTGCAACTGCATATTGATCCAATTAGTTCACATATCAATACGTATTATCAATCAGTGTGAGGTTTATTCTCTTGCTGCTCATGCTACTCTGCTGTCTGGTGTTGGAGATTAACATGTTTTGTTGCATTGTACTTGCAGAAAATGTTTTACTTTCCTTTTTTCTTTTGATTATATGCAATGCATGTGCCATTCTGTCCCGTTAATCATACCTATTTTATTTTGGTAGGAACAATAAGAAGGTTGCAAGAGCTGCTAGCTCAACCAGATAATCAAATTTGTGCAGATTGCAATTCTCCGTATCCAAAATGGGCGTATGTATTTTATTTTATCAGTATTTTTAATTCTTTTAGTTTTAGCAACTTATTATTTATAACTCACAATTACTATTTTCTTTCAAGGAAACGAACATGCACACAGATGAAACTAAAATGATTGTTTAGAATTTATTTGAATTAGGAATTTCTAGAGCATTATTTTTATGTGATAGGTCTGAATCTCCTCTTGCTAGTTACTCTGTAGATGACTAAAACTCATTGTCAAAGAAACTTAACAATGAAGATAATGATATGAACTCCCTGATGTTTGATATTGACAAAAATTGAGGAGTCTACATTGTGTCCTGATTTGAGTTGTAGGCCCCAAATCCCTAATGCCTAGCAATCTCCTATGTGCCCAAGGTGCCAAACCTGGGAAGATCACCACAAACTTGTTTTCTGTCTAGGCAACTAAGGACCAATGGTTGAGGTGGGTAAGATCTTCACTTTTGGTTTTGCAAGATCAAGGGGGTTTTCCCTGAGGTACTAAATTGATGATTAAAAGATTGAACACTTCCCTACAGTGTTACACCGCCTTGGGGGACGGGGGGACGGCGGGATGAGGGGACAAGTTTCCGGGATGGGGTGACAAAGGGGCCTCAATTTGGGGACGGCGGGGGGACAGCGGTGGGGGACGGGGGGGGGGGGGTGTATATACTATATACTATACATATACTATACATGTGGTACTTAAAATGGTAGTTATGAAAAGATATATAACAATACAAGAGTGTAAGACATAAAATCATTGAACATTGCATTGTTAATATATTGAATCATGATTCATTGAACATTTAACATTGCATAATGCATTGAACATTGAACATTGCATTGGACATTGAACAATAAATCTTAAATACTCCAATCAGCATAAGAGTTCTATTAATCAACATAATAAATATCAAAAGTATGAGTATCTAACTCATCATAAAGATGATTACTATATTACAATGTTAAATTGAGTTGCATATATCAAAACAAGTACAAACAACAAATGTCAAAATCAAGATGCCAAGGAGTCCTCTAATCATGCATCTTGGGGTCGGCAAAGTCATCATCATCAGAACTATCTCCAAGGTTAAGAGCCGCTAAAGGAACATTGACCTGCCCTGCATCTAAAGCATCATCATCATCATCAATCTATGATGGCTCCTTTGGCTCTACATCCCATCGTGCTGCTAGGCTCTCCTTGTACACACGTGTCCTGCGATCAGTGATACGCAAGGCTTGCTAAATCCTGAAATTTGGCTAAGTCTGGAATTTTCGAAAACCCCCAAAATCTAGAATTTGCATCTTAACTCCTATGAAGTTGGAACCTATCTCAAACATCTTTAAGTATATATATTTTATAATTTATACAAATATAACTTAAAGTATAAGAAATTAAATAAATCAAACTTATACTTAAATGTTATATTTGTATAAATCCTCCCGCCCATGAAGAAATTTTTTTTTAAAAAACTTGTATTTTTTGGCTTGCCATGATGGGGGACATCTGGGCATCCCCTTCAAGGTCGAGGGACGTCCAGAAGTCCCCTTGTCCCCGTCTGGAACGTGGGGACGCCGGGATGTCCCCCTCCGGGACGACGGCAGAACAGTTGCTCCGCCCAAAGTGACGAAACGCCATCCCCACGTCTCGGGTGCGTCCCCGTCTCGGGTGTGGTTGGGTTTTAGGGGGGGGACGTGTCCCTAGGTTACTCTACTTCCCTACAACAAACAATACCCTCTGCATAATGTATCCCAATACTATTGTCATAATATACCTATATGTTAGCTTGAACATATAAGGATGAGAACCTATTAAATAGATAATCGCCATAAAACTATCTGAAAGTATACCTTATGAAAAACCCTTGTTTGCCATTTTCAGACATGACAATAAAACACACAAATTAAATAAAATGAAAATTGTTTAAACTGATTGGACTTTGAGTGTGTTGAGGATTGTGGGGGAGAGAAAACAAGTAACAGATCAATGCCTTCGTCAGTTGGCCAACAAAGTTTCCAACTTTAATCAAACGTGTAGTAATAGCAATTAAGGCAATGCATTAATCAACACATCACAAAAGACTAGGCTCTCCAAAATGCACAAGAAAGGTGGATCCTACACATAATTCACAAAAACCATAGATAGTTGCATACTCTTAAATGAATCTAACTAGTAATCCATGCACATACCTATACATCTCCTTTATTACCCTGAAAAGATATCTTGTAAAAGCTTTACAAGAATTCCACATTCATCTGGTTGGCTAACTAAATTGAAAGAGACCCAGAAACATATAGCATGCACTTGAAGATGCTCAATTAAGGTTGAGTCTACCATTAATCATCCTTTCTACCATAGTTTTATGCATTATTACACATTCAGGATAAACCTTGATCATTACAATGATAATATATAAACACCTAGAATTGGAGTTCTAAACAAGTGTCCTTTGCAAATCTGATTTGATTGACAGGAAATGTGGAAGAACATTCCCCATGCCTCTACAATAAAGTGCATTGATAAACTTGATGAAGGAAATGATAAAATGCCCCATGAAATCCATTGTAGAACATGTTTTGGAGGTGCTATGTGACAAAAAAAGGTTTTGCAGATCATAAATGAAATATGTGCATCGTGATTTTCTTTTGGACCAATGCCAAATTGCATTAAAAACTCATCCTTGAGCTCTGCAAATCGAAATCTGGTTGGTGCAGCAGTAGATGCATCCTTATTGCATTGCATAAGAGGTAGGCAGATGAAATTGCGCCTTATAGGGTTTCCCAGAGTTTTCCCACTTGTATGCCATTCTCAAATTTAGTTGCATGTTACATTTCTTTCATGTTTACCTATATTGTTCAAGAGCCGTTGGGGGTTGAGCATTTTGCCTATGGTGTGATCGAGAAAAACATTATAATGTTTGCAGCCCCACCAAATCTCTTTGTTGGGTGTTGGGCTTGCTCCAAAACTTATGCCTTTGCCATCTACTGCCCTAGTTAGGTGTTGGGCCTTGGGCTTGATGCATACCTTTTCCTTCCACCACCTTTATTGATTGTGTGTTGGGGATGAAGGTTCCTAGTACATTATAAACCACCAACAACCACCTTCCTTTTAACTTAGCCAATTTTGAACTCCGATTTTGATGTGGTGAATGGGTAGAAGACACAGAAAGGGAACACACATCAAATAGCACAATACCAATGATGACCTATATAGAAACTTCTTGGATTGGTTATCATTCATGAGGAATCAAAGGTGTAGAGTAGATCGTCATATGAAATCAACACAAAATGAGACACAATAAAATGGTGTGGCAACACTCTGACAATTCTTTATTTTGTGGTTTCTCTCTTTGTGGAGCAGCTCTTTGCATTTCTTGTTATTTATGGAGTTATGAAGACTATATGCATTTGGCTTTGATATTTTGTTTTTAGGGTTTGCATTTGTTTGAGTGAACTCTATTGTTACTTTCTTAAAGGGGAAATACTTTAGGTGTTCCTCGTTGCTTGTAGTATATGCACTTTTGATTTCAATGAATCAACCTATTCATTTGGACATTGCTATAATTTCTTTCTAGTACACATAACACAGTTAGGTGCATCTGATTTTGTTTGCTGCTAAGAAAATTGCTATTATTTGATTAGAAAAAAATGGACATTCTCAAGTAAGAGGATTAATGAATCCAAGGCATTGTTAAAATGTCATTTTTTCAACTTGCTTCTTAGAGTTTGGATTACATAACCTATTTTATATATAAGAAAGAAAATTTTAATTTTTCTTTGTGTTGATAATATTTAGGAGTGACGGTAGTTACATTGATATTCTTGATCATAGTTTGAAGATTCGGATTGGACTCAACAACCCAAAAGTTAAACTTAGACTCAAGACTTGGCAAAATTCTTGGCATAGACTCAGCAAAAAAAACCTCATAATACCACAGAAAACAAGAAATTAATGCATTTAGACAATATAAAGTCTAATTTGACGACCAATTTATCACAATTCAAACATTGCATGTCATGCAGTGTAACACCGGCGTTGGGGTACGTCGGCATGAGTTTCTGGGATGGGGGGTTAAAGGGCCTCAATCTCGGGACGGTAGGGGGATGACGGAGGGGGGGAGGGGGGGTGTTGTATACTATACATATAGAACTTGAAATGCTATTTATGAAATGATGTTTCAGTGTAACATAACAAATTGAAATGCTTGAACATAGCAAAATTGCGACACGAACTAGAACCATTGAACATTCAACATAGTAACATAGTACATACTAATAGTAACATTAAAAAATGAGAACTCAAAGTGAAATTCAAGTACTTGTCTTAGCGGCGACGTGGTTGCGGAATGGTGGAGGTGACGGTACTCGAGTACTCCAAGTACCCGGTGTGGAGACATCATGGGGATGGGTACTTCGAGGTTTTGGGAGGGGGGGTGCGAGTCCCCAGGTTTCACTGATGTCACGTGAAAATTTTTTCAGTTTCTAAATCAAACAACACAATTATAAACAATAAAATAAATTGAAGTATTTACAATGATTATAACATGCATATAGAAATTATGAATTGCAAATTTCATGAACCTGGAATTGAACGTAGCTTTTATTAATCACCACAAATTGAATGCAGCTATTCTGGAAACACTTAATCTTGACGCCAAAGCTGGAAATTGAAAGGAAGAAGCATCAACTATCAAAACATGTTCCTCTAGACACTAACATCACCTCTCCTTGGCCTATCGTGGCTCTTTATAACCCTACAACTGCCTTTTTTCACAAACGCAGGCCCCCATACAAGTTCAATCTGCAATAATTGAAGCCCTTCATTCTCTGCAAACGATTCTGGAAAAATCTATAACATCTAAGCTACAATTTCTTCAGTCAATTAATTCGACCTTGGTGACTGAATAAGACTAACGTCTGTGCACAATTCATTGGGCATTTAACCAATTCAAAGTGCTGAAAATACTCAGGAGAATTATTAATTCTCCTAGCCTAGAATTCACAAACCCTTGCTTCAAGTCTCTTCACCAAAATCAACAAAAGTGAAATGTCATGAGATGGTTTGATTTCTTCCTCGTAATGGCCTTTATAATTCTCAAGAAGAAATCGATCAAGAGTCTTCATTCACACTCTTCTCATAGCTTAAAATTTACTTAGCTTTTTTGTTCATTTTCTTTTGATGTATGTGAAATATAATATTTAATTATATTTCCTCCATGACTTAGGTGCCAAAGTGTAACTTTATTAAATAGACATTTAATGCACTAGACCACTTTATACTAAGCTTTAACTTAATTATTATTTAAGTGTAACTTAATTAATAATTATCGATCCAATAAATAGCTTATTAATTCCTCCGAATAATCAATTCAAGATGCAAATGCTCACTGCCTGAGCCAGACACCTAATTGCCCTGCCAAGAATAGTAACTGACCAAAATTGACTTACTATAAATAGTAAGTCCCTCAAATTGAGACAAACAGAAAGACATAGAGGCAATATCATGATCCAAACAACGTTGAAGAGACCCTCAATCCACAACATTAGCCCACAAGGGTCGCAATGATGGGCTAACAACATCAACAACTGACACTGGCTAAAAAGGGGACATTACAGTCCGCCCTCCCCAAGATTGCTTGTCCTCAAGCAATCACACATTTGGAAGCTCATTGCACTCCATTGGAAGAAAAGTCATATCTCCATCGAGATCCCATGGATAAGACTGTGTAATGTCCCTGTCATCACCAACCAACTCTAGTAATGACATCACCATCCATACAATTAACAAAGTTTGCCAAACTGACCCCATCACAACATTTGATGTTGCAAGAAAAACACATGGGAGAATCTCTACAAGCAGGCAAGATTTGGTCCCTTTTCTGTGCAAGGTAAGCTATCATACCAATCATCCAGCTCATGCACTATCAAACTGTGCATCCTAAAATGTCATGTACATGTGGATCAAAAGTAAAACAGTATGCACTCCTCACTGAGTAGACTTTTTAAAATCCATCTACAAGGCCTGTTTGGAACCTTGATGCATTGGTGGGATCCCAAACATCATCACCACTCATCACAAGAGGGGTTTCAACATCAACATTGAAAAGCGGATTGTCATAGGACAATGCCATATCCATATCAAACAAGGGATTGTTCACAAAGTGAACTACACCTCTATGCTGATTAGTATAGTGTATCCCAGAACTGTTAGAAACTTGATGTGTCTCGCTCCTAAATTGAATCATGCTCTTGCACTACCTTGCTCTTCTATCTAAAAAGAGAAATAGAGTGCAAACTCCCCTTTGTAATTCCCCTCAACACATACCCCTTGCCCTGGTACTCGAACCTCATCTCCGTTGAATGCAGGCTGAGAGTAAACTCTCCATGTCCTATAGCCATTGCATATCCAACACAATATCCATTTCACCCAAGTTGACTATGTAGAAATCAGCCTGTAACTCGTAGTGTTCAAAAGAAAGAGAGAGGTGGCGTATGCGTTTGGTACAAGCAAGGGTATATCTATCTGCCAACCTAACACAAAAACCAACAAATTCCTCTACTTGGTGAAGACTACACTTGCTGACAAACCCCTCATGAATGAAATTATGTGTATCTCCAATGTTAAGCATGGCAATGCATCACTGTCCATCCACCAACCCTCAGATCGTGAAAGCAGATGGAAGTAGTATTGTGGTGGACAATGCTATTGGTGATAGTTTGGCATCAGGACCAAACTCCAAAGAGGCTTTCCGAGCCTCATAAACATCTGAATTAGCTGGCTGATGTGAATTCTTAGTCTCATCATCATCATAGTATACCCACCTAGAACGACTAGTCTTGCCCCTAGGCCTTAATGGGCAAGTGTGATCACGATCATAAGGCTCTTTACTCCAATAGCATAGTTGTCTTTTTTCTCGAATCCTTACGAGTTGCCTCATCATGTCTCACCACTAATTTCTTCTTCTCATCAACAACTGGTGGGTGAACCTCATCTAAAGGTAAGGTGGTGGGTTTAGGCTGAATTTTCTTCTTAGGAGCTGCAAGCTCCATGCTCTTGGCCTTTTTAATGGCCAAGGCATATCAAATGCCTTAAGACAACCTCTTAGTGGCTCCTAAAGTCCCTCAATAAATAACATGACCAAACATTTCATTGTCACATCAGGAACCATCACAAAGAGTCTAAAAAACTCATCAATGGAAGAATCCAAACTGCCCACCTGTTTAAGCTGAGTAAGATCTTGAAAATATGATTCTAGATCCTTGTCAAAACGCTCTATCAGCTTGTCAGCAAACTCTTGATATGAGGCAATAAGATTGTGCTGTAGGGCAACCATACCGTGATGCCACCACTCGTGGGTTGCCCCATTTGGATGCAAAGCTACAAATTTTATGGCATCCACCTCTATCATAGGCCTAAGAGCCAGGAAGGTATCAACCTTACTGATCCAGGCTCAAGCTGTGACCTTCCCATTGCCATCAAACATAGGAAGAGTGAGCTTGCCGGTGGCATGCGATCAGCATTGTGATTTCTTTGTCTTCTCTCCTGCCTAGGCCTTCTATGCTCTCTTTTTTGAGTCATAAATCTGTCAAAGGGTAGGTGATTCTTAACTACCTATGGTAATGCTTCCTACTCATCATGCATAGCCAACATATCATCAACGAAATCTCCACCTTCATCGTCCCCTACACTCCCTACCTCAGTCTCATTCCTTAAGAATGTGGGGGTTGTAGGCCTATCATATGTACTTGGAGGGACTCCCCTTGCCCTAGGGGTCCCAATTGCACTACCACGCTCATCCCTATCCTAGTTTTTCCCTCTAGGCAATGACATTTGCTGAAGGGCCGTGGTAAGCTATTGCAAAACAATAGTCACTTGTTGCTTCCTTGTTGCAAGACCCCTAAATAATTCTATAGCTTCCCTGTCATTATCTACATTCCTGGGTGGTCTGTCACCTCGGACTGTCACCCCTCATATCACCCATTGAGCCTGCCATGTTTCCGCAACTTGTTCAATTTGCGGTTTTGTTCTTCCTTCGCGATAATAATATTATTCGGATCAAAGCTTTGAGGTTGCATGTAATACCCAACCCTGCAAGAAGGCGAGAAATCACTCTGATACCATTGTAAAAACCCTGTTGGTTCTTCCCTTTCTCAATTGTTACTATTGGAGATTATTTTTGTAATTTTGTATTTTTTTTGCATTTAGGTTATATTACATTTCTTCATATAGAACTATGTATAGAACCTACACCATTCAATCTTTTGGTTTGAAATAATTAATGGAACATTGATTTTGCACCATTGATCAAATGTTACAAGGATGAATTAGTTCCTAAATATACTTGCCCCTTCTAGTATAAAAGGAGCCCAACCCCCTCATGAACACAAACTAATCTCAGTTAATAAACTTAGATACATTTTGACTCCCATTTAGAGAAGCATTTTCTAGCTTCTTAGGAAATATTTTAAACTTTACTTTCACAAGTGCCTAGAAATCCTTCTCTGAGGTTTTTAAGCAAGAATAGCTTTGGCAAGTGTGTTGGAAAATTCTCTTGGTCCTTGAAGACTGCACTCCATGCTTCCTTCTTTGAGTTCTCATGAAGCTCAATGAGACCATCTCTTTAACCTAGAGAGTTCTCTACAGTCCTCAACAATTGGATGTGCAATGTGCTGAATTGGATGTATCCAAGTGAGAGCGTGCGATCCTATGTATGTGACTGAAATATATAGGAAAGTAGTGTTGTGCTAAGATGCACAAGGACTCTGCACTTTGGAGTGTATGGACCTATCCAGTATAGCATTGTGTTATGGTTGCTTTGTGTGTTGAGTATCTACAAGAACACAAATTGAATGAATGGATAAGCCATTAGTTTTGCATGTGATTACCCTCAGATTGTTTGCCCCTTCTTGAGAAGGAATGATCTTCATTGCCTTTGACTTGAGTGCAAGAAATTGGGCATGTTATTCCAAGTAGTACTATTTGGCTTGATCAACATAGTGCACAGTTTTGACTATGTGGAGTAGGCAAATGAGTGTTTGAAGGAGTATTAGTTGCACTCATGTCAATGATGGTATCCCTTACTATTGAATTAGTATGTGAGGGGTCTAGGTCTATTGGATGTTGAGAATGTATTGATTCCAAAAGTCCAAGAAAATATGTTTTGAGTAGCTATATGTTAAAGTAGGATTTAGACCCAAGTGCTATGATATGTCAAGAATGAAAGCATTCTCACTAGTTGCGTGTAATATGGTGTAAGGACCATAGTGCAAAGGTTTGATTGAACAATGTGAATTGTGAGAATGTTCATATTGAAAATGAAGCCATACATTGTCATTGAATTGAAAGATGTACGGTACACAATGGAAACCATTATAGCCTTTGTACTATTGTTTTGTTGTTAGAGAAATTGTGAGACCTATCGATGAAGGTATTGGATTTGTTGGATTAATTGTTGTGCTTTTTTTGACTTCCTATTCTTGTGTGCACATCTTAGAAGTTATTGGGTGTACAAAAGGATATCCTAAGGGGCACTGCTAGTTGAAATCCAAGAGATGTTTGGAAATGACCACGCTTAATAGAGTTGTATGACACCATATTATAAGGATGTTGGATGAAAGGTAGATTTTCATCCCAAGTTTGCATATTTGCAGTATTGCAAACCAATGTGCAGTCAACAACATTTGTCTTTTCATCAACTTAAGGGTGAAAAGCTATGGACCTATTAAATTTTATGTTTAACATTGTCTAGAGAGTTTGCTAGAAAGCTATGATTAACTTTGGGTTGTGGTTAAAAGTAATGGAGGTTAAAATCCCAAAGTGAAGCCAAACATGGTTGAAGAAAATGTGCATGGCATTTGATGTTGTGATGGTCTTTTTGCAATTGATCACGATGCCATGAATCAATGCACAATTGACCACTTTTGTCTATCATTGATGTAAGGGTGAAAAACTATGGGCCTATTCAATTGTATGTCCAACATGGCCTATTGAGTTTGCTAGAAAGTGTTGATGAACTTGGGGTTTTGGTTAGATACAACAAAGGTGAGAAACCCAAGGTAGAGCACAATATTTGTTGTTGGATGGTCAAACACAACAATTATAGTCATTTTGGTGTTTATTGGTTGGTAGATGTAGATAAAGTTCATAGTGATTGACTCCCAAGGGTTTTGAGGTATTGCCATATGAGTATAAATCTTTGAGGTCTTGTTTGTAGGCTTTGTCATGCAACAAGGTATACAAGACACGATGTGGTGCTCCATGTTTGTTTGCATGTAAAGATACTGAAAATATTGTTGAAGTGTAGCAAGTGTTTATTTGATACCAAAATGACTTGCTATTATAAAATAATGTGCTTCCCAAATCTAGTGTTGCTAGGGTACTCCAGAGGCCTAGAGCGAACTAGAGGGAACACATAAATGTCCTGGCTTGTAGAGAAGCCATTTGAAAAATTGGAAACCTCCAAGGGGTCAACTGTTTGGAATAACAACAAAAAGTCCTTATCTACCAAGTATAGTGATCCCTATTCTGAAAAATTAGGGCTTTGTAACTCTAATATGGTGGAAGTGCACAAATTGGTGGTTGACTAAGGCAATTTATAGCCTTATTGTGCCCCTTCTTATGCATGATGATCATTTGAGTAAGTATGTCATCTATTTCATATGCTATGCATTTTCTAGTTTGTTTTGTGTGTGCAAGAATTGAAGCAGTTGGTGGTCAAAGTGAATGATGGTCTCATTGCTTGATATCCTACACTATGTGAAATATTAGTTGAGGTACTTGTATATTGAGGCATTGGGCTTCTTGGTTGGTCTCCTTGTTGGCAAGGAAATTTGGTGTTGTTTTATGGAACTAGGTTTTCTTGGTCATGATAATTATGTTGCTAAGAGAGTGGGAGTGGTGATAATTACACCATTGTGGACTTTGCTTTTGCTTCTCATTATCCTATTTTTTGTAGTTTTCTTGGGAGATCTTGGTGACATCAACATGGATTGTAAGAATGAGAGTTTTCTTGCCCTTGTTTTCCTTTGTGTACTGATAGTTGTTGCTTTACCTTTGCCTTTGCTTCAATTTTGAATGCATTGTAGAATGTTTGGCCCAAAGTATTTGATGTAAAGAAGTTCATCTTGGTGAGGATAAGAGTGAAAGTCCACTAATGTATTCGAGGATTTGGAGATGCTCTGGCATTTCCTCATATAAACACATAGTCATCATGGATTTTGTTGGTGTAACACTCTACAATTTTGTCTTTACATTGACTGAATTGTTGAAAATTAATGTATTTGTCCTCGTAATGTTTGAGCAGATAGTATTTATCCTATACAACATCAACAGGTCATTTCAAGTTTTGATAGTGTTGTGTTGTGTGCTAGTTAATTGCTGCTAGTGGGGTACAATAATTGACATCTTTAGCACTGCAAACAAATCTTCTTAGTGTCACTAAATTTCTTTATGGAGAAATATGATTTGAGTTGTCAAATGCAATTGTATGGTGCTATAGAGTTGATTCTACCCTTGGACATTGGAATATCAACCTTGACTTACTCCTTCAATGGTTTGTGATGATGTGCTATAGTGTTTTGTTTTGATTGTGTTGATACAAAGCCAAATTGAATGATGAAGTCATTCATTTTTTTGAAAGGATCCTAGCATTGCATTTCTCAAGCTCCATTGAGTAATTGTTGCAGTTCTTCATGATCCATAGGCAAATGTTCTACCATTGTTCTTTGTTCTTGATGTTCACAAGTTTGTTCATATTTTGAACTAGGTTTCCAGTCCCTTTTTTGTTGTTATGAATGCATTTAAATGATTGTGAAAAAGTGAGCCCCAAGATGACCGAAAGACAAATATGCAAAATAAAGTGATAACTTAAAGACTTTATAGAATATGTATAAGAAACTTTCAAATAATATGTAGACACACATTTAAGAAGAGTAAAAGAATTTGCAATTTAAACATGTTGCTTAAAAATTTTGTACAATATTTTATTTACAACAATCTTGGTAGTATGAACTTCTCTACCTATACCTTGTATTGGAAGGCTGGTTTAACAATGTGATTGTCAACTATGCCTTTAACAATAGTTTGACACATAGCAAGAGTGTATGGAATGCTTTACATGCTGACATGAGGGTGATAGGAACTTGTATGTTTCTATTGTCAATCTTGTATGGTTGGTAAAACATGTGTAGATTCAATCAGGTGTTGAGATGGATGTATTTAAGTGAGGGCATATGCTTATATGTATGAGATTGAAATATGTGGTTTAAGCAGTGTTGAGCAAAGATGCATAGGGATTGAGTTGAAGTATCTTGCGCAAAGTTGTGTTATGTCTGCTTTGTCCAAGGTGAGTGTAGACAAGCATGCAAGCTGAATGAATGGGTGAGACTATAGTTGTGTGTGTGACTACTCTTAGATCACGCACCTTAGAAGACATCATACAAATCTTGTGCACAAATCTATGCATCATGCACCATTTGCATAGCACCAAGGATCATGCTACACAACTTCACAAGAAACTTTCTTTGGTTTTGTGTTATAGTTACATATATGTGTGATAGTACACACATGACACACAAACTAGAACTCAATGCAATCAATTGTGCAATATCTTAGAGCATCATGCAATAGTTGTGCAACTTCTAGAGTTGTTTCATGACATACCACTTGTTAGGACAAAGAGTAACCATAATTCTAACTATTGTGAGATGAAACATCACACATGGGAGCTCAATTGTTTCAACTTCTGTAATAAATTTAGCTTCAAAAACATGTAATCTATAAGTACACATTTGTAACATAAGAAAATAGAAACTAGAGAGGATAGATAGGAGAAAATACACACGCCTCTTTCTAGAGTATGCATTGTATAGAATGCACATATTATAAAGCACTTTATTATAGTTCCAGTGTTCTTTGCATAAATCCTTGTCTCCACATTGGTTTTACATGCACAACACATTTAGGTCCTCATTTATATTTGTCCTTTGGTCCACCTAATATCCAGTTCATTGATAATAGTGGTAGAGTTTTAGGTGACTCTACAAACACCCTTAGGATCAAATGAAAGACCAAGATAACTTCCACAAGAGAATGGCAAGACAATCGCAACAAAATGCAAGAATGATAATATTGCTAATAGACATTAATCAACTAGATTACAATACCATAGCTAATAGCTTCATTTACAATGTAAATTTACCTACTTATACAGGCAAGACAATAACAGACTATGATAAGGAGGAGATAAGCAATCATCCACACAAGGTGGAATCACATATCTACCAAAAGTGGATCATCCTCCATTGTGCAATGAAGTATGTGCAACATGTGGAGGATGGACAAATGATAAGTGCACTAAAGGTAGAGACAAAACATACAGTGGAATGTGATAACTACTATCACCACCTAAAGTGGAATTTCTCCTACACCATGTGCAAATAAAGGTGCAAACTCCTAAGAGTCTCATATGCAGACTACAATGTACGCATTATCCTATGTAAGCTTAAGTAAAGTTTAATTAGCAAATATTTAATTACACCAATAAATAGAGTAGTTCATCTTGCATGTTCTATCAAACATGATTGGAGTATTTAAGTCTCGATGTTAAACCAAAAGATCTATCAGATTATCTCCCAAGTTGTTTTGCACTCTTCTAGTTTTAGAGGTGCAAGATGCAATCCATGCGATAATTCAGGATGAAATTGCAATAGCTCTTTGAGACTATTGAGTATTTTTGTTCAATTAGTTTGTTAAAGTCCTTGAATAGGCAGTTCCATTGGCTTAATTGTTAGGTAAATCTTTTGGTAGTTGAGTCCTACTTAGATTCCAAGTGAATTTAGATATTCCTATGTTTGAGGGTAAAATAGATGTAGATGTGGTAGATGGTTAGATTAGCTAGAGTCATACTTTACTTTGAATAATTTTACTTATGAAGAGAAGATCTCAAAGTTTCTTCACTTGTTAAAGGAGGATTGAACAAAAGAAAGACTTGGGCCAACCTAGAAAAGCTTTCTGGAAACCTTCAAGGATGAAAACTATCCTCTTGATGTCTATGATGACCTAACTATTCAGTGGCAATAATTGCGGCAAGGACATGACATGACAGGACAATCCTTGCCTACATTGATGCCTTTCACAACCACTATGCAAAGTTAGGCACATTAACTTAGAGCAACATAGAGTCCTCAAGAATCATGGTGGCCTACAATCATTTAGTTTGTCCAAATTGAAGCTAGCCAATGTCAAGGTAATGGGAGAAGCTTGTTGCTAGACAGTTGTCATTGAGATGGAGTCAAGGTTGATGGTTAGGTAAGACAAATCCATTGCGCCAAAGAAAACACCTTTTAATAAGAACAAAGTGTCCAAGATAGGTAAATGGCTTAACAAACACAAATCTAATAGCCAGTCTCATGCAGAGTGACATGTGTAGAACATGTTTGCACACCAAAGTAGAGGACTCTTATGAGCTAGAAGTGGAAAACAGACTGTCGAGATGCTTGCCTAAATGCAACAACCCCAAAAACCATGCTAGATATTGAAGTAGAGCACATATTCCATTTGTATTGTGGATGCAAGTGCAACCATTGGAATTTTTTGTTTTATGGTGGCTGTATGAAGAATCTCATTTTTTAAGCAATCGCTGCACATTTGAATTTGATAAACATGCCTCATTCATAACCTTATAGTTTGGGATGGATTAGTTCCTATAATATGAGAGATATACATGTCACTCATCAATTTCATTTCTTATATGCTATTGACCCTTTTTGAGAGGATCTAGGACATCATTTGCCATTTGCGCAATACCAAGATGCACAACTTCATAGGCAACTCAAGTTTTGTGCCACATTGACACCTACACATGCTAGCACATAGTGCACACCATCCAACACTCATAAGCAATGCCACCCACATCTCAGAGCATCATAGAACAATCTTGCTTACCCTTGCATAATAGCCTTTTTCTTCATGACATGTAATTTATAAATGTATAACTATAATGTAAGTAGATAGAGACTAGGGATGATAGATAGGAGAAAATGCACAACCATACATCTCCCTTGAGAGTGTGCCATGCATATAACACATATATCAATAAGACATTCTATCTCAATTCTACTATTTATCTCCATCTAAAGTCTAAAGTTTGTCCCCACATTGCTTCTACAATGCGCACAACACATCTAGGTCCTCATTTGGAGTGTTGTCCCTTGGATCTGTTGATGTTTGTTTTATGACCTACCAATAGTAGAATAAAATATTGAAGTATCTTATTCTCACTTGATCAAAATTCCGCTAATGCTAAGATTGCAAGTAAGATCACATGGGTAATTTCCAAGGTTCCTTCTAGGTTGGATAAGTTTAATGGTTAATGTCATGTCCGGGTATCATGAGGGACCTTACATAATTTCCTCAAGTTGACTTTGAACAATATTGGCTATGGGAGCTTTCAGATGATATTGCAATGAGAACACTTTTGTTTTGGTCTTTTGCAATATATGTAGAAAGTAAATGAGAGTAGGGTTCAAGGATTCTAATCTAATCCTAAGAACTTGAAAGATGAATATTGCTCAATGAAATCTACCAAACTTTGCTTCGCCAAATTCAACTTTGCAATGCTTTCAAGGGTTGTGCAAATAGTTTTTATATCCCAATGAACATCATCAAAATGAACATGTGCATCAAAGATAGAAGTAAAGCATCCACATAATCACTCAGATCCAACCTTACACTGTGCCTAGAGGATTCCACTGTAACACTATTATCAATTGCATTCATCTAAGTACTTGAAAACAAATCTACTCTAAGTAAGGGAACAAAGAGAATATGCAAGCACCAAGATACATCAAGAAATCACCAAACTTCAATGACAACTTTATTATCTTAGTAGCTCATAAGCAACAATCTCTAAATTCTGTCTTTTACAAATGAGAAGTGAGCCCTCTATATAGGTCTCAAATTACAATGGGTGGCTAGGATTGAAACAAAATAACGGCCCAAATTTTGCCACCTTAGCCTTGACTAGGGTTAGGGCAAGAAGAAAGAATCTACAATTATTGAGTGGGTCCACACAGACCAATTAGGAGAAAGCCGCTCTCTTAGTGGAGTAGTAAATGCCCACTATGTAAGTCCAGTTAGCAAGAGAGTGAGGTGAAATGAGTGCCCAGAATAGCTTGTCATTTATTCCTTTCCTTCAATGCAAAGAATTTGGACACGTCAACTTTGGAAGGTGATTGAGCGTCATTCTTGTTAACCACTATGTCATTGCTAAAGTCTTCATACTTGAATTGGAGCTCAGGAACTTGAATGTCTTCCTTGAAAGTTTGGAATTGGAATTCTTCCTCCTTGTTCTTTCTTGACTAGGATCTTTGGACTTCTAAAGGAACTTCAAGGTGTTGTATTCCTCCTTCTACATGTGCACTTGAACTTTGATCCTTGAATGCCTTGAATTGGATTGCTTGAAACTTGGACGTCTTCAACACGGGAATTGAGATTTTAGAGCTTGAATGTCTTTCTTAAACGTCTAGAACTGGAATTTTTCCTCCTACAAAATAAAATAATTGACATACGAATCATGCAAGGAATATAAATTATAACACATAAAAACTCTTCCATAATTTCTCTCTATAAAAATCTTTTCTTTTTGATTTCCAATTCGCTTTAGAGTCACATCTCTTCAAAATTTCTCTCTTTGCAACTGTACTTCCTTCTTAAAAGCTCAGGCCCTCTCTCCATAAACCTTCTCTCTAGAAAATCTCTCTTCAAAATTCTCGTGCCTTCTCTTGAGTTTTCAAATCCGCTTCAGAATTCCTTTTCTTCAGAATTCCACACCTCTCTAGAAATCACACCTCTCTCTAGAAATTCTTTCTAGAATTCTCACCCATGGGTGCTCCTAGCATATGATGGTGGAATTTTATGTTTTTTCACAATTCATTGACTACCATGGATTTGTGCCCAAGGCACATTTGAGCACCGCAAGAGGATTTTCAACACTTAGGCAATTGAGCAATGCAGGAGGATTTTTAACACTTAGGCAATTGAGCACTACATGAGGATCACTGCAAAAGGATTTTAACACTTTGGCATTTGAGCGCTGCATTGCAAGAGGATTTTCAACACTTAGGAAATTGAGCACTATAATGCAAAAGGATCGCTATAGGAGGATTTTTAACACTTAGACAAATTGAGCACTGCATTGCAAAAGGATCACCATAGGAGGATTTTTAACACTTGAACAAATTGAGAACTGCAAGAGAATCATTGCAGGAGGATTTTCAACACTTAGGAAATTGAGCATTGCACGAGGATTATTGTAGAAGGATTTTTAACACTTAGGCAATTGAGAACTGCAGGAAGATTTTCACCACTTAGGCAATTGTGCACTATAGGAGGATCTTTAACCCTTACACAAATTGAGCACTGCATTGCAAGTGAATTTTTAACACTTGAGCAAATTGAGCATTGCAAGAGGATTTCTAGCACTTAGACAAATTTATGTTTGGCTACCTTGGATTTGCACCCAAGGCTCATTTGAGCATTGCATTGCAGGAGGTTTTCAGCACTGTAGAAGATTTTGAGCACTTAGACAAATTTCAACACTACATGAGTTTTTCAACATTTAGACAAATTTCAACGCCACAAGAGGTATTCAACACTTGACAAATTTTAGCACTGCAGGAGGTTTTCAACACTTAGATTGCAAGAGGTTTTCAACACTTAGACAAATTTGAACATTACAGGAGGTTTTCAGCACTTAGACAAATTTCAGCAGTGCAAGAGATTTTCAATAGTGGAGGAGGTTTTCAGCACAAATCTCAACACTATGGGAGGTTTTCAACACTTAGACAAATTTCAGCATTGCAGGAGATTTTCAACACTTACACAAATTTCAACAGTGAAGGAGAATTTCAACATTATAGGAGGTTTTCAACACTTAAAGAAATTTTTTCTTGCCAATCTTGGATTTGATTTTCACTCAAGGTGCATTTGAGATTGCACTGCAGGCATTATAGGTGGATTTCCAACACTTAGACGAATTTTTTCTTGTCTACCTTGCATTTGCACCCAAGGTGCATTTGAGCAGTGTACTGCATGAGGATTTCCAACACTTCGATGGATTTCTGCTTGTCTACCTTGGATTTGCGCCCAAGGTGCATCTGAGCACTGCACAATAGGAGGATCACTATAGGAGGATTTCCAACACTTGGATAAATTTTTGCTAACTTCTCTCCTTTCTTTGAACTTGGGCTTCATGGATTTTGTTGCTTCTCCATGCATCTTCATCCAATACTTAGCCATTTTTTGCTCATTTCTCATGCTTTCCCAACTCTGCTCATTTGCATTGCTTTCCCAACTCAACTCACCTACATTGCTTTACAAACTTGGCTCATTTGCATTGCTTTCCAATTCAGCTCACTTGCATTGCTTTCCCAACTCAACTCATTTGCATTGCTTTCCAATTCAGCTCATTTGCATTGCTTTCCAAACTTGGCTCATTTGCATTGCTTTCCAACTCGTCTCACTTGCATTGCTTTCCAACTCGGCACACTTGCATTGCTTTCCAACTCGTCTCACTTGCATTGCTTTCCCAACTTGGCTCATTTGCATTCACTTGCATTGCTTTCCCAACTCAGCTCATTGGCATTGCTCATTTGCATTGCATTTACTTTTAATAACAAACAATTCCTACATACCTTGGCTATTATTTTGTGATTTTCTTATGGAAAATATTTAATCTTCATATGTTGTTTTAAATAAATATAATTTGATATATTAAATTTTTTAGGTTTTATTTTACCTTGAGCTTCAGTTTTAATGGTACAATGTACGCATGTTCACAATATCCCCTACAAACATACCTCTACCATGGTTTCCATGTACCGTTGATATCAATTATTTGTGCATGGGTCATTGAAGATATTGAGAATTTATTTTCACGTGATCAATTGCTTAAAGTCTAGGTTAAACCTTATAGTATTTTTTATTACCTTCCTGAAATGATTTGTTGCAATATTAGAAACTTGTTAAAGTTTTTCACTTTTTGATATATTGGATGGGCTAATAATTGCTTTTAATTATGTTTAACTTTCTAGGTCTTGTAATGTAGGAAATACCTAAAATGTGGATTTATGATCTATTTTATATTTTTTCATGCTTGATGTAGATTGTTTTGCTAGCATAATCATGGGAAGGCTGGTTATTCTAAGTCATTTTTCTTTTTGTTGAATGACAGGTCAACAAATATTGGTGTTTTTATTTGCATTAAGTGCTCTGGTGTGCATAGAAGCCTTGGTGTCCATGTATCTAAGGTATCCATGTACTCTCTCTCTCTCATAATTGTTTTCATCTTTGTTTTGTGAATAAATTATTGAGCCTATGAAAAAATCTCTCGGCACTTAATTACAACAAATAGTGGTCCTCTTTTTCATATTTTTATATTCATTTAGTGGTTTCCAATCACATCTTAAGTTTGTTATCATTCATAGCTTTTAGAGAATAACTAATCATAAGTTTGATTCAGTTTTTGTCCAAGTGTTTACATAGTGTATGAGTGTTTACCACGAGCATTGTGGCGTTCAAGTTTAAGGAAGATAATTTCAGGGTTGTAATATTCAATTTTTTCATTCACCCATTACAAACCTATACATGCTTGGGTCATGTGATTGGTAGTCATTTGGTAATTTTATTTTTAATGAAGTTTATTTTTTCAACATTGTGTTTCAAATGCCATAATGATTCATTGTTGGATTAAGAAACATCAAACACACACACCCACACCCACACCCACACACTAATTGCAATTTTTGATTGTTTACCCAAACTTCATCACTTGTTTGATTCTCTAAGAAACTGTTGACTTTATTTTCTGGTTATTAAGCTTGATAACTATCATACAACCTCCAATTGACTCTTGGCTAGAACACATGAGTTGTCTTGAATATATTAAAAATACAAATACCTTGACTTTTGCTTCCGCTCATGCATAATTAAATGGAACAAATGCAAATAATATTGGTGTACAACTAAATTTAGTTGTTTGTGTGTTACCTGGATGGGACCGATACCTCTTCCCCTTGTAAACTCTCTGAAGGACACAAACTCTTTTTGTAGCCCTTTATAGTGAAAGAGTTTCCTTGCTACAAGCTTTTTAATGAATTCAAATAATGATGAGCTAGATATCTATCATCAATGTGGTCATTTGTTTTTTTTCAAATTGCAAGAAATTTTTTTTGTTCTGTTTGAAGGGGTTTACAATATTTTTCTCATGCAACATTTGACTCTCCAATTACCAAAAGCATAGTTGGCACTAGAGTCTAAAAAGTGGTTGAGAAGGACCAATCCAAAAAAAAAAAGTGGTTGAGAAGGAGATTTTTGTAGTCGATGTACAATGCCTATTATTATATTTGATAATATTGGTTATTTGTCAATGTATTAATTGTTCGTTGGTTGTCACTCTTAGGTAGTTGCATCGGTTGGTTGATGGTTGTGTTTCTCTTGGCAACTATTGGGTCCTTTAAATATTTTGTGTACTGCCCAGGAAGGTAGTAGGTGTAGAGTCAACTGAATTGTAATCCATCTGGTCTTCTTCTTTGTAATGAATTCATGAGCGAATAAAGATATATTTTACTCCTATATTTGGTATGCACTTCCATTTGTATTATTATTTCATGTATGTAATTTACCAGGTATAGCATTAAACATTTTGCTTTGTTGCCTCAAAAGAAATCATGTTAGTATTGCATGATTCATCCCCTTGGATCTCAATAAAGGCAAGAAGATGCCACAAGGTGGTCAAGAACAAGTGATCAGGTGATCTTTAAGAGCTGTTGAACAAAGAGGACGAAGAAGATTACAAGAGAAATTTGACGAACACACCTTACCGACCAAGCAAGAAAGTCGTCCATATAGAAAATGCCAAACGAGTACGAAGGAGATCCTGATCTAATGGACATACACCATCACATTGAGAATCATTCCATCTCAAGGGAACCTAAAATTGGAGGATCAGAAGTAAAGACCCCTAGACGGAGGGACTACAAGAATGGGTTAGAGCTTGAATGTACCCAAGGTGTTGGAGACACTTGAGGCGGATGTGTAGAGGATGCACGTGTGGCTAAGAGTGTAGGGAAAGCACCAGAACGTAGCTGTTGGAAGAGTACACCCAAGTCCGACACACAAGGAAGCAAATAGGTGAGAAAGATGGTGACTCCTCTGACAAATCCGAATGTGGATTGATAGAAACTGCCAAAGTTCACAGGGAAAGGATCGGAAGACTCTACGAGACATTCAAAGACGTGCGAGACTCTCTGGGTAGCAAACGGTCAAGTTGACAAAAACCATTGACTGAGAGTGTCTCCAACAATGCTAGGGGGTACAACCATCGATTGGTCCATAGGACTAGATGCTTCATCCATAGCCTATTGGGACATGCTCAAGAGGGTGTTCAAGGCCGGGTTTAAATTGCTATGAGACGAAAATGAGATTGTTTTCGAAATTTATAATACCAAACAAGGGAAGAATGAGAATGTACGAGCTTACAATTGTAGGCTCAAGGAATTGCTAGCCAAGTTAGAGAATCAACTAGCTGACGGGTTGAAAAAGAGGTGGTTCATTGAGGAGTTGATTCCCTCATTGTGCAAAAAGATGAAAGTGATGCTTCCATCTTTGTACGCCGATGCCTACAATTGGGTGATGGACATCAAGAGTGAAACAAGACATTCTCTCGAGGGAAGAGGAAGACTGATGATGACGAGAGCACGGAGGGTAGTAACGTTGATGAATCGACATTAGTCCAGGCCCTACAATGGGATATGATGAGAATGATAAAAGAATTGAAGGCCGAGAAAAGAACCAATAAAGAAAGTAATGAACTATGGTGTACTGAGTGCAAAATTGAAGGGCACACGAAAGGTAATTGTCCTAAAATGATGTTCTATGAGATTTGTCAGGGGATGGGTCATTCAATGAAGTAGTGTCCATATAATTTGAAGACTAGAAGCACACAAGTACTCTTCACACAGGGGGAGTCTACTACATCAAAGTTGGAAACAACAAAATGGGTTGCTAGGTGATTATGGAAATCAACAGTGGAATCAAATATAGTATGATTCTAGATGACATCCTATCATACAATGCCATAGGTGCAATGAGTGGGGTCACTTTGTGCAAGATTGTCAGAGCGGGCAGAACCATGAGGACACTGACTACCCAAAGCAAAAGGGAGTAAATATGTTAGATGTAAAAGACCCAAAGGAGGAAGTACTAGAAATCACTAAACTCCAAACCAAGAAGGCAGTCTATCCCAACCTTTGTACAAGACTTCAAAAATCGAGAATTGACATTGAACGAGCGGTGGTGGAGGAGAGAAGGGGCACAATTGATGCCGCTAGTACCCCATTGCACTCGAAGATTGAGAAAGCTATTATGAGATAGTATATTACAAGCTACTGTACCCATACGAGTATTTGACCTTGTGCAGACTATGCCAAATTAAAGATGGCCATTCCCAATGACACGATCGATCATGACCATGGTAAGCCGATGAAAGAGCCAATAGATAGTTTGGCTACTAACCCGATTCTATTGACGGTAGGCATTTGGAGGAAGCCAACTATCGTCGAGATGGAGATAATGGGATAAAAGCTGACAAACACCATTGTCAACAGAGGCTCTAGCATGAATGTACTACTAGAGGAGACATGGAAGGTACTTGGCAAGCCAACACTTTGGCCACCAATCTTTCATCTAGTGGGTGTTGACTAACACGACATCAAACCAATAAAGAAAGTAATGAACTATGGTGTACTTAGTGCAAAATTGAAGGGCACACAAAAGGTAATTGTCCTAAAATGATGTTCTATGAGATTTGTCAGGGGATGGGTCATTCAATAAAGTAGTGTCCATATAATTTGAAGACTAGAAGCATGCAAGCACTCTTCACACAGGGGGAGTCTACTCCATCAAAGTTTGAAACAACAAAATGGGTTGCCAGGTGATTATGGAAATCAACAGTGGAATCAAATATAGTATGATTCTAAATGACATCCTATCATATAATGCCATAGGTGCAATGAGTGGGGTCACTTTGTGCAGGATTGTAAGAGCGGGAAGACCAATGGGAATTTATCGTGCAAGTGGTGTGGTCTAAGGAACCATGAGGACATTGATTGCCCAAAGCAAAAGGGAGTAAATATGTTAGACGTAAAAGACCCAAAGGAGGAAGTACTAGAAATCACTAAACTCCAAACCAAGAAGGCAGTCTATCCCAACCTTTGTACACAACTTCAGAAATCGAGAATTGACATTGAACGAGCGGTGGCGGAGGAAAGAAGGGGCACAATTGATGCCACCAGTACCCCATTGCACTCGAAGATTGAGAAAGCTATTATGAGATAGTATATTACAAGCTATTGTACCCATACAAGTATTTGACCTTGTGCAGACTATGCCAAATTAAAGATGGCCATTCCCAATAACACAATCAACCATGACCATGGTAAGCCGACGGAAGAGCCAACAGACAATCTGGCTACTAACCCGTTTCTATTGACGGTAGGCATTTGGAGGAAGCCAACTGTTGTCGAGATGGAGATAATGGGACAAAAGATGACAAACACCATTGTCAACAAAGGCTCTAGCATGAATGTACTACTAGAGGAGACATGGAAGGTACTTGGCAAGCCAACACTCTGGCCACCAATCTTTCATCTAGTGGGTGTTGACTAACATGACATCAAACCACTTGGGACGTTGATGGCACAAAAGGTCACCATTGGCACTTAGTATTTCTTCTTAAACCTTGTTGTCATCCTAGTGGAATTGAAAGCAGAACACAACAATTGAAAGTAGAACACACTCTCGATCGAGAGTAAAGGGAGGAAGTACATCATAGATCTAAGGAACTAGGCGGTGAGTGAGGAGTTGGCATCATCCAAATCAGAGTCAGATGATGAAGAACTAGAAATAGACAAAAAGGAAAGGCTTGGAACCAAATGACGAAGGGGTGCTCAAGTTGGAAGATAATTCTTAAGATGAGATGAGTTCTTAGAATTGACTTATTCACTGGTAAATAGAGGACTGCGAAGTATTTTCCCATGTAATTTTCTTGATGCCATAACTCTCTCTAAAGAACAACCAATGAAAGCATGTACAGTAATGGACGACACATCTAATCGTACAGAGATAGAAAATGGAGGGGAAAAGGAAAAAGAAGAAAAGGCGAAAAAAAGCAAAGGCAATGGAAAGGATCCATATGTAGAAGTGTCAAAAGAAGGCAAAGCAATACATTATGGGATCACTACCAAGCCATACGGACACAAAGTGCAAGTAAAGTTATTGAACCAGGTTTACACTATACGCAATTTGCAAACCATCAAGAACCCGTGTGGAGAGAAGACCGTACACACAAAGGAGGGGATAGTTACTTTCGGGCAGGAAGAAGACCTTGAAGTCATCCATATGACAGGGAAGAGCGTTGAATGCAACAAATAAAACCATATGACAAGGACAACTATGAGGAAACCGTACATAGGGCTTGGATAATTGCCATATAATAAGCAACTTGTACGGGAGGGATTGTGCGCAGATAGAAAATTAGGTGTCGCCGTAATTGCCAGGCAATTAGTTGTACATGAGGCAAGAGCTAAATGGTGGAATTGTATGAGGTTTGGAAACCCTCTGTATGGAAGACATTGGATCATATGCCAGTTGCATCACATGTATTATAGCACAGAGACCATATGTCAAGACCAAGCCGTATGTGGAAAGAGATCAACCGTACAAGGAAAAGAGTGTTGTATAGTGTAGAGAAATTGGATTCGTACAAAAGAAGTGAAAATAAATCATATGACAAAGTAACCACTCTGCACGAAGGAGGAAAACATGAGCCACACATGGAGAAGAGTGTTTTTCCATACAACAAACATCATCCCATTCAATGTTCATACAATATTAGCTCGTACATGTATGAACAAACCGTACATAGAACACAAAGGAAGGTGTAGGTGCCGTGAGGGCCGTATGGGGAATCACATCAGAAGGATACCAAACCATACAACAAACATAAGATCGTATCATACAATAGAGTGACCACTCTACAAGAAGGAAGAAAAGTGAACTTGTATGCAGTGCTCTATGAGGAGCTACACAAGGGGAATGATATTGAGTTGTACGGTAAGCATCATATAATGCTTGGAGTGCAGTGGTCGTACAATACAAGGCCGTACGTGGGGAGTGTACACAAAGCAAATAACTAAATTGTACGTGATTTCCAGGCCACATGTGAGGAAAGGTTGCAAGCCATACATGGAGGAAAGGTTGCAAGCCATACGTGAATTCCTTAGCATGTGGTACCAACTTTTGGGCCGTATGCCATACGTTCATCTTATTACCATCCTTCCACACAACTTAAACATATAGTGGAGCGACATGTCTTTAAATATCATGAGAGAGTATGACTTGATGACAATTTTGACATGAAATCTCTATTTTTTGTCTCCTTCAACATTATTTTTGGCATCTTAAAAGGTCATGAAAATGAGGTGCGCCATGGAGGTTTGTGTGGTTTTGAAGGTGTTAAATTGGTCTTGGTGGTAGGGGCGTTTCCCTTCGACCCTACCTTGTATCATGATAGGGAGCATGCCCTAGGCGTTGCCTCAGGACCTTGTGAGGAACATTGCCCCAAAACTCCGTATGGGGCATTGCCTCCAAACCCCCGCAAGGGGCGTTGCCTCTTGACCCCTATTTGATTTTTGAAGTACATTACAATGATGAATTTTCATAGTACAAGTCATTGAAGTACATTACAATAATGAATTTTCACAGTACAAGTTATTTTATACTCTTGCCATTAGTCTTCCTGAGTATTACTTGATGTATACTTGTCGTCTGGAAGACGACTTCTTTCTTTGGGGGGGGATGTAGTCCACGTACAATGTCTATTGTTATGTTTGATAATATTGGTTATCCGTCAATGTATTAATTGTCCATTTGTTGTCACTCTTAGGTAGTTGTGTCGGTTGGTTGACGGTTGCGTTTCTCTTGGAAACCATCAGATCCTTTAAATATGTTGTGTACCGCCGAGGGAGGTAGTAGTGTAGAGGGGGACGAATCATAATCCTTGGCTGACCATCTTTGGTCTTCTTCTCTGCAATGAATTCATGAGCGAATAAAGATATATTTTACTCCTATATCTGGTACACACTACCTGATGTATTATTATTTCATGTATGTAATTTACTAGGTATAGCAGTGAACAATTTTCATCCAAGAAAATTTGAAGATTTCCAAATTGTGTTTGGAAAATTGGAAGAGTCAAGGAAAAAAAGAAAAAGAAAAAAACACAAGTTTGAGCAATTAGCTCAAAAGGTTGGAGCAAGGGTGGAAATCAACATTAGAAGTAGTGTCAATCCAAAACACAATCTAAAAACCTCTAAATGTCATGCAAAGGAAAATATTATTTGAGTAGAAATTGCAAGCAATGACAAAAAATGTAAAAGCATGAATATAAAGCTAAGGTAGTTGGCAGAGTAAACTTTACCAAGGATGTAACATAGAAGTCAAAACCCACATATACTACACACAAGAAAACAATGAGCTTTAGAAATGAAGTGAGGAGGGCCAAAGTTTCTTTGCAAAGACACGAGTTGTAGTTTGCTTGCCTTGGAGGTCAACTAACTACTAGAGGTTAGCTTGAATTCTAGTAACTACTATTATTAGTTTGGTGATGGTCAATGAATGGTGAATGGGTGATAAATATTCTCTAATGGTTCATTTAGTGGCTAGTAAATTGGTAGTAGTCAGTATAATGGGCAGTGAACTATGACAATTAGTTAATGAATACACATTTTGAAATAGATCAATGTTTTTTATGGTGGAGGTTGCTAGTGAGTCTTGACTGCTGGTGGTGAATGGTGAGTAAACTAGTTACTAGAATAACCAATGGAGACTGATTGCCACATCAAGAGAGACCCAACCTCAATTCTACATGATCAATGAAATTGAGAAATTATTATACAGAGTATCGACTTTGGGCATGTTGATACAAAAGCTTGGTTACAAGAATTTCTCAAATGGGATGTAAAGATACTCTCATCATGTTTAGGTGGATTGTTGTTGTTGGCTGCTTGACCACATTCATGTCTCTAGATTTGGTGTTAGAGTTTGCTAGGCACTAGCACCCTTGAATATGCATTAGAACCATCCATGGACATGAGATTGCAAATCTCAATCTCTAGTTCTTCAATGCCATATTGACAATTCTAGAAGCATTTTTGAGGTGAGTCTTTAAGTCTTGACGTGCACTTTCAATGCCAAAATTAGTGACAATCATTGGCTCATTAATAAAACACAAATCTCAATGTGCACGATTTTTTTCCAAAATCAAACTCTCCAACAGTACAAAATTCAAGGATGAGTACAAACACACCATCTTGCTTGTTGTAGAATCAAATGCTAACTTCTTGTAGCACAAAAGGTTTAGGTGAGTATAAGTAATCTGTGATGTAATTCGTCAATAGTTGATAAAGGTCACAAAGAAAAAGTCCATCTACATGACCTCATATTTGGTGTATGCACTTATGCCATTAGTGATATAGAATGATAGCTCCCTGAATCAACGAATTGATCAAGTGGAATGCCCTAGTATTGGTGTTGAGATTTTATCAAGAAAATTATGAGAAAGCTTTTTGGATGATAAATGACGCCTTCATCTTTCAGGGTGTCTTTAGAGTTGTGTGGAAACCCAAATTTTGTTCTCTCTAGAATGCTTGAAGTACATTAGATAGTGAGAAGTAGACATAAAAAATGAATCATTCACATACATTTGAGCATTTGGTTTTAGAATTTAGAGAAAAGCCTTTTTAACTACTTCATCATGTGCTTGAATTTATCCTCCTTATCATGTTTCCTTGTCAAACATTGGAGGTGCACAATGTTTTTCAATGAGTTGTCCAAGAGACAATTGCCTATTAGGTACCTTATTAGAATTAATCTTTTTCAATCTAGGGACAAGGCAATTATGATGAATTTGAGCATGGAGCTCACTCACTTTGAATTATGCAAGTTGTCATTTCAATCCAAGGGAAAAGATGAATGAGGTGGCGTCCCAATTTACTGGAGGGAATTTCCATCTCATTCATGATGATGAAGACTTATGGGAGAATGACAAGTATGATGAGCACCTACAAATTTAATACCATGAATGGAGGAGATCTATTGCTCAATTTTGTGGTATCCATTCAATCAATAACAACTTTGCTATGACTAGCTCCATTAGTTGAAGGGATGGCAGAAGTAATGTGAGAATCCAAGATTCTCATGACATCATAAGATGAAAAGAGCTTACTAATCCAACATTGCATGAGAAAGATTTTGAATCTATCTTTTGCCTCAAGGCACTTGATTTCATCCCAACACCAAGGGTTGATTGGAGTTTGCATCACAAAAGGAACATGGAAGCAGTGGTTGAGACATAGAAAGAGTCATCAAATAAGAAGTTGACCAAGAAGCCTCTTATCGCTCAAATTGCATAATCCTAAAGAAACTATCCATCAAGGGTGTTGAGGGGTAGGAGATGTTGATGACGACAATGACCGAAATCCAATTATAAGGGAAGATAAGATGGAGGAGGTTTCTCTTGATGGGAATTAGTCCTACGAATTAGATGTGCCCATTCCAAAGATAGTTGAGACATCTTTGCCACTCCTTGAAGGGCTAATGTTTCTTTAGATTGCATTGCAAAGGAGGTGATTCCCTATGCTCAATCCGAACTTCTTTGATGCAATACATTCACACTATTAATCACCCAAGGCAAATCCCATTATGTAAATTAGGCTTGCCAATCTATGGGGCAAATGATGATTGGTACACTTGTGCCTAAAGTAACTAAGATGCGAATTGAAGATTTTGTAGTTCATTGCCATGCTTTTCTACAAGTTAATCAATAAGACATACCTGACATGGTCAAGTAGGGAGTGGAATTTGGTAATGCACACTTTAGAAAGCTGCTTGAAGAAGTATCTCATCTCAAAGTCAGTAAAGGGGCCCTGGTTAAATACATTGACAAAGATTGTGCATCTAGGGTGAGTACTCAAGATCCTATTGTCATGGAAATGCCTCTAGCATTTGGTGAACACCATGATGAACTCACGAGTGAATGGACTACATAAGGAACAATGTCAAGATGGTATAGCTTTGACAACCTTCAACTTGCTTAAAGATTACTTGTCTTTAATCATAAAGACCATCTATATGCTTCAGGATTCCTCTAGATCTTGGGATTGTTGAGTCTAGAGAGAGATTCTTTAATGGAGATATTGGATTCTTGTGATTGCATTTTTGATGAAATCAAAATAAGAGTTAGTCTAAAGGCAATAATGGAATGGTTCTTCAACCTTGAGCATTGTTGTAGTGCCCTTGAAGGTCTTGATCAACACTTTGCTACACTACAAAGGGAAACTCATCAAGCTTTGAGTGAAACCACTCTAATGTTCCAATTGTATGCGACAACCTTTCATGAAAATGATTTAGTTAATATCTTCCATCAGGTAGAAGTGGAGATTCTATCTTCCTTAGGACCAGCAACAATACAAATAGATTCGGTTCTCCTCTGCTTGATGTGGTCATGGACAAATCATTCATAAAGGCGGCATGTAATTTCTTTTCAAACACTGTTAACTTAAAGTTTCATGTGGAAGAACTAGGATAAATATTAGGGATGACAAGTGTTGAATAAGATATTTTGTGACATCTTAATTTTGACCATTTGTGCATTGCATGCATCTTGGCATAAATTATGTGTAATTCCTTTCAGATTGTTAAGTTTTAGGATTGCTGCAAATGTAATAGCACTGCCTGTGATGTATGTGTTTTCCAAATGCAGCAATCTCTTGCATTTATATTGAGAATGAGCCAAGAAGAGACATGTCCCTTCATGGGACATGTCCATTCACTATTATGTAATTAATATAATGGCAATTATGATTACACACACACACACACACACACACATATAATATCTCTCGAGTCATTATTATATTAATTTTTCTAATATTTACATAATAATAATATTTATATATATATATTTAAGTATATATACATCTCATATATATATATATATATCTACACTAGTATTGACTCATAGTGTTTATCCGACTGAAGCTATAAAACATCAACACTCCCTCTTAGCTAGGGTGGATAAACACATGGATAGATATTACCTCAATGTAATATCAAGTTGGCATGATTAAGGATATCTTTGATCAAAAGATACCCACCAATTAGATATCATCTCATGATATCAGGAGTAATGGCCTCATAATATCAAGTTGTGTGATATTCACCAAGTGCTCCGAGTAATTTGGCCTCAGACTATCAAGTCTCATGATATTCACCAAATACTCAAAATGTTCATAAGGTATGTGCACACGTATCCTCAATGATACTTACCATAGGAACATTCATGGTCTGTTTAAGGAACTTAATCCACCATGCAAGTTATCATCTATCATGATCTGCTTAGACATCATAAGATGTCCATCGCAATAGAAGGCCATGGTCTGTTTAAGGAACTTAATCCACCGTGCAAGTTATCATCTATCATGATCAGCTTAGACATCATAAGGTATCCATCATAATAGAAAATTTAAGTTATTGTAAGATCATCATCTTTCATTCAATAACTTCTGCAAATACAAGTGATAATCATTTGGAAGTCGTCACTTCCTCATGATGTACACAGGGGGTAGGCCCATTAAAAAACAAGGATTCATACACATGACATCCACCATGCCTCAGCGCAAAGGGTGGAAATATCGTTCTGTGGATCTTTTCATCCAAGATTGCTTAAGATAAACTATCAGACTCCCTCTGAATCAATATGATCAAGATCCTCAAAAGTCAACTGAAACATATCCTCTATTTGCTCCACTTCATCAAGAACAATGCGACCTGACCTTCTATCTGCTTAGGAGAAAACTCCACTCAGTTCTTTATTTTATCCCTAATGCATCTTAACAATATTTTTCAATGAATGATGTTTTAAATCAAGGTGAGCTTATCTTGATGCTGATTGTCTGTTGATATTCTGATTTAGCATACCAGCCACATTGCAAATAAAGACTCTTCAAAAAATTCGTTTTGTCCATGTCACCATGCAGTCATTGTATTTCATGGGATGACAGCTTTTTAAGACTTTTGTCTAATAGTTAACACATCTTGTCAATACTGCTCCATATTATGCTTGCATCTCCACCATAGGATTCAAATCAACTATCCAACAAAAATCCCAATTTCTGTTATGCTCCATTGGTGTCCATACACTGTTTCAGCATTCCTTTTAGGCACGATATATTTATCTGATAGTTTTGAAGACTTACCAACAAATCCATTTTATACATACCCTGCAGTCTGTTCTATGAGAAGACACCTTTTTGGGCACGATGTCAAACAGTTCTGGTCCATTGCCTATGATTCAATATTTCACATGCTGTTATAGGCCGTGAGGGTGCTGGACTTTCTCCTGTGCATTACATTTGTTTGAAAGTTTCTAAAGTCTTTTCACAAATTCCATTTGTGTATATCTTTGAAGAATCGCCGTGCATTGGTGAAAATTTCCACATTGGCGAAGATATGGAGGACGTTGGCAGTGGTTATTGAGTTTGTCATTTCCATTTGTCTGTTTTGATGCGTCCAATGCTTCGAATACTTATTAGTTGTCTTCCTGCCAACTGTATTTTTCTTCTTCCTATGAATTCTCCTCCATATCATTTCTATTATTTCTCACATTTGCAGTCTGGCTCTGATACCATGTTAAGTTTTAGGATCGCTGCAAATGTAATAGCACTGCCTGTGATGTATGTGTTTTCCAAATGCAGCAATCTCTTGCATTTATATTGAGGATGAGCCAAGAAGAGACATGTCCCTTCATGGGACATGTCCATTCATTATTATGTAATTAATATAATGACAATTATGATTATATATATATATATATCGTCAGTCATTATTATATTAATTTTTCTAATATTTACATAATAATATATATATATATATATATTTAAGTATATATATACATCTCATATATACTAAAAATATATATACATATCTTCAATAGTATTGACTCAGTGTTTATCTGACTGAAGCTACAAAACATCAACACAGATACTCCCATTTCATACAACCTCTTCTTATCTTGTTGCTATGTAGACATTAACATTTAAAAGATTCAATTCTTGTTTTATATAATACACAATTCTTAGTGTAAATTATGTGTAATTCCTTTCAGATTCCCCAATTTCATACAACCTCTTCTTATCTTTTGGCTATAAACTGTTCTTGTAGACATCAACATTTTAAAGACTCAATTCCTGTGTTATATAATACCCAATTCTTAATGATCACTTGTCAGCATAGAATAATAAAGTAATCTTACATTTACTACAATCAGTTAGATAAGATCTGCCACAGTTCATATTCATTTACAGACTCATGTTGTTACTGATGGAATACAAGGTGCAAGATTCAACAAAGATCTAACCTAAGAGGACCACTCTATTGATATAATTTGTCTCTCTTTGATTTGGATCTCAATAGATATCCAAAAGACAACATAGTGAATGAGAACTATCCTAAGTGATGAAATTGCAGCAACAATTTGCAACACATATATACCTAATAATCAAATTAGAGTGTACAATATAGAGGCAAACAATGGTAGGTCTTTTAAGAACTGCATTTTATTAGAACTAAAATTCGGTTTTTCATAAAACATTTGATAAGATGTACAAAGGTTCTCTGTGTGAGAGTTTTAATGTTACTTGAGGAGCCTGCATGTGGAGAGGGGAGAACCTGAATAAGTGAGGTACACGGATATTGAACACTAAATATGGTAGTTGAGTGGCTTTAGCTTGGGTGGAAAATTAATAAGGGCTTTCATACTTGAGGCCCAGTTTCAAATCCTAGAAGACATGATCAATTGTTGAAATTGAGTAAAATGCTGAGTCCAACACACTGGTGGCATACTCTGGTTGGTTAGGTTGGGTGTAAATCCCCAATGAATTTGATAGAAGCAATATTCCTTGTTCATTGCATCTAAGCCAGAAATTACCTAACAAGGGGAATATTTACCAAATTAAAAATAACCACATATTATAGTCTAAGATGATAGTGGAAATGGAAATTATGAATGGTTCAAAATTTATATTTTACAAAAGATAAATCTACAAGTGATGTTTAGGTTGCAAAGGTGGTATGCTTTGGTGCCAACTAAGGCAATGTATTTAAAACTTGAGCTGAAGTACTGTAAAGGCACTAGTACCAATGTTGATTTTGGTGGCATAATTGCTGACATTGGTGGAAATATGGCACTACTGTGAAGGTGACAATTTATACAAAAGTGGTTGTTAGCACAAAAGTTGATATTTATCTTGAATTGGTGCTAAAGGCAAAGTTTAGTCTCAAATATGACTTATCTTTATGAATATGTTTAGTGTCATTGGATAGAGTCTTAATCATTTATCCTTCTTTTGGAAGCAGCATTTGCCATCATGTCATTTGCCACAAGCAAAGGAGCTTCTTATCAATTTGTCCTCAGAACAACTTGGTTGCTTTGGCAGCTGGCCAGCTTTGGCAACACATCACAAGGAAAGGACCTTGTTGTGAATAATGCTTTAGCATGTTCTCACTAATCTAGTTAGGTTGAGCCAAAAACATATAGTATAGATCAAGTTCAGCCGGATACTTAAATCTTTGAAATTATTAATCCATTGGATGGACTGCTACAGTGTCGAGAAGTAATAACAGTATGATGATCAAGTCAAGGCAGAAGGTCAGAATCAAATGTTGTTCCTAACCCGCATTGTGGCATTGTAAGGAATCTAAGGAATGTATCAAAGAGGCATAAGTTTTTTAAGACTTGAGAATCACTTCTTTTAAAAATGAATCCAAAAGTTATAATTGACATGTGAATGATGAGGTTTATTATGTTGGTCATGGTGTACACTAACCTAGTAAATTTATATTTAGTAGTCTTTTTCTTCCAACATTTCCTCTTAAGTAGACTAAGGCCATGTAAACACTAGGTAAGCTACACCCATGGGTGCAAGAGGTTGGAAGTAAAAACTAGTATAAGGGTTCAGTTAAAGGAGTTAGTTCCTAAACTAAAGTGTATTAAGAATGTGGGTGAGTTGTAGGCGCATATTTGAATTTTTTACTTTATATAGCATATTCATGTTCTTTAGGTTTATAGGTATTGGTGGTATTCATAAAATTTATGCTTTGTTTCGTCTGTATAAGGTTTTATCAGTGACACTGGATGCGTGGACTGATTCCCAAGTTGATGCTATGGCTGATGTTGGTGGAAACGCATCTGCAAATGTAATATATGAGGCTTTTCTCCCTGAAAATATTAAAAAACCTACACCAGAAGCATCCTTTGAAGAACGTTCCTCTTTCATTAGGTAAGATGCTTTGTGTTTGTTTCTTACAGTTTCCCAATTTTATGTTCAGAAGTATTTGAAATGTTCCTATATGCAGGCAGAAATATGAGCTACAAGAATTTGTCAAGCCTAGCCTACGAATCGCCTCATCTGCCTCTTTGAGCCTTAGCTCATCATTGCGAAATATGTCTTCCAGTAATGACCTGGGACATACAATGGAGGAAAAGCCAGTAGGGAAGATGAGTCATGCCTCTCGCCTTTCTGGACTTGGACATGCTTTGCGGAAAAGCTGGAAAAGAAGAGATTCCGATAGCAAGGAAACAAAAAGAAACCATTCGCTGGTAATATGTTAATATCATAAACCTATATATTTATGTATGTATAAATTTAAGACAATGAACAACATCAATATTCTGTGTAATATAGGTGGGTTTATCTCTTAATCAATTTTTTATAGCATTATTCTGATTCTTCAAATGTCCGTTTTGATTTGACAGGTAGGTATGGTGGAGTTCGTAGGTTTGCTAAAGATCAAAGTTGTCAAAGGCACAAACCTTGCTGTGCGAGATATTGTGTCTAGTGATCCCTACGTTATTCTGACAGTTGGGCACCAAGTCAGTTGTCCTTTGATACTTTATGATATTTTATAGAGCCATGAAAATAATATTAATTTTTTGTTCTTAAAAGCTATTTATTTTATCTTATCGACTGATAAAGGGAAATAGAGTAATGAAACAATTTTATGTCTTTCCTATTATTGTTCTGCAGACAGCAAAGACTAAAGTCATAAACAGCAATCTAAACCCAATATGGAATGAAGAACACATGCTCTCTGTCCCAAATCCAATGCCACCTCTGAAAATTGTAAGCAGCTAGAACTTATAATGTTGGTATCTTGAAGTAAAGTACTTTGGCAAATACTGCTTTGTCATTTGTGTATTTTACAACAAGCTTCTTATCTGCCTATATTGTCACACCAAATTACAAATAAGTCTTCAATAACACGCTTCTCAGACTATGATTTTAACTACATATAATTTTCATGTTCAGTTTGGAATTGTGATGTATAAATTATTAATTTATTTGTTAACATCGCTAATCTTTAACTTGATTTTTTTTAATAGATAAAAGAGGAAATTAGATTAAAATTGAAAAATATGTACATAGTGTAATGTCCCCTTCCCAGCAATAGGCCACTTCGATGCCTGATTAGTCTATCTACCCTTCCGGATAGGCTAATGGCTTCTTTTCGAAGGATGCCAGCCAGTCACAAGGTTACGTGGGCAAATATTTAATATCTGGGCTCTGTTTCTAAAGTCAAATCACTTTATTTTTATAAAGTGATGTTATAAAGTCACTTTATGACTTATTATAAAGTCACTTTATATTTTAAAGTTATCTTATAAAAGTGACTTAAGTGAGTTTTTATCCCACGTCTTAGTTTTGTGTGTTTGCACTCACTTCGAGCTTATAAAAGCAAAAGCTACACCTCGGGAAAAGCACCATGAAATAACATAAATAAAAAAAGTAAAACCTGGTTGCTTTTTGTGACTAGTCTTTTTGAGGACGTAGCCCCTTGAGAAGATTGAGACATTGGACGTAGCCCCAACATCTCAGTAAGAGTGGAATCATTCAGATTTCATACTGGAAATAATCATGTAAGTTCAGAAATCACTGCTGGTTATTGTTCTTAGTTAAGCTTAATAGGAAGATTGTTCATTCTCAGAAGTTGGCATTGTATATCAAGGAAGTTTCATGTTCAGAACAATCCAATGATTGTTCCCGCAGTAAAGGACCCCAGCCTCAATCCTAACAGCAATCACGAACTCAGCATTAGGTCTCAATTTGGCATTCAGCTAGAGGAATGGGTTTTGGAGGGATTATATATTGGTACGCCACCCAGCCGCACTAATGAATATATGCTAAGAGGTCTATGCATTCACTATTGGTTTATACTTTCTCTTTCCCCACTGTGTGGACTGCGAACTGGGACTGCAATAATCTATGTGACGTTAACACCTCTATACTATCGGGTGTATGAGACTTCCATACGGCAGGAGACAACTCGATTCATTACCTTGCGCGGTGGGACCTCTCTTAGTATACAGGAACGCCTATTTATCTAGACACGTTTCCTCTTGCCGATAGTTCCCTTCACTCACGGCACACAATAGGGAGCTCAGGTTGGGGAACGAGCTGGTAGAGCCTCGGTTGTGCATGTAGTATTGGTTTAATGCGCACCTCTAGTCTTGGCTCGCGCGACTCACCACATACGCGTTTGAGCTGACACAGTGCTCACTGGAAGTCACGTCCCATCCCAACGTGAACACTCAACCATATTGAAGTTGCCGCGAACGCATTAGCGAGTGAACTATTGGAGACCGCACCAGTGATACCAGGTAGTCACAACTGGGCAGTGGTAGAGCGGAAGTGAGTATTGTGTACGAGTTATATACTAAACAAGCCGACAGTAGTCGCCGTGCTACCATACGTCACTGTGGAATCGGAACTCAAGCCAAGATGACTGGGTCGCATGCTTCATGACTCAGCGCCCTTAGCATTATCAAACTGTGTTGAGCATTAGAGGTCGGTTGGTACTTGCTGACACTCCCAATATTTAATGTATGAAATGTTGAATGAATTGGGCCTTCTTTACTTGCTGTATACTCATTATTGAATAAGAGTTGTATTCTGCAATGCTGAGGTTGTATGCACATGCTTATTTGCTGGTGAATCTATATATGCCTATGTTCCAAATAACCAAATGCACATCACAACAGTACCAATAAACATTGCACTACATACACTTTGAGATTACTACAGGGGATTGCTTGTTGTACACATAAGAAACATTCTCATAGAGTTGAATATAATATTACCACCAGCACGTGTTTTAACTCCTTCAATATTCAAAACTTATAAAACATATAGTAAGACTGGGTTGGAATATTATAGTGGTATCAGAGCTAGCAATCTTGTCAGCCTAGTGGGTTTATTTACAACTTGGTAATGTTGTCCAGGCATGCATAGTAGACACAAGGAATATAATTTTAAACACAATAAGGCCGAGCAGGGACAACCAAAACCGTCAGTACTAGTTGATATAGAGGCTAGTCATACCGATGCAGACGAGGAAATTGTTTTTGAACAAAGCGCTCGGGGTACAGGCATGGCGGATGAAGATAGAGAAGTTAGGGAAATAATGAGAGCTATTCATGAGGGACAGGATCACATTGCTGATGTGTTACATCAATTCACAAGGTTTATCCAGCAGTTGACAGTGGCACCCAGGAGGCCCCCGAGCTGTCACAGTGGTGGTAGCAGCATCACCCAGAGTGGCGAGAGCAGACACTCGTACTATAGATAGGCCCCTTATGCCTACATTCACAGAGAATAATGTCGAGGAAGAGGTAGCCCGGCCCGAGGTAGCAGCCGGACTTCCTAATAATGTTTTAGCCGCGCACAATGAGTGGGATATGCTACTTGATAGAGTCAAGGCTGACTTGACCTTTGTTCAGTACATGGCATAGAAGAGGGATTTTGGTAGGGCACAACAGGATAGGAGACCCAGGGGCCAGAACATGGATCTAAAACATACGATGAATAAATTGACCCTTCCTACTTTTGATGGCAGCGGTAAGACTTCCGCGAGAGCTTGGATTCACAAGCTAGATACCTTCCTGACCCTAAAACCCATGTCAGAGACAGAGGCGATTGAGTTCGCAACCATGCATTTAGAGGGTGCAGCATATGACTGGTGGCATCATGGCCTTGTCACCCAAAATCATGGGTTGATTGCATCATACGAGATCTTCAGCACTAAATTGATCACTCGCTTTGACTGAAAGGACATTGAGGTCTACTACAGGGAGTTAGCCCAGCTGAGATAGAGTGGGTCATAGGACCACTACATTGATGAGTTTCAAAGGATCTCCATTATGGTTCTGGATATGGCTGAGAAGAGGAAGGTAATGCTATTTATTGAGGGCCTACAGGATAGATTCAGAAGATTGGTTAGAGTCCTCAAGCCGGACACACTGGATGACACTATTAAGTTAGCACATGACTTGGATTCACCATCTTTCATCCTACAGCCACCGAAAAAAACCTTCAAGGGATCATCTTCATTTTAGAAAAATAAAAATTAGAATAAGAGCACACCTCCTAAACTCGACTTTGAGACAAGGAATGAGTTGAGAAGAAAGAAGTTGTGCTTCACATGCAGAGAGCCTTGGGCTCCAGACCACAAGTGTCTTGGAAAAGACAAGATACACTACATTGAGGTGGTTTCAGATGATGAGTGTGAGCAGCAGGAGCAGGGATAACTTTAAGAAACCCCTCCCGAAAAAAAAGCCTAAAATGCTGGCGAATCCAACATCTTGTGGGCAGGAAAATTTTAATATCGAGGGCGATTTTTTTGTTCCATATAGGGAAATAAAATATTATATGTTGGCGATTTTTTTCTTGCCCTAGCAAAAATCATTTTAAATGTGGCGAATTAATGTTTTTTTTCACTGACGGATATATAAATGATGGCTATTTTTTCCCTTGCCAAAAATGAATTAATAATTTCAGAGGCGAATTACTTGTTTTGTAGGAAAATGAATAATAATGGTCTTGGCTAATCTTCAGTGGTAAATTGAAAAATTGTTTAATCTGAAAGTGAAATTTGCACATTTATTGGTAAATTGAAAAATTGTTTAATCTCAAATCGTTGTTCTTCTTAATCTACGACTTTGTAAGGTTGTTTTTGGCATCTTGTTAAGTTGTTTCTCAAATTATGCACTGTTGAAACTTGAAATGTTACTGTTACTCTGCGACTTAGTTAAAAATAGTGAACTGTTAATAATTAACTATTTTCCTTTAATCTGATTGGTTAAAAGTTAACAAATGGAGCTTCAAGGAAAACTAAAGATTAATAGATTATAAGCTTAACAAAGTTAAATATAATTTTGATAATCTATGTGTCAAATTTTTATTTCATACCTATCTTGTCACCTATTCCTAACTTTTTTTTCATTATAAAATCTTTTAAATGATGAAGAATAGTTTATAAACAAGTATCACAATTTTCAATATATGTTAAATTTTAATAATTTATAGATATTATAACTATATTATATTTTAATTTTGAAACTAAATAATAAATATGAATAAAAATAGAGCATTTGCAATTATATTTTTAAATTGTAATTATAACCATATCATATATATATAATATAATTATTTATACTATAATATAATATAATTACAACCATACGATATAATCATAACCATATAATATAATATAATTATATTCATAACGATATGATATAATAAATAATAATAATAATAATAATCATAACAATATAATATAATATAATATAATTATAATATAATATAATTTAACCATATAATATAATATAATATAATACAATTTGAAGACTGATAGATCGACGGCCCGGGATGAATTTCGGGCCGATTTGGGGAATCTTTTCCCATCTGCCCACTTTGCATTCTGTGATTTCTATCTTCTTTCAATATACGTTTTGGATACATTTATTTTAAACATATCGCCAGCTTTTGCATGCTGTTTCTTATTGGCCCACGTTCTTTCGCCATTACTACAACCAAATAATTTTCCCTTGGGTTGGGCGTCGCCAACCATTTTCCGGACGTGTGTCGACCACCAGCCCCGTTTAGCCAACTGTTTCCTACTGTGGGCTTGCATAGGAAGTTGCGTTTCGCCTGCATTTGACATTCCCGCTTGTTAATCCCGCCTAATTCGCCAACCTAGATTGGACTATAAAATATTATTATTCTACACAGTTCGCTCTTTTCTGGTTTGGAGACTGGCATTTCTTATTGCTGCCGAACTTTCAGAGTGCTGAGTGCATTGGCCATTGACTCGTGGACCCTGGTTTTTTTAAAAGGCAAGTGCTTTTTAATTTATTTTTTATGTCAACAGTGGTACTGGACCACTGGTACAGTGGTACTGGTTATTTTTTTAGTTTTACTGTCTAGTGTAATGCTAAGATAGCCTATAGGTTTGCGAATTATATTGGCCCTTGGGTAGTACCGTAGACTGTAGTACCGTAGCAGTAGAACCCATTTTTTGAGAATGAATCATATTATTGTTATTATATGTAGTCTAAGTAGTTGAGTCTTTTGTTCAACAACTAAGTTGATATATTTTTTGCAGCCTTTATTGGTTTGCCATGTCAAATAAGAGGGGTAACAGGGGTTCCGGTAGGATCCCTGAATGCCAAGAGAAGCCACCATTACCAAAACGCAGAACCATAGCAGCATATTTTGGTGGTGGAAATGTTGGCAAGCTACAAGATTCACAAGTTAGATCTCCAGTTGAAAAAGGAGATTCATCACAAGTTGGACCCTCAGACCATATTGAAGTTCAAGTTGGTGAACCTGATATCTCAGTCGAGGACGAACTTGAACACGATTTGGAGGCACTTCCCCTGAGTAGGGAGTCACAAACTGAGATTATAGAGTTGGAGTCGGTCCTGGACCAGTCGGGTGAGAAAACCAAAACTGATTCCATAAATCATGCTCATGCACAAAAGGGGAAAAGAAAATTGGGATCGACGAAAGATCGATCTCGCTGGGATCTGTCCCAAAGGAGTTTTCAGTTAGAATGGGTGGAAAAGTACTGGTTCATTGAACCAGTGCCCAATCCAATTGATGGTGCGCCTCCTACTGAATGCAAATGTAACATTTGCACAGAGATAACAAAGAAGGAGAAGAGGTTGCAGCTTAAAATTGATACCATAGAAAAGCATGTCGGTAAAGTTTACAAGAAGGAAATTATAGATGGAGTTGAAAAATCCGTGCTAACTTGGAAAACAAAGGACAACTGTCTGCATATCAGGAATGCCGAAATATACGAGTTACACCAGCAATTACGGGATAAGCGTTCTGCAGTAAAAGGTTCCATTGAAGATTTCATTGGGAAAGCAACGGAAGTGCAAAATATGGGAAAAGTAGTTCAATTAAGTGTGGTCTTTTATTTATTGAGTAGAGGACATCCTATGACAGACTACCCTTCAATTCCTGCCTTATTGCACTTTTTGAAAACTCAAAACTATCCGAACAGTCACTGGTCAGTAAACAGCGGATGCGAATGGGCTAGATGTCTTGCACAGGTTGAAAAAGAAGATATGAAGGAAAAAATAAATGACTCAAATTTCATTGCATTGTCTCTAGATGAAGTTACAGCAATTGATAATACTTCCTGGGTGTGCATGCATGTTTATACTGTAAACAATCTTTGTCGTCAACCATTTATACTATCTGTTGCTAAATTGAATTGTAGTGCGACAGCTGAAAATTTATATGAATTATTAAAGACTACTCTAATTGAATCTGGAGGTTTGGATAGCATGGAGATTGCCAAAAAGTTGGTGTGTGTTGGAGCAGATGGAGCTTCGGTTATGCAAGGTCATAAAGGTGGTCTTTGCAAAAAGATCAAGGATGATTTGGCACCCTACGCTATTCCCATTCATTGCATGGCCCATCGAATGAATCTAGCTTTTGGAATTGTTAGCAATTTTGGTTGTGTAAGTAAAGTGGAATCTCTAATCAAAGAGATTTACCAATATTTCTGTCGAAGTCCAAAACGAGTCCGGGAATTTCAACACTTTTCTCAAGGACTTACTGATGGGAAGAAGCTTCTTAAAGACAATGATACCAGATGGATCTCTTTGGATGGACCGGCACATCGAGTAATGTCTGAATACCCGTCATTGCTTGGACTAATCCACTCTGTGCGAGACAGATTCCCTCGGCTATATTCAAGCCTAACTAATGTTAAGGTACTCTTAACTTTAGCAGCTATTCTCCCCATGCTACAGGACATGAGAAATATTATAAAAAAGGTTCAACAAAGAGCTATGTACATTGCAGAATATAATAAGCTGCGTAAAATGACATGTAGTAGCCTGGATACTCTGTATCGATTACTACCATTAGATGAATCAAAGTTTGCAAAGTGGATAGAAATCACAGATTTGAACAATCCTGGGAACTTTTTACATATTGGTGCAAACGATGAGGTATATGCCAGGGTACGTGGAGTTGACATACCAATGCAGTACTATGCCCGCGTCAACCCCGACGAAGCAGGAAGTGAAGTTGAATCAGAACCAGAGAAGGTACTTTCACGTGTTACAAGTGAAGACTTCAAGAAGATCAAAGACTCTGTGCTTGACTCTGTCAAGCGAGTTTGCTACAATCTTTCATCAGAAATCAGAGACAGATTCCCTCCAGAGGAACTGCTCGAAGCAATGTCAATTGTTTTTCCACAATATTGGTCTCTAAACTGTGCGACTGATTTTCGAAGAAGGATGACGACTCTGATTCAGCATTTTTGCAAACCTAAAGTAATCAATGGAATCACTATAAATGGAATTTTAGATGAATCTCGACTGAGAGATCAATCATATTCTTTTGCAAACATAATGAGGGAACAATATGCTCTTATGGAGAACCCAAATGAAGAGGGAGCGGTAACAAAGCTTTGGAAAAACCTTGGTGAGAGCAATCAGTTGAGAGAGGCAATACCAGAATATTTCAAGCTTACCGATTTATGTTTGACAATGATATTGGGTTCAGTGGAGGATGAGAGAGTTTTCAGTACTTTGGGCTTCCTGAAGTCAAAGGTTAGAAACAAATTAGACAAAAATTTGGATAATTGTCTGAGGCTCTATAATTCTAGGTATGAGGTAGAAAATTTCCCTTATGACAGGGCTGTCAGCATTTGGAGAAAACGATGTCAAAGAAGAGGGATTGCCAACATTTCAAACCCAAGTGGCAGTGGTAGTGGTGGTGGCAATGGTAGTGGCAGTGGTTCATATCCTGATATTGGAAGCAATGAAGATGATGTTGACTTTGGCATGCATAGTGAGTCTGACGCTCACAGTGAATCTGAAGAAAACACAACGAACAATCAAATGTTGTATGCAATAAATGAGGAGGATTCTGATGATAGTGATGCTGAGCCGGTCCAGGCGGAATGGCAACTATAGCAGCTTCTCAACCTCAAGTTCTAACTTCTGTGAGTCAAGTAGTAGGCTAGAAGTAGTAGCTCTGATCTAAGACTCTATCTACTAATTTATTATGTTTGTAGAAGTCAATTTATAGCCTTCATTCACAGTTTCACTGTCCTTTTATAGATGCTTAAATATTTTTTTTGAACATGTTGATAATACAAACTTACATGTTGAGATTTTTATTGATTGTATTTTTGTAACATGTTGAGATTTTCATTGATTCTAGTTTCTTTAAGAAATTGTAACATAATGCATTTAACAGAATAAGCTCTATTTAAAAAAAATTGTATTATAATTTATAATTATAAATCAGCCTGTAACATAATACATTTAACAATTGTCAATTACAAACAATTATAAATCAGCCTGTAACATAATACATTTAATAATATTATTTTTATTTATAATTATTTATTATATAATAGAACATATAATATAATTATTTATACTATAATATAATTATAGCCATATGATATAATCATAACCATATAATTATTAATAAAATATAAATATAACCATGTAACAGTAATACAATCTGATAGATCGACGACCCGTCACCAGATTTATTATTATTATAAAAATAATATTATTTTTATTTATAATTATTTATTATATAATAGAACATATAATATAATTATTTATACTATAATATAATTATAGCCATATGATATAATCATAGCCATATAATTATTAATAAAATATAAATATAACCATGTAACAGTAATACAATCTGATAGATCGACGGCCCGGGATGAATTTCGGGCCGATTTGGGGAATCTTTTCCCATCTGCCCAGATTCATCCGGAATCGTGACACACAGTAATACAATCTGATAGATCGACGGCCCGGGATGAATTTCGGGCCGATTTGGGGAATCTTTTCCCATCTGCCCAGATTCATCCGGAATCGTGACATGTGTCACGATTCCGGATGAATCTGGGCAGATGGGAAAAGATTCCCCAAATCGGCCCGAAATTCATCCCGGGCCGTTGATCTATCAGTCTTCAGATTGTATTATATTATATTATATTATATGGTTAAATTATATTATATTATAATTATATTATATTATATTATATTGTTATGATTATTATTATTATTATTATTTATTATATCATATCGTTATGAATATAATTATATTATATTATATGGTTATGATTATATCGTATGGTTGTAATTATATTATATTATAGTATAAATAATTATATTATATATATATGATATGGTTATAATTACAATTTAAAAATATAATTGCAAATGCTCTATTTTTATTCATATTTATTATTTAGTTTCAAAATTAAAATATAATATAGTTATAATATCTATAAATTATTAAAATTTAACATATATTGAAAATTGTGATACTTGTTTATAAACTATTCTTCATCATTTAAAAGATTTTATAATGAAAAAAAAGTTAGGAATAGGTGACAAGATAGGTATGAAATAAAAATTTGACACATAGATTATCAAAATTATATTTAACTTTGTTAAGCTTATAATCTATTAATCTTTAGTTTTCCTTGAAGCTCCATTTGTTAACTTTTAACCAATCAGATTAAAGGAAAATAGTTAATTATTAACAGTTCACTGTTTTTAACTGAGTCGCAGACTAACAGTAACATTTCAAGTTTCAACAGTGCATAATTTGAGAAACAACTTAACAAGATGCCAAAAACAACCTTACAAAGTCGTAGATTAAGAAGAACAACGATTTGAGATTAAACAATTTTTCAGTTTACCAATAAATGTGCAAATTTCGCTTTCAGATTAAACAATTTTTCAATTTACCACTGAAGATTAGCCAAGACCATTATTATTCATTTTCCTACAAAACAAGTAATTCGCCTCTGAAATTATTAATTCATTTTTGGCAAGGGAAAAAATAGCCATCATTTATATATCCGTCAGTGAAAAAAAACATTAATTCGCCACATTTAAAATGATTTTTGCTAGGGCAAGAAAAAAATCGCCAACATATAATATTTTATTTCCCTATATGGAACAAAAAAATCGCCCTCGATATTAAAATTTTCCTGCCCACAAGATGTTGGATTCGCTAGCATTTTAGGCTTTTTTTTCGGGAGGGGTTTCTTAAAGTTATCCATGGCAAAGGGAAGCTCGAGAGAGAGTGGTTCCTGAGAGTGCGGTACGAGACGAGCTTTCAGTGCCACTAGCAGTGTACAATTTACTTGGACAAATCCCTCGACTATTGGCCCGAAATTTGGTACACGTGGAGGAAAGAGAGGAGACTGGAAGGGAGAGGAGGAGACAACAAGTACTCCACCAGTCGGCTGAAAGGACACGGGAAGTGGGGGAGCGTGATATACCAAGACAAGGAGGGATTAAAATAATTCATACCCTTGCTTCCAAATAAGTACCCCAAACGACGACCGGAAGAAGAAACTGAGGGAGAAGCTGCGAGGTGAATCCTAGGGTTACGCCAAGAGGAAGAGAGGCATCGCTATTGGAGAGGCCTGGCCAAGCAATCTCGGAGTGCAAGACAGACTGACGAAAAGCTTATTGAACACACAATAAAGGGTCTAGCCAAATTAGCCATTTTAGAAACCTCGGGAAGGAGGGAAGCATCCTGAAACTCCGGCACGCTAGGAACAACCACGAAGTGGGCAAGAAGAATTGCAAGGGGAAATAGAGAGTACTAGCGTAGGAGGAGGGAGCACTCCAGCAATCCCGACAGGAAGCACCCTGGCAAGAGGAAGTATCCCGGCAGGAAGTGCCTCGGTAGGAGGGAGCATCCCGACAGTCTCGGTAGGAACCGCCCCGGTAGGAGGAAGTGTCCTAACAGGAAGCGTCCCAACAGGAAGCATCCCAGTAGGAGGAAGCATCTCGGAAGGAAGCGTTCCGGCAGGAGGGAGTGTCCTGGCAGGAAGCGCTCCGGTAGGAGGGAGCGTCCCGACAGGAAGCGCTCCGGCAGGAGGGGGTGTCCCGGTAGGAGGGAAGATAATGGTAGGAGTTAAGCAAAAACTTCCCAGATTCACTGGAGATGGGTTGGAAGACCCTGCATGACACTGTAAAACGTGCATCACCATATGGCAGGCCAATGGAGAAAACGATGCAGATCAATGGTTACAAGCCTTTCTGGCCACCCTGAGAGGGATAGCTATTGATTGGTACACAGACTTGGAGGCCGGTCAGAGAAGCACCTGGAAAGACCTTTGTACTGCATTCGAGGAGGAATTCAGACTCTTACGGGATAATGATGAGATAGTTATAGAAATCTATAACACCAGGCAAGGGAAAAATGAGTCCGTCAGAAGTTATACTAGGAAATTCAAAGAATTGGTAGGGAAGTTGAATAACAAACCTGCCGACGAGTTGAAAAAAAGATGGTTTATTGAAGGACTAACCCCATTGCTGAAGCGGAAAATGAAGATAGTGCCACCACCATCTTTTAAAGAAGCATGCACCCGGGCTATGGACACAGAAAATGAGAATAAAACTTCCAAGGCTAAACAACAAGGAAGCAGAAGTGAAAGTTCAGAAGAAAGTGGGGATGAATCTAAAACCATCCAAGCCCTAAGGAAAGACATGATGCGGCTAATGAAGGAAGTAGCAGGAAGCAAGGAGGAAAAGAAAGAGGGTAGGGACCTCTGGTGCACAAATTGTGGGAAGGAGGGCCATACAAAAGGGACATGTCCGCGCAAAGCGTTCTATGACATCTGCTAGGTGTTAGGACACACAATCAAAGAATGCCCTTACAACTTGAAGGCAAGAAGTGCCCAAGTATTCTTCACACAAGGAGAACAATCCACACCACCCGTTACACCCCCACGTAACACTAATACGGAAGCATCACCAGGAGGGTATAGGAACAATAGAAGGGGAAGCAATAACAACAGTAATAACAACACACCTCGGAGGGCAATCTAGTACGATTCTAAAGGAAGACCCATGATCCAATGTAGGCGATGTAATCAATGGGGACACTTCGCCCGAGATTGCCAGGACGGGGGAGGGAATGAAGGAATGATGTGTAAATGGTGTGGACTAGGCAACCATGATGATGCGAATTGCCCTAAACAAAAGGGGGCAAACAGGTTGGACATTGCAGACTCTGAGCGGGAAGTATTGGCTCAGAAAAAGAAAGATTTCAAGAAGCCACAAAAGACATTAGGTATAGTACAGACGAAAGGAGGGAAAGTACGGCTAAAACCCCAAACAAGGGGCTAGTTCCGAACATCATGAAACAAGTGTTGGAGACTACCATCCCGGTAAAAATCATGGACCTGTTGGAGACTGTACCGCAGCTTCGGGTAGCCATAACACAAGGAATGAGGAATCAAGAGGAAAGTCTCAGGAGGGAAGAGAAAATAGAGAAACAAGAAGAGGAGATAGGGGAGAAAAAGGGTACCCTATTCACCATTGGGACAGGAAGGACACCTGCAATAGTGGAAATGGAGATAATGGGATGTAAACTGTCTAACACTATTGTGGATGGAGGGTCTGGTGTGAACGTTTTACCTGAAGAGACTTGGAAGGCGCTAGGAAAACCCACACACTGGCCACCCACATTCCAATTAGTGGGAGCAAACCAACACGAAATCAAGCCGGTAGGAACCTTGGTGGGACAAAAGGTAATAATTGGTACACAAGAGTTCTTCCTTGACTTTGTGGTGATTACCTTGGAAAAGAAGGGGTACGACACCTTGCTCGGGAGGGGTTGGCTGATTGCAACCAAGGCCACCCACAACTGGAAAAGAAACACCCTATCTATAGAGGTAGATGGGAGAAAATATGTAATAGATTTGAGAAACCAGTGTGTGAGTCGGGATCTGGCATCTGACTCAGAAGAAGCAGAAGCAGATGATGAAGGAGTACTCCGATTGGGAGCATGCTCTGAAGATGAAACTAGCTCCCTCAATGGGCTATTTCATTGGCAGATGGGAGACTATGAGGTCTTCCAGCCAGAATGCAATATGCTTCAAATTCAAGAGACAAAGGAAAGTTACCCGGAAGGATATAAGGAATATAAGGAGGGTACGACAACCATCAATGAGAAGCCTGCACACATATTTGAAGAAAGGGTGGAATACAAGGAAGCCAAATTGCAAACTGTTGACCTTGGAGGAAAGGATGAACGCAAGGAAATCCTAATAGGAGATGATTGGGATCCCATACTGAAGACAACAGCCTTCAAAATTTTCTTGGAGTACAAGGATGTATTTGCATGGACATACAAGGACTTAAAAAGAGTTCCACCTGAATTGTGCGTCCACCGAATACCATTAATACCAGGTGCTCAGCCTGTGCGTAGACGACCATATCGGATGAACAAGAACTATGCTGCAAAGGTGTAGGAGGAAATCACAAAGATGTTGCAGGCGGGGATCATATTCAAGGTACAAACCAATGATTGGGTGTCCCCCATAGTCATATCTTTGAAGAAGGATGGTGTGGAGATCCGGATATGCGTGGACTTCAAGTGCTTGAATGCGGTAATTATAAAGGATCCCTTCCCATCCCCTTTACAGATAGTATCCTTGAAGAGGTAGCTGGCAATGAAATATACTCCTTTATGGACGGGTTTTCAAGCTATAACCAAATCAGCATTGCTGAGGAGGACAAGCTGAAGACCACTTTTGTGGTGGAAGATGGGGTGTATGCCTATAATAGAATGCCATTTGGGTTGTGCAATGCACCAGCCACCTTCCAAAGAATCATATTACATATATTTTAGGGTATGTCTGTGGGCAATTTTAGAGCTTTCCTCGAAGACTGGTCGGTTTATAGCGGGAAGGAACACCACCTTAAGATCTTGGGTGAGTGTATGGATAGATGCAGAAGAGCCAGATTAGCCCCGAATCCAAAGAAATGTAGATTCATGATACCTCAAGGAAGACTCCTGGGCCATATAGTATGCAAGGAGGGCCTGAAAACAGACCCCGACAAAATCAAGGTAATATTAGAAATGGAAGCTCCATCAGACGTCATAGGGGTGAAGTCTTTCCTTGGACATGTGGGGTACTACAAAAGGTTCATAAAAGGATTTGCAGGAGTGTCTCTACCATTAGAAAAGCTTACTAGGAAAGGGGAAAAGTTCTGCTGGGAGAAGGATTAGGAGGAGGCATTCCAAGAACTAAAGAAGAGACTTGTACAGGCTCCGATACTCATATATCCAGATTGGGACAGAGAATTCCACGTCCATGTGGATGCTTCCAACTATGCAATAGGAGCTACCCTGACTCAAAAGGGAAAGGAAGGACTGGACCATCCAGTGTACTTCGCCAGCCGGCTGCTCTCCAAAGCAGAATGGATCTACAATACCACTGAGCAGGAAGCTCTAGGTATGGTTTATGCAGTATAGAAATTTAGACATTACTTACTCGCCACTCCCTTTAAATTTTTTGTGGATCATCAAGCACTCATGTATCTTGTGAATAAACCTATAATCCAAGGAAGAGTAAGTAGATGGCTAATCCTCTTGCAAGAATTTACGTTCAAGATCATCGTCCGGCCTGGGAAAAATCACATAATTGCAAATCAATTATCCAGAATCAAGTCCAGAGAAGCTACAGGAAGCGGAATAAATGAGGATTTTCCTGATGCCCATCTATTTCGAATTGCTGTATTACTCAAATGGTACAAGGAGATAGGCCAGTACCTGTCAACGGCTACCTTTCCTGAAGAAATGAGTATACAAGAAAGGAGGAAGATTGCACTCAAGAGCGGGACATTCCAGTTGATTGAGGGATTGCTATACAAAAAGGGACCAGATGGGATCCTAAGAAGATGTGTGATGGAAGAGGAGATCTCAGGAGTCTTGAGGGAATCTCACGAAGGACTAGTAGGGGTTCATATGGGAAGTGATGCAAGAGCACAGAAGGTATTATTGGCAGGCCTATGGTGGCCTACGTTGTATGTGGACGCTAGAGAATGGGTCCTGAGTTGTGATACATGTCAAAGGGTAGGGAAACCCTTGAAAAGAGATTTTATGCCACTGTTTCCATCGCAACCGCAAGAGTTGTTCGAGCGGTGGGGCCTAGATTTTGTGGGACCTCTTCCTGTGAGCAATAACCACAGATGTAGGTACATAGTGGTAGCGACGCAGTACCTCACAAAATGGGCAGAGGCAAGAGCAGTTCCAAACAACACAGCTCGAAGTACTGCCAAATTCCTCTATGAACACATAGTGACAAGGTTTGGGATATCGTTGCAACTCACAAGCGACAGGGGGGTGCACTTTGTGAATGAGACTATCAGGGCAATGACAAGTGAGTATAAAATTTTTCACTCCTCCAGTCCATACTACCCAAGAGCTAACGGTCAAGCTGAGTCAACCAATAAAATATTAGTAACAATCTTATACAAGACTTGTGGAGTTGAAAAGGGAGATTGGGCAGAGCGATTGCCGACAGTACTGTGGGCCTACAAAACAACTTACAAAGCCACCACTGGGCAAACACCATTTCACTTAATGTATGGGCAGGAGGCGGTGATGCCTATGGAATTTGGAGTACCTAGCCTGAGAATAGCAGTGGAACACAGATTGGGAGAAACGAAAAGCTTAAAGGAAAGGTTGAATGCCTTGATAAAGCTCGATGAAAAAGGAACACTAGCCCAATGGGCCACCCAGGTGGCACAGGATCGACGAAAATTTTGGCATGATAAGCACCTCAAGAGGATGAATTTTAGGCCTGGCCAGTTAGTACTTAGGTACAATGGAAAAAATGCTATCAAACCAGGGAAGTTCAAAATATGTTGGCTGGGACAGTTTAAAGTTATGGAAGTCAAAGATAATGGGGCCATAAAATTATCCACACTGGATAATAATCCTATAAAGGACTTAGTAAATGGATCAAAATTAAGACCCTATACTTAGAAAAAGGAAAGCATCCCGACCTATCACTTGGAAATAAGAGAAGGAATAAAAGAAGAGGCTAAAAAGGATGTTAAGTGGGAAATAATAGAACCAAACCCTAACAGCCAGGAAGGTTATAAAAGACTCCAACAAGGAAGCATAACTCATTCCACGTTGCACGAAGTAGAGAGGAGCTTTCAAACACAGCAGAGCACCCACGCCTAGGAAGTCATTTTCCGTACACTGTATGGACGGGAGGAAGGAAGATCCTTATGCCATAGTGTCGTACAAGGTAAGTAGAAGGAGCCGTACGAACTTGAGAACCAGCATACAGACAAGAGTACCGAGCCGTACAACACAGTTGAGTGTCATACACCGTACGGGCTGGAGTACGGAAACCACGAACTAGAAGGCCGTACAGAAAGGCTGACTGCCATACGTAGGGGTGCCGTACAGGAGCAGGGTCATATGAGGAGTATCGTACCTGCCGTACACAAGCAAGGCCATACGAGGGAGAGGCAGGGCCGTACGGGGAGTGCCATACCTGCCATACACGAGCAGGGTCATACGAGGGAGAAGCAAGGCCGTACGTGGAGTGCAGTACCTGCCATACACAAACAAGGTCGTACGGAGGAGAAGCAGAGGTACGGAAGAGGGAAAGAAAGCCGTCAGTAGGGCCGTATGAACGCTAAGGAGGATAGCCGTACAAGTGAATTAGGCCGTACGCATGCAATAAGTCGTACACTGGTACACAGGCCGTATGGAGGAAGGGAATCAAAATAGTACGACGAAGGGAAAAATAGCGGGAAAGAAAAGAAAAATGGTTGGTGTAGAAGAAATTTTAAAAACACACAACTGGTGATCAAAAGCTATAAGATGGTGAAAATTAGTGTGGGTAATCCGAGCAAAGGAAAGATCATTGACTACAAACAGAAAAATCAAGTCCTGCAAGTGAAAAAGGGGAAGAAGATGACCACCCAGAAGAGCAAAAAGAATGTCCCTGAGAAAACTACGACTACGAATATCAGTTTTGAAAGCATAATAGGAAGTGAATGTTGTGCCTGGTGGGAGAATGCGGAGGAGAAGCACATCCTAAAAGAGGCATTGCACAAGGCAGAGGTAGAAAAAATTATTTTTATGCCCATCTTTGATCTCAAAGAATTTGAGTCTATATTGCAGACTATGGTGGAAGGCTATGACAGAAAGGCCCACAAATCCGTTATCAGGTACGCTCAGCAAGATGTAACTATTTCCTACTCGGCCAAGGAAATAAGCAAGGTATTTGGAATACCTGACCGAGGGCAGGAAATCACAAAAGCCCTAAAAACACCTATGGCCATGGAGGAGAAGAAGTGGCTAGAGCTAGTCTGTAAGAAGAACCTCACCAAGTAGGAATGGAACGATATTCTAAGCAAAAAGAACAGCAGGGGTCTAAAAAAGATTTTCATAGCTAATGTAGAGTGGAGATGCATTATAGACTTGGTGAAGAGCAAACTTACTGTTGGAAGCCGCACATCGGATATTGCCATCTGGATGTTGCCAGTAGTTGATGGGCTAAATAAAGGACAAATATACAACTGGGCACAATTCTTGTTAGAGAGGTTACGGGAATTTATGGAATTGAAACATAAAGCATTCTATATGCCTCACCATGCAATAGCCTTGTTTCTGGAAGTAGTTCGCCTGCAGGTAGCGGTAGAGCACAGAGGACCACTGATTCCAACGAGTAGGGTGGAACCCTACAAACCAACCATGTCATATTGGTTCCACTTGGACACCATGGGGACAGGACTAGGTGGGGGAGAACCACGAACAAAGAAACTCAGACAAGAAGTAGTGAAGGATATCTTTGTGGAAGAATCTTCCAGCCAGGAGGAAGTAGGAGAGGACAGTGGGGAAGATGATACATCTTCAGACTCCCAGGAGGAGGAAATCTGCCTTGGCCATCTGAAGGGTACACCGTGAGAGGTTACTTTTTTGCCACCAGGGGAAGGGCCATTGCTAGGAGGGGTACTCGAGTATGCAGAGATTCACCAAACCACTAGCACCATCACAGAGAGAGGAAGTACCATGATGAGTACGGAGGAAGAAGGGAAAATACAGGAGAAAGTTCTCAAATGGGGAGCCACAAGACTTTCCTTGCCTGGCATGGCTAATCTGATTCCGGCAGAACAACAGGCGCAAACCAAGATCATAGACCTCCAAGGAGGGCAAGCAAGTAGCCACAAGATAAGACTCCATACCTCACAAGGTATTGAAGTAACCCAACCAGTCACTTTGGTGGTACAGGTCGATGGGAAAAGGGACTCAGAGGGTACAGAGGGACAAACAGATACACAAGGGAAGGATGCAGAAGAAGATAAAATTTTGGAAGAGGCAGATAGAATGTTGGAGGAAGTGGGAATGGTACTTCCACCTTCACCACCACCTAGCGAGGCCAGAGAGGAGGACACAACAGGAACCCAAAATCAATCTCTGGGTGAGGCTGCCACCACATTGGAAGATAGGGCAGCAAGGTTCCTTAAGGAGTTGGTAGCTATGGAGCAGGCTACGAGGGAAATCATGAAGCATGCCAAGAGCCAGGATGGGGAAGCCATAGTTGAAGCAGCAAAGTCCTTGGAAGCTTTCGTGAAAGGAGCTTGGGAAATAGATTGGAGGTTACTTCAGGAGGGAGGATACACAAGAAGAGAAATTGCTGAAATATGGATAACAACAGGCATCATACCACACGAATAGGGGCAGGCACCACTCATACACACTCTGGCAGAGATAGAAGGGGGCCTTTAGGAAGACCTATTTGGAGCTCCAACAGGAAAGGGAGCTGACTAGTGGTATGAAGGAGTGGGCAAAGGAAAAGGCTGCATGGCAGAAGGAACGAGTGGACCTGGAAGAGAAAGCAGCACAAGCGGAAACAAAGAGGATGGATGCCTTGTGGGTTCTCCAGGGAGTCTGGGCCAAGCAGAAGCTAGCAGAACGGGATCTGTCACGCATCCGGGAACAAGCTTCGAATCCAGGGACGTCTTCACAACCCAATTCCGGAGCTTAATTTTGTTGTTAGCAATATTGTCGTATGGAAGGCGACTATTTTTTTGGGGGGGATAAATGTAGTATGAATAAAGTAATGTTGTATTACTTCTAGTTATGACTTGTCCAGAGGGTAGTTAGGAGCGAGGAGGTGCATCCGTTGGTTTTCCCAACCAACCGACTATCTTATAAACACTTTGGTCTTTGATGTAAGGTTGTTGGTTTTTGGGGTATCAATAAAAAAGATAGCATTTCCTCGCCATTCTAGTATTCTGGTACTTTGGTATTGGTATGGTGTTCTGGTATTATGTTGTTTGACATTGATGTTTAATATATTGTTCGTACTATTGATACTAAGTTCCATTCTGTACCTTATGCTTGTATAACCATTCTACAATATGGTTTACCTTCGCCTACAGCCTTACATGCAGAGTTTGTTGAAGAAGAGTGGGTCAAAGAAACATTCAGAGGGCACAAAATCAGCGAAAGATGTATGTTGATCGACACAGGACAGAGCGGAGTTTTGAGGCAGGGGATATGGTTTACCTTCGCCTATAGCCTTACATGCAGAGTTTGCTGAAGAAGAGTGGATCAAAGAAACTCAAGCCTAGGTTTTATGGTCCTTATCGCATCTTGAAGAGAGTTGGCGAGGTGGCTTACGAGCTAGAGCTTTCGTCAGATAGCAGGATCCACAATGTTTTTCACGTATCTTGCCTCAAGAAGGCAATTGGACAGCATGTAGTGGTTTTAGATGGATTACCCCCATTGGATGAGAAGGGTAAATTAGTTTTGGTATCGGCTAAGGTTCTTGAGATCAAGGTTCTTGAGATCAGAGAGAGGAAACTGCGGAACAGGGCTGTCCGTGAGTACTTGATTCAGTGGAAGGACTTACCGTACGAGGATGCCATATGGGAGGGTGAGTCTATTCTGTAGCACCCAGTATTGAGATTGCTTGAGGGAAAGCAATCCCGGGAAGGGAGGACTGTAATGTCCCCTTCCCAGTAGTAGGCCATTTCAATGCTTGATTAGTCTATCTACCCATCCGGATAGGCTAATGGCTTCTTTTTGGAGGATGCCAGCCAGTCACAAGATTACGTGGGCAAATATTTAATATTTGGGCTCTGTTTCTAAAATCAAATCACTTTATTTTATAAAGTGATGTTATAAAGTCACTTTATGACTTATTATAAAGTCACTTCATATTTTAAAGTTATCTTATAAAAGTGACTTAAGTGAGTTTTTATCCCACATGTCTTAGTTTTGTGTGTTTGCACTCACTTCGAGCTTATAAAAGCAAAAGGTACACCTCGGGAAAAGCACCATGAAATAACATAAACAAGAAAAGTAAAACCTAGTTGCTTTTTGTGACTGGTCTTTTTGAGGACGTAGCCCCTTGAGAAGATTGAGACGTTGGAAGTAGCCCCAACATCTCAGTAAGAGTGGAATCATTTAGATTTCATACTGGAAATAATCGTGTAAGTTCAAAAATCACTGCTGGTTATTGTTCTTAGTTAAGCTTAATAGGAAGATTGTTCATTCTCAGATGTTGGCATTGTATATCAAGGAAGTTTCATGTTTAGAACAATCCAGTGATTGCTCACACAGTAAAGGACCCCAGCCTCAGTCCTAACAGTAGTCATGAACTCGGCATTAAGTTTTTGTTACAACTAGTGGTTGTCGTTGCACCAAAAGATTAACCTGTTAATGCCCGATACAACCACTAAACTTATAAAAGACATAGGATGCGATTAAGCCATGTCGCGAATCCCCCGAGGGGAGTGCTGACCATTTTTCCAACAATCTCCCCCTCAACATTACTCGAGGGGATTCAAACCTATGACCAAGCTCTGATACCACTTGTTACAAGTAGTGGTTGTCGTTGCACCAAAAGATCGACCTGTTAATGCCCAATACAACCACTAGGCTTATAGAAGGCACATGAGGTGGTTAAGCCATGTCGCGAATCTCGAGGGGAGCGTTGACCATTTTTCCAACATTCTCAATCTGGCATTCAGCTATGGGAATGGGTTTTGGAGGGATTATATACTGGTACGCCACCTAGCCGCATTGATGAATATATGCTAAGAGGTCTATGCATTCACTATTGGTTTATACTTTCTCTTTCCCCACTGCGTGGACTGCGAACTGGACTGTAGTATTTTATGTGACGTTAACACTTGTATACTATCGGGTGTATAAGACTTCCACACGGCAGGAGACAACTCGGTTCCTTACCTTGCGTGGGACCTCTCTCAGTATATAGGGAAGCCAATTTATCTAGATGCATTTCCTCTTGCTGACAATTCCCTTCACTCATGGCACATAGCAGGGAGCTTGGGTTGGGGAACGAGCTGGTAGAGCCTTGGCTGTGTGCGTAGTATTGGTTTACCTTTGGTCTTGGCTCGCGCGACTCACCACATGTGTTTGAGCTGACACAGTGCTCACTGAAAGTCACATCCCATCCCAACGTGAACACTCAACCATACCGAAGTTGCTGCGAATGCATTAGCGGGTGAACTGTTGGAGACCGCACCAATGATACCAGGTAGTCACGACTGGGCAATGGTAGAGTGGAAGTGAGTATTGTGTACAGGTTATAGACTAAACAAGCCGCCAACAATCTCCGCACTACCATACATCACTGTGAAACCGAAAATCAAGCCAAGATGACTGGTTCATGTGCTTCATGACTCAGCGCCCCCAACATTATCAAACCGTGTTGAGCACTAGAGGTCGGTTGGTACTTGCTGACACTCCCAATATTTAATGTATGAAATGTTGAATGAATTGGGCCTTCTTTACTTGCTGTATACTCATTATTTAATAAGAGTTGTATTCTACAATGCGGAGGTTGGATGCACATACTTATTTGCTGGTGAATCTATATATGCCTATGTTGCAAATAACCAAATGCACATCACAACAGTAGCAATAAACATTGCACTACATACACTTTGAGATTACTACAGGGGATTGCTTGTTGTACACATAAGAAGCATTCTCACAGAGTTGAATATAATATTACCACCAGCACGTGTTTTAACTCCTTCAATATTCAGAACTTATAAAACATACAGTAAGACTGGGTTGGAATATTACACATAACCCCATCCATGATATGGACATGATTCAGGGGCTTTTGGCAGTTCTAGTGCAGTAATTACAATTCAAGAGCCGGCAAAAATCAAAATACCAAAATAATTTGTTAATAAAGAGACAAAAGAAACCTAAAGAACTAAAATAAGACACTCTAATTCTACCAACTTAAGCATCAACATGAAAAAGATAGAGCAACTTCAACTTTGAAGTTACATTCTCTAAAACTTATGTATAAACCCTGACATAGACCTCATATCGATCTAAACTTGAGTATATCTTTAACTTGGCTTACAAAGCAGTCACTATCTGCTATATTTTTTAACAAGAGCATCCTTGTAATATATAAGGATACATTAATGGACTCTTCAAATCTTAAGAATAGACACAAAACTATTAGAATGAGCCTCCATGGGGATTTGAACAGGTTCATGAATAGAGTGAGGTTAGTTTTAAGGAGATTGATCGGGGAAGGAAGATTTATGCTTTACCTTCGAGTTGGAGCAGCATGGGAGAGTCAAAGAACCCGCATCATCATGCAAAATAGGATCAAGCAGGTCCCTGCTCCCATCACCTTGGCAGTTAGTGTTATATTTGTGAGAGTTCTGGAAGGAAAGAGAGATAGAAGAGAGGATTCTGAACTAGGGATCAGGCACATGAGTGTGTTGAGGGAGAGGAAATTCTGCATGGGAAGGAAGAAGATGTTGGCTTCCACATTTTTTTGTAAAACCATCAGATAACAGTAAGAAAGCTATGGAAAGGACCAGTGAACCATGCACCAAGAGAAGTAACAATGCCTGAGAAGCCAAGACCAGGAAGGTGACTTAAAGCTTGGAGAAAGTGTTGCATATCAATTTCCAAATGCACAGCCCCATAAATAGATAAGAGAAATAAATATTCCTATAAACACCTCTAGAAAGAAGGTCAAAGCTGATAAGAAAGGCAAACCATGCACAAGGGAAGGAAGTTTGAGACCCACCATATAAAAGGATGCCAGAAGGATCAAGATAAACACAAATGATACAACAGTCCAAAAGAAACCACCACCATAAGCGAAATATATATTCCCATAAACACCTCTAGAAAGAAGGTCAAAGCTGATAAGAAAGGCAAACCATGCACAAGGGAAGGAAATTTGAGACCGACCATATAAAAGGATGCTAGAATGATTAAGATAAACACAAATGATACAACAGTCCAAAAGAAACCACCACCTTAGATGTAGAAGAGGATAAGATAAAAATGTAGCAGGAAAGAGTCCAGAACAGGAGAAGGAAGAGGAAACCAGCAAAACCAAGGGAGGATAGAGAAGAAGACTAGAGAGAGAGCACCGCCAAAAACAAGGGAAAGGGAAGGTGGCAATCTAGTAAAGTACCAAAAAGACTTCCTTTTGCTCTTTATCCTCATCAATGTTTTTTTTTAAATAATGGAAAGTTTCCTAGTACTCAATACATTTGCCATCCTGGAAGAGAAAATGGAATTCTCAGTGAGACTAAGATTAGCTAACAAATCGGCCACATGATTCCCTTTTCATTTAGTGTGGAAAACACTATTGTCATTAAACTTATCTACAAGGTCCTTAGCTTAAGATAGGAGATCTTGAAGCCTCCAATGAATGATATTTCTGCCTTTCATACCATTGATTATGGTAAAAGAATCTCCTCCCACAAATCCAATGGTTAACTGTTGAGCCCCTAATTTGACATTGAACACCAAATTTCAGTTCTGCAATGTTTTTAGAATTGACTCTAGTAAAGAAGGTGCCAAGGACCTTCACCTTGGATTTCTAAGAAGAGTGCTCGCACTAGTGATTCTTGGAATATTCTTTCCAGCTTTGTCAAAATTCATCTTGATCCGACCCCTTGGGAGGAGGTACCAAGAAAAAGGTTCCTCTTTGTTTTGTATCCTTAGTGGGGATTGTATCATAGTACTTTCAATGCTCAAGCCAAAATTTCAAAATATCCATGTTTGTAGGATTTTCTTATTCATTTTGACTATTTTCTAGATAGTGCAATTACAAGACAAACTACAATCATTTCCCTCCGAAGCTGATTTTGACTTTGCTTACATAGTGCAATTAGAAGACAAACTGCAACCATTTCCCTCAAAAGCTTATTTTGACTTTGCTTCTTGCCAGTAAAGACTGTTATTTATCTCCAACGATATCTTCCATGCAATGTTACCTAGCACATCTTGGAGGATATTGAGAGCTATAAGGCAATGCCATGACTCAAAATGGTTTATAGAAGATTTGTTCATAGCGCATTTCAGATGATAATATTTCAATAAATTATCCTAGATACCTCTAGCATAATCATAATGAAGAATAAGGTAATTATTTTCCTCTTCCTGAATCAAGCAAAGAGGACATCAGCTTGGGCTTGTGAAACTTTTCTTTTTAATTTGCTCCCAAGTAAGAGTCTTGGCATGATAGACCAACTAGAGAAAAATATAGCTGAAGGCTAGGTCTTAGAGATCCATATCTTTCCCTATGAAAAGATTGGAAGCAGGTTTTCCCATAGAATCATGGTCAATCACCAATTTCACAATGCCCTCTTTAACAATATAGTTTCCACTGTACTTGAAAACCTCAGACTTAGCATGGAAGAGAAGCCCAAAATTATGGATTTGGACAGCTATAGTTTCTTTCCTCATTCCCGTGAGATTGCAGCCTTGACACATGGATTTAGCAATGAAGAGGAGTCCATCAGCATTGGCACCCAAGGTACAAAGACTAAGCATGAAGTTTACAATGAAAGGATGCTGTGACAATTGAAGATTTGACACAAAGGTATCACAGTGATTGTGAGTCTTATAACAGTAGTGATGCAGCCCATCTTTCTCAAGATATTGCAGCCTTTGGCCAAGATGAAATCAATGATATGCAACCTACAATTGATGGTACACAATGTGCAAGCATGAGACATGATGATGTGAATGATACAATTCATCATAAGTCTGATTTTGTGCACTTTGGAGTAGCTGATATAAAACGTTGCCAAAGGTTGAATGAAGATTGGTTATGTAGAGCTACCCAAGCAAAGAAGCTTGTTGACCGAGCAAGACAACATCTTCGAAGGATCGAAAAGAGATGCAATCAGTTAGATCATACAAGTGAACAAAGGGAACCAGATCTTAGATCTTTATTTCTTCCAAGGGAAGAAGGGGACAACAAAGGTATCTTGAAGAGGGAGTATAACTTTGATTCTCTGAGCTTGATCAACAATTCTCTTTCATCTCGTAAGTCAAACTTTTAACTTTGGTTTGAGAACATTCAAGATGGGATGATCAAGTGTGAAGTTGTTCCTTCCCTACCTAGAGTTGGTGAGACATTTGGTTGCATACATGGTGGACCAGCCACTAAAAGCTTGTCTTTGTTGAGAAGCAGAAACATCTTCCATTCATCAGTGGACTTTTCACCTCTCTCATATGATAGGGCAGTGATGTATGGATTATTCTAGTGAATTTTTTTGAATCCCCCCAAAAAGCTTCAAAATTTAGTGGCTCCAAACCCTATTTTTCCTTTTATGGATTGATTGATTTTTGAGATTTATGAGCTCATTTGTGGTCCATTTTGCACTAGGATGCACCATATGAAAATTCTTAAATGTAACTCTTAAAAAAGAGGGAAAGGAACTCAAATCTAGAGCTTTAATACCATGTCAGAGTTGTTGATCAATGACATAGTAGCCCAAGTAATCATCTACCACCAAAAGAAACTTCCATGCAAGAGAGAAGCAATGGAAATAGCATAAAACTTAAACATCAAGTTTCTCAATGAAATTTCATTTAAATAGCATCATATCAGACCTAATATAGGTTTGATACAATTACAACAGCAGATTAATGCCTCAGATTTGAAGTTTATTACAAATCAAAATGGACAAACACATACCCGAAAGCAAGGATAAAAGCCCAATATTAAGAAGGTACAACTATCTCAAATGGTGACCAAAATGATTGATAACAGGAGAAAATGTTCTTCGAAGATCTGATATAAAGTGCTGACCTTCAAAAATTGTAATAATTACCAACTAGCAACATAAAATTATTTCAGTCCATAAACCCCTGTTAAAACACCATGAAAATGATGCCAAAGGGATGTCATAGATGTGCCATGATCAGATCTGCAAATATCTTTAACTTCTATGAACACTCAAAACCCTAGCTTCCAAAGATATGTGAAAATCAGCAAATAACAAACCCTGAAAGCTGTAGACTTGCAAATAAATGAGATTTCCAGCTCCTTCTCAATGCCAAATACTTGCAATAAGCTCAATGCGAATTTTGGAATGAATCCACCTAATAGACTGAATGGGTTTTCATCCGCACAACCGAGAAACTCCAAGGGTTTCCGTCCTCAGATTTCTTGTAAATGAAAACCAAAGCTCTCAAGCTTCTTGGAGAGAAATTAAACAAACCAAGTATATCAATTGACTTCCTCAAATCCCCTTTTATAATCCTTTCATGAAGTTTCTAGAAACCCTATTTAAAATTTCCACTTTTTTATAGTTTAATATTTAACTTCATATGGGAAAGAATAATAAAGTGACCCCTTCCAATAATTTCTTTATTAATATAGGGTCACTTTAATATCCTTATAACTCCATAAGTTGACACCCCATTTAGCATAATAATTAAATACTTTATATTCCCTTTAATGCACATTTGACCTGTTTTATCCCCTTTAATCATAAAGATATTTAATTTAATTAATTATATTAAGGTCAATGCTAGATTAGATTTCAATTAATTAAATTAAATCATTGAACTCCATTAAATGTCAAATATCAAACCAACAACTAATCCTACGAACTTTTTCGAATATAACCGTGGTGCCCTTTGACCATCCAAATGCCTTACCATAGATAGTATGGACCCAAATGTCCAAGTGACTAACTAAAAATAGTGTGTATAAATGGAGCTTGAAAGGCCTCTAGAAGGCAAACAACAAATAAACTGATGCATTGAGATGGATAGTACTGAAATAGATGCCCAAAAGGTCAGCTAAATAACACCGAATCGCCCTCAAAAGCCCCCCTAATCACCACATTAGCCTATGGGGACCACTAATAATAGGCTAATCTCTGAAAATAAATGATGCTTAGGAAGGCCCAAAAATGGGGACATTACAATACACATGGGTACAAACTAGGGCCATGGTGGAGATTTCTTTTAAAGAATTAAATCCCACATACTAGTATTTTATAAATAGACCAGCATTCTGGAAGAAATAGGATCCTCCACCAAAGTGACTATCCCTATTAGATTCACTTCCATTTGACACAAAATTGAAGTTCATTTTCCTCTTTAGTTTTCTAATTCCTTCTTGTCCAATAGTGTATATAGACCCTCCAGTGAGAGTTAATTCCCAAGAAATCTACAATTCAAACTTCTAGCTTGTTAAGAGTGTAGATGATATTTTTGAATTCTAGTGCAACCAAATTAATGATTCGGGATTCATCTAGAGCCTGCATGCATGGATTAGATCATCTCTTTCCTTGTTCTATCTTCAACTCTTGCCAATAGCCAGAGCAACATCAATATCCTTCTCCAGGGAGGAAGATCTTAATTGCACCACGATAGAATACTCTAGTGGCCAGAAAATGATGCAAGAATGCCGAAGATTAAAGTTCATCCGACTGACCAGAAAATTCACCTAACCCCCTAACAGAAGTCATTATAACAATTCTGAAGGTCATTAGATACATCAGTCAAAAAAATTGAACATCATATCAATGTGATTATACTTAAACAAACTTCTTAGCTGGTTCGTTCACTAGCAATTTTTTAGTGGCCTCTGTTTGACTCTAGCGATGCTGTGAAATCAGTACTAAGTATCCCTGGAACTGATATTGTTGTTTAAAACTTTATTGTGCTTCTTTTGATGTTGAATACAAATAACCATGTGGGCAATACAAATTTGCATCCCCACGTTTGCATATTTTTGGTTATATAGCATACAAAGTAATGAGGAGAAAAGTTGTACCCTACTTAGGTTCTGAAAATACAATTTTAAATGTTCTTTGGCCGTATGGAAATAAAATCCTCATCTCTTAGCAGTAAGGTTTCACTTGATAAGAGTACTGCCCTAAAATTAAAATCCTATTTTAAGTGCTTATTTGATCCTATGGGGGTCAGTCGATGAAGTATCCCCTAAAGGATATTGTTCAATTTTTCCTCTATCCCTTCAACATGTCAGATATCTACTTATTCCCAAGTGACTGCAAGTTGCAGTAGAGAGGATCACATGATCGATTATGGAAGGTGTCGACCATTGTAAATAAAAAAGAAGAAGTTTGGATATACCTTACAAGTCTGGCTTGGGACGTTCAAAATCTTAATCTCAATGGATAGGAGGATAAGAGTTATTATTTATTAGTCCCTAGCCCTTCTAAGCATTTCATCAAACAGTTTACTTGTTTGCAAGTTAAGAGTTTGAGTTTGCAATTTGATGGTATATACAGCTAGTTGAAGATTTCAAAGCAAGAAACATATAGAACCATAATTGAAGTGAAATAAATGCACATATCCTGAACTGAAACTTTAAAGTTTATGTTCAGTGTTTTCTAAACTGAGCATGAAAGTTATATTCTTAATGAAGCCATACAAAGGAGGAGAATATATCAAATCCAGACCTGTTTACACAGCAGTTCAGATAACAGCAAATTGTGACTTAAATACATTTACTAACAGCACGCAGAAACTCAATCAGAGAGTATTGCAACATAGAACAGGTGTGATTACCAGTAATCTCTAGGAAAGCCGATGGCCAAGTCTCCCTATGTAGCTGCGGTAGAAAACTTTGATCCTGGAGACAACCAAATTCTTCCGAAATTCACCACCGTAATCAGGCAATTCTAGCATATATAATTAGCTGTTGTTTCTCCGATGGTAGTGACAAAACAATTGCTTCTCCATACGAATCTGTCCCAGGCCAGACTCCTTGACTTCCAGCGATTGCTGAATGCAGTCTTCAATCAGCTAAGGTGATATTCGAATTGTGCCCGAGTCTAAAGTGCCTTGTGGAAGCAAACATCGATGCCCAACAAGATTTCACACACCATCCAGGTGCACGCCAGCCAATGTTCCCTAGCAGCACAGAAACAACACAAACTCCTGACCACGTTAGATGGAGATGGCGCACCAGTCTGCTTTTCCTTTGTAATGTTCGGCAAGATTATTAGTATTATTGGCGTGGGTTTTTAAGCCGATGAAATTATTAAACTTTATCACTTACGGCAGTTCTCAACCTAATACTTGAATGCCAACTTTAGAAAGCCAAAGATGGTAAATATAATTATTTAATTGCTTTGACCCGGTAATTATAAAAATATAGAGTTCCGCAGAGATATTTCTTAATTTATAGTCAGACGCCCAAGTATATCTGTCCACATTTAAATATTAAAATTCTTCAGATTTTAGTCTTCACGGCAATATGAAGACTCGTCGACTTAATAATATTTGCCAATCCTTGTGATAGCTTGAGTGACTAATTAAAAGCCACACCTAAAATCGGGCAATTATTTCTTTTGGCCCTTACAACATTTAATTCTCAACATCTAATAAATTAATTTCTAACAATGTCAGCGCCAATAACCTTCAAAATATATTATATTGTGGCTTGTCCATGCATTCGTAGAGTGCAGCTATATTTTCACAACAATGTTGTATCCGTGCGATAATCACAATTTCAATCCACATTCAATGTATCTTCAACATATTATTAGAAACTTCCTTTCTACATTACTTTTGCATCAATAATAATTTCTATTTTTAAATCTCCAATTCCGTCCACATGAAAGATTTGATCCCACTAAATATCTTTCCAAAAAAATAAAGCAAAGGACTAGTTAAATAATCGAATTAAATCCACTTGGGACTCCTAAGGTTGAGGCACCTTAATCCCAACATTCTCCCACTTGACGAAGACTTTACAAGAGTCACTAGAAACACCAAGATTTACATTGTTTAGAGACACCCAATAAAGAACACATCATCATTGCCATAGTTGGAAAACTCGCCAAGATCTGAAAAATAAATTCGAGAAAAACTTGGCAAAAAATTTGGGAATTGAAAAAATTGCTTAAATTTAATTAGAAATGCATTTTCTTTTTGCAAAATTGAATGAGAAGATCCATCCAATGAGTCAAGTAATGAGAACACAAAAGAAACAAGCCGCATCTAGATATATTTAAACACAAAGTGGGTACAAAATTGCATTCTCATGAGGAATGCTAATGGTTGGAAGCAAAATAGTAAATAGTTTTTGTGAAACTAAAAATAAATACATCATTACAATTACATCTTCCTCTTCCTAGCTCTACTAACAAATAAGGGAAAGGTAGAAGTCGAACTAGAGGGTCTAGTCCTAGAAGCCTACACTGGGTGTTATTGTGCCTCCTCGCTTGGTATTTGTGATGATGCGTGTGGCTCGCTCTCCATCCTGAATGTAGCTCCTCCTGGCACTGTCAATGACTCCTCATCCAACTCATCCTCATCCTCCTTAATGTCATCCAATGTGAGACCAAATCCACCCCCTTCTCCTCCATAGCATGCCTTTTCAAATCAGTGACATCATCCTCTATAAACAATGAAGGTTGCTCCTGTGATGTCCAATCACTGTAAGGATCTATATCGTCCAAATCAATTGGATCAGCTGCTGCTTCCTGTGCCTTTCTTATGCACAAGGTCGTTGAGGCATTCTTGGGCTAACTTGTTTCTCTTCTTCGTGTGGATGGCCTCAAATACGCTCCAATTGTGCTCACAATTGGATGTGCTTTTACAAGGCTGGCATAAGATTCTGAGGGAATTTTTTTTGAGATGTGGGGTATTTTCACCCCAACTTTGCCACCAAGCATGTGCAAAATACAATATTGAAAAGTTAGAAAGCAAAGAAAAAAGCAAAAACATAATTTATCAATTACTTTAGACCTCAAAATCCAAATGGCAAATGTTTTACATGGGGTTTGAGTGCCTCTTCCTCTCTTTGCCAGCTCTGAAGAGAATAGATTACCCTTTGCTTCCACATAGCTTTGGGTTCGACCGCAACAAGGTCTCTCTCCACCTCAGTTATCATCCTTTGAATGCATACATTGAGGCCCTCCATGACCTCTCCATTAGGATCTAAATAAGAATCATCGAACTTGAAACGGGGTTGAGGAAGTACCCTGCAACATGAATGGGTCGATGGAACTAATTGTTCCACCTCCTATCAATAATTTCCTAAATGGGATCAAATTTGAGTCTATCCCCCGTGTAGTAATTTTTTATAAACTCTTAAGCCCTATCCATGGCCTCAAAAGGATATCCCATTGGGGTTTGATCCCCATCTACCAAGCGAAAAATTCTAACTAAGGGCTTGGGCACCTACAATTGAAAAATACAAATTACAAAAAGATTAATTAATGAAGTTAGTAGGTTACAAATTAATAATGAGAGACTTGAATAAAAAATAATTAAAAATTCAAGTTTTGAAGTTACCTTCATAATCTCTGTAGCCATTTGTGCAAAATGGTTGTCGAAGACTATTGTTGTGACAACCTCTCCTTCAGCCTTCGTTGAATAAGGTGAGTCTAGCCATGCTTGACTCACAAACATTTGTTTCAAAGAAGCCATTGCACCAATAATGCTTTGCAACGTCAAGAAAATCATTGCAAACCTTGTGACACTGAATCTCACCAAATCTCTCCCATGAGTGTGCTCTCTCATCAAATGTAGAACCCAAGGTTGATTGTAGATATATTTTGTGATCTACCTTGCATTTTCCACAACTGGAGTCACCCAATCAAGTTTTCCTATCCTCCAAAAAAAGTCAAGGACATGTGCTGCACAAGGTGTCCAAAAAAGAGGGGTGCTTTTCTTGGAGGATTCTACGTGCTGCCACATATGTTGCTGCATTGTCTGTGATGATTTGAACCACATTCTCTATTCTCACCTCCATGACAATGTTCTCCAACATTAATGCCAATGTTTGTGCATTTTTCACTTTATTGGAGGCATCAACTGATTTCAAGAACAACACATTGTCCTTGCAAGCAACCAAAAAATTAATAATAGTCCAGTTTTTACCATCTGTCCACCCATCGGAAATAATGGTGCAGCCATATTTTCCCCATTCTTTTTTTTGGTCTTCCACCACTTCTTTTTCCCTATCAACTGCATTTGTGAGCAACCTACAAGAACAAAGTTAAATTAGGTCTTAGTATACAATTTTGATGTAATAAACAAGAAAACTAATTAAAATTTAAAAATGAAATCAAGTGGACTATTTACTAACCTCCCACCCAAATCCTTGCGAGAAGGGGCCTTGTACCCTTTTCCTGAAATTGTCATTGCGGTCACCAAATTGAACAAATAAGGACTCTCTGCCACTTTCAATGGGATGTTGTTGAAGTACCAAAAATCAGCAGCAACAATGTTTGTTTTCTCATATGCCTCCTTATTCCATCCAGTGGCCTCTAATGATGGTTGTGCTCCAAGCATGTTCCTATGCACAAAAATAATTGCCTATAGGATGTGTCCCTAATGGTGATGTAGCAATAGGCACTCTACTAGAGAAAGCAAAAGCGGTAAAGGAGGGGGTGCTCATTTTGCGGATACGCGGGCCACAACAAGAGCCCACTATGCTTTGAAGTGTCGCTTCTTCAATGTAAGTTGGAGCACCTTGAGATTCAGCTATGGCTTCCCTCATAGCTAATTTTGCACTCTCCCTTTGCAATTTTTTCTGTTCCTCAACTGCAAGTATGACATTAACAAATGTTTTTATCTCATTTGTGGTTTTATCACATTTCCTAGTAGCATGCTTGTCAATGCTTGCAAGATGGTATTTGAGGCAGTTTATGCCTCCATGAATTAGTTTCTCACATTTTATGCAAATCACCATCCCATTCTCTGGTCCTTCATAGGCATACCTCCATTTCTTATCTCTAGCACCTTTAGGATGGGTGCGTATAAATCTAGATGGGCATGGTTCTAGTGGCCAATCATTCTCTGAATTTGCCATGTTAAATTAATGGTTAATTTCTGACCTACACATAGAAAGTGAAAAGACAAAATAAATATTTTAGTTCAACAATTAAGCAAATTATCTAGATTAATTTCAATTTTTTAAACATCATTCAAAGTTGAAAAAAAAACTAAAACTACTAGGATTTGATTTTTTATTTTAAAACTAGATATCTTCAAAAAAATAGTGAAAGATTCAACAAAGCTTGTCAAGGATAGTGTTAAATCTTGTTCTAATGATTCAAAATCATTCATAAGTAGTCAAAATCATTCTTAGCTACTTAGGAATGATTTTGTATTCATTTAGATGCAACAAAAAATGAATAGAATGTTTTAAAAGAACATAAAAACAAAATTAAAAAACCTACCTGGGAATGTGATTTCTCTTCAAAAACTGCTTGAAATCCACTCGAATCCGCTTCTAATCGATTGCAATCAGCTACCAAGGGCTTAGAAACCTATTTTCTCCTCTCATTGCCAAACACAAGCAATAAAATGTAAAAAATGACTGCAAACTACCATTTTTTTTCTTTAAATTCAGGTATTTTCCTACGGCTGAGTACTTAGCTTGGACTCGCTGAGTTTTTGTAGAAAACTTGGCGAGTTTTCCTAGTGAGTAAAACTCAAAAAAACTTGCCCAACAGAAAAACTTTGCGAGTTTTTAGAACTCGCAGAGTATCCTATGAGTCTGCCATCTATGATCACTACCATCCATGAAACCGCATAGATCCCAGTGATATCAAAAGCTACAGGTAACTGCCACCACTCCATTGCGCTCATGAGCTATACAGAAGCATCATCAACATCAACTTCAAAGATCGTACCAAAACACAACTACAAAGTAATTCTCCAAAAATAAAAAATAAAACACTAGTTAGAACAACAATCCAACAAACTGCTCACATTCAATTGATAAACTCATGCGCCTGGAAATAGCTCCTAGAGCAAATGTTAATCCATCCAATCACCCATACCTCGAAGGTATACAACATTAGTAAACTCATGCCACCATAACCAACCCGTAAATTGATGGTCCCAACCGATGCTAAGAGGGGAGGGGTAAATCAGCACCCACTAAAATTTTAGTACTAAATTTGATATACTCTAACCAAAACTGTAAGCAGAATAGATTCTATCACAGAAATAGAAATCACACAAACAAACAGTAAACAACACTAGATTTATCACTTGGAAACCAAAATCGGGAGAAAACCACAATGTGACGAAATCTCACAAATTTTGCACTCTTTTGAAGTGCGCCCTATAAGGAGCCTTCCCTGTTAAAGGATTACAAACACACTATTGAATGCGACCCGGTTAAGGGATTTAAGTAATAAGGTTTGTTAGAACCTGCCTGGTTAAACGACTTAAAACACCTACACAGATGTCACTCGGTTAAGGGATTTAATACAAGGGACCTGTTAATGTCCACCCAAAATATTGAGATTTTGCTATTGCAATTGTCAGAGAGCAATAGAGGTTTTGATTTTTTAAGAATGGCTTTGCTGAGCTTGATAAGATCGATGTTCTTCTTCAATTGAGAATCATCACCGGTTACTATAGGTATGTTCTCCTTGGCTGTTGTGCTTCCTTGCACACACTTCTTTTCTTCTTCTCTTCACCTTTGTAGCTTCTCAGCATACAGGTTCACTTTTTTTCTTTGGTAGAATGAAGGCAAACAATATTCTTCACAAGCTGAGGAATATATAGGCTTCTTGCCCTTTCTGCTTTTTACATGCCCGACCTGTTTAATGATCACCTTCGGATCCATCACCCAGTGAAGTCTTAGTTTACCGAGGAAACATTTGATGCATGCCATGTGCTTTTTTTGCATTATGAAGGAAACGACAGATGCGAGTTGAAAGCTTTCCTTCACAAGAGATTTCTTCATGTTTTAATGCCATAAACTTAGGCATTAAATCCTTCAATCGCACCTTGCACCAATATTCTTGATAACACAAAGTCATCCGGATTTTGTGCAACAAATCCCAGTCAAAGAGTCACACAAGTGTTTATCAACTGTGACTTCCCCGGTTCATCAGTCTTGATGACATCTTCACTGGTCGGTTTTTATCCTTAGGCTGTGCACAAGTAAAAAAACTTTCACCTGTCACCATTCCTTTCTTTGTTTGTACCAGTTGAATCATCGATCCTAGTAAAACACTTACCGGTTGAAACATTGATTACCAGTTGGCCTCTTCCTGCTCACTACATGTCACCGGTCTCCAAACCAGTTCCAAACCAGTCTTTCCCTTTGCACCAATTGTACCACTCCTTGGTTTATGATTGAACTCAGAAGGCACCCCTGTTTTCCAATCAATGACAATACCTCTTTACCATGTACCGGTTACATCCTTAGCGGTTAACGCCAACATAAACAACAACCTCGAGCTCCATGTGCAAACTAGTCGATGAAGACCAAACACATATAGGAACTCCCATTGCATGGGTAATGTCAAATCTAAAAGATCAATGGCACACAGAGTCTTCCAGTCACAACACAGAAAGTGTTACCATGAAGTACCAAAGACCATCCACAAGGACCAACTCCATTTTCTCTATCTTCACCATCCTTTGAACCACGAGTACTTCTCTCCTAAACCTTAACAACTACAAGACTTCCACTCGTCAAAGGATCAATCTTCTTCAGCCAATTCCTTTAGGGCCCATTTGGGTGTTGGAATACCAAATGCCAACATGTTTCATAAGGATAAACAAAAAGCAAGGAAATAAATTAAAAATTAAAACAACCTTAAGAGAGAAACCCCAAAGACAACAAAACGAGAAAATATAAAATAACAGAAAGAAATAAATAACTGTACAAATAAGAGGCATATAAAATACAACACAAATTAAATCCAAAATAGAGGTGAATAAAAACAAATAAAGAGGAACAAAAAAGGAAATAAACCTAACTACCCCAGGAAGCAAATGAAGAAAGACATAAACGAAATAAACAATAAAAGAGACTAAAATATTAAAAAATAAACAAAATCAATGACAAGAAAAGAAAATAAATAAATTAAAAAATTAAACCTACAAAATAAAGGAAAAAATATACCAAAACGAGAAATACAACGAATAAATATAAATCCTTCAAACATTTCTGCTATTAAATTAATTCAAATTCCTTAATTATATACAATGAGTCTACTATCCTAACCTTCTGCTGATTTTATTAACATATTTAATATAGTCTATAATGCCCTGCTTGCTTCCTATTCTACTGTTAACAATTACTATCAATAAATAAATGCTATACTTGAAGCTGCTATCAGAGTCTGCAACAAAATCTTTCCAACATATGTGTACAATCTTTGTTACACTCTATTTACAATCAAAGCACAATTAATGATTTCAGATTCTATGTTGCTTCTATTGTTACTAACTGCATCCAAATATGTGATTCCTTCATATTGATCTAAATTTGATTTGTCATGTCATTTTGCTATGACATTCAATTTGGCTTTCCTTCCTCAATTGCAATTTGTTTGTTAGGAATCCCAATATTGAGTCCAAAAGTGATTTCAACTTTCACTCTAGGGTATCGGGTTCTAAGAGCATTATTGTGTATTAATGACTCAATCCCTATCAATCATTTATTTGTTTGAGATTTTGACCGTTTGCGCCAAGTTTTGCCAATTTGTCTTCCTTCCCATTCCCTTCCCTATAAATGTGATTGATTGTGGCATTTTAAAAAAGTTTCAATAATTCCAATGCTTTATCCAAAAGTTATTTCAGCCTCCAATTTGAGGTATGTCCAGTCTTGAGAGCATTGATGGTTATAGAAGAATTCCCTTCAATCTCTACCTTATTAAATCCTAATTCCTTGCAGAGTTCCAATCCCTCCAACATTGCTTTGAATTCTGCAATATTATTCGTGATTTGGCATATTTTTTCCATCCCATGAATGAATAACACAGCTAGTTCCTGAGGCACCTGGGTTGCCTCTCGAGGCCGCATTGAAATTGAGTTTAACCCATTCTTGTCTTGGTGGCTTCCATATGCATCGATTTCTTTTCATTTTATCATCTCAACTAGAATATTTTGCTTCTTTTCTATTGAAGACTCTTCTTCTTGAGTTTACTATTTCAACTATAGAAGTCTCTAATTTATTGATCCATTGCTCCCATTCTAATTTTCTCCCTTGAAATATCCTACAATTCCTCTCTTTCCATATTTCCCATATCATCGAAGAGGGGGATATTATCCTAGAATATAGTCTTGGTCATCCTTTAAATAATGTCATGATGTCATTGGGTAGTGTTGAATACCATGCTAACTTGGCGCATAACTATTTCCACACTTTTTGTGCCCATGGGCATCCAATAAATATGATTAATAGATTCTTCATTATTTTTACATAAAACACACATTCATAGGCCTTGGAATCCTACTTTCCTAAATCACTTTGGTGTTAAAATGTTTCCTTGCAAAGCTGCCCAAGAAAAGGTCTACTTTTGGAAGACAAAGCTATTCCAACAGAGATTTGTAGGAATATCTGTCTTTTGAAAACATGGCTTTTACACCATGGTTTTGTATCCATCTTTTGAATTGTACTATCTTGATTTAGCCCCATTTCAGATTATTTCATCTTCACCTTCTCTAAACAAGAGTTGGATTCAATCCTCAACTAGCAAGTCCAAATCTTCGAGTCTTCCAACACCATCTAAGGGAATCATTTTGATTCAAAATAACATAGTCTAACAAACTGACCCCATAGTCTTTCACATTTTTCTTTGATCCTATTGGTGTCCATATTAATAATTGTTGGATTGTTGAACAGGCTGAATAATTGAGAGGGGGGGGGGGGTGTGAATCAGTTATTCACAAACACTTTCTAAAACTTTTACTTTGCCGGTAAACTTACAAACCATACAAATGATAATAACTGTTATATCAATATTAACTTTTTTTGTACCGGTAACCACATCAAGCAATTATAACAAATATAAACATGAAAGCACAAAAACCACCAACACAAAGAATACAAACTATCACACTCGATCAACTTGTCAAAAGATTTACCCCAGTCCGAAGACTAAATCTGCTGGTCATAATCTTCTGTATTAGCAAGGATGCCAGCAACATGCTTCAATCGGACCTCAATCATGTCCTTTACTAACCAAAACATCTTTATCTGGTCTTCCCTCTGTCTCTGTAACAACGACTTTGCCTTAAGCTCACCAACTCTAATCCTTTGTTTTCCATCCTTGTCCTTAAAGACATCATATGTCTTTCATAGCTCATTCAATTCCTTCTCAATCACTTCATTCCTTTCTCTGAAATTGTCTACAACGGTAGACCACCGAAGACAGTACTTGTATATATTTGCAATTTCCTTCAAACAATCCTTTGTTTCACTGATAACTCTAGTAAGTTTATGCTTTGCATTCGTAAATTTCTTTTCAAGAGATCTCTTTACCACACCAAAATCTGCACCATACTATAATAAATTGTTTTCAATGTCATTGACTAATTCAGTTGGTAACATACTAGACACACTACATATTGTGATCCTTTTACTGATCAAGTGATCAATTAGCAACTCCATCACCGAAGTCTTGTTCACTGATGAACAGTCTGTCCACATTTCACTAATTATGTCATAATCACCATCTTCCAGCAAAGTTTGGACCTCACCAAAATCTGCAAAATCAGATTCTATTGAAGAAGCCACATCTTTCTCCACCTCTTCTTCCTCTTTTTCTTCTTTTTATTCCGCTTCCTCATCTTCCTTAGCTTCATCTTCTTCATCCTTCGAAATGTTAACAATTTTCTTCCCTTTTTCACTATTCTTCTCTTCTTAGGTTTTGGAGAGGAACCACTGACAACAACTTCCAATCTCTTATGACCCAAGGAGGAGACCTCCTCACTAAGACTTACCAACACTGCATCAAAAATGACTAAACCAGTACAAACATTCATCTACAATGAAATGAAGTGCACTTTGCAAGCATCTGCACAATTTTCTAGAGACCTTGGATGTCTGTAAATTTGTTGACTGACAAGGATGTTTGTCCTCCAGTCCACATTCTCTTTACCAGGTAATGATCTCATGAAATAAAATGCTAAACGCTTCACTATTGAACCAGATCTAAATGCATAACCTTCCTCAACAGTCATCTTCACATTCTTAAGAAAATTCTCTAACAACATCTAGCATAAATCAAATTGAACATTCTCCCTAATCATCTTATGAGCAATATAAACAACCCCAACCTAAGTTTAACCATCACGATTTCGAAATTGAATTTTATGAAATGCCATAGGCAACATATCTCACCACTAGATCAACAATGATATTTATCTGGAATGCACGTTGATCACGATCAATAGTAGTCAACTTCACCTCATCGTAACTGATTGATTTCTTTCCTGGTACATCTCCAATGCTGCGCAATCCTGTAATATCTTCAATTGATTTCTTTGTCACCTTATAGGGCTTATCCAACATTAGGTTTCCATCTTGAAATCGACTTAGCAAAAATATAATGAATTCCTTATTGACGCACTAGGGGAATTATCCCCATATATCCAAACCTAAATTTCGTATTCTCTGCAATTCTTCCGCAAACAATCCATTCTCCATCTACTTGATTTTGCAATGATCAATCTCCTCAAACTTAGCCTTCTTCAACATTCTTGATATGACTGCACCGGTACCACTAATGACCAATTGAGATTCCATAATTGCTCACAAATTTCTGCTCAAGCACTTTCTGCAAATTCTCAAATTTTTCTTCCTACTACAATACCAAATGATTTCAAAATTCCATTCTTAAAGCCACGAACCATCATGTTTGATTTTCCGGCCCAAAATTAAGTATCGGTGACGCAATCCAGCTATACTGCACACATTAATCAATTGCAACTATTATCTGTCCATCCATCATACCAGAGACAAGCTAGTTGCTACTTGTATCACCTTACAGCAGGGGAAGTGTGTGATTTAGCATTTTAATACTCCCCCAAAGCCAAAGCATTCGACTCAGTTATCAATAGAGTTAGTACGATGATCCAATACCACAAGGTTCTCTACATTAGCAACATTTCTTCCAAGTCATATTAGTCTTCTGAGATTCACTTGAAATCGAAACATTATTACCATATTACCATTCTTAGTATTCACCGGAGCATCACCAGATCTGCATGTGTTAGCATAATGACCATTCTGACTACATCTGAAACAATTAACATTTCTTCTACCAAATCTCATCTACTGAATTCTAGATCTGCATTGACTAGCCTTGTGACCATAGTTGTGACATACATAGCAATTCCCATTAAAGATATTATTCACTGCACTCTTCTTATCCTGATTTGAAACTTGACTTTTGCACTGACTTGCTTTATGACCAAACTTATGAAAACTAAAGAATTGAACCTTTCGTTCCTTTCTCATCTTACAATCAACTGCCTTATGACCAAGATTCTTGCAAATGTGACAATGTCTGTTAAAAAGATAAGTACCATTGAGCATTTTGCTGTCTTACCGGAGGCCTTCTTGTAAATCTATTTTGATTCTTGATCTTGCTTGTCACTTCATCTTTTGCTTCATCTTCAATCACCCTCTCTTTGCTTTTGTTCTTCTGATTTGAACATTCACCAGTAAACCCTAATCCTTCTTTATCTTTGTGACTCTTCTACATGGCTAATAATTGATCCAAAATTGTTCTCTCACATACATTTGCTTCAGATCTCAGCTTTTTCAATTCCTGATCCAGCCTCTCATTTTCATTTGACTGCATTCTGATGATATTCTTGAGGATCTCAGATTTCTTCCATTCCTCCATTACAATTTTCAGCTCTTCCTCGATCTTTTTAATGCCTTTCATTTTATGCTTCAACCCATCTCTGATGAATTCCACAATGATTTCCTTGTCATTCAGCATCTTCTCCAAGTCTGGTACCTTTTCTTTTGATTCCTTTACTTCTTGTTCCAGGTCAACTATTTTTTCTTTTGATTCCTTCAATTCATGACTGACTTTCTTATGCCTTGCTTGGAACTTCTGGATCTCATCCCTCAGCTTTGTGATACATGCATTTGCTTCTTCAAGTTCTCTTTCAGCTCCTCATTCTCTAATTCAGTACTCTTAATGCCGCTCTTCATGATTTGCCAATGTTCATCAGCACAGTATCCTCTTTCCATTTGTTCAAACAACCAAGATCTCCCTCAAGTGGTTAAGCTCTATTTGCAAGGGACCAAGCTTTGATACCAATTGTCGAACAGATCGAATAACTAAGAGGGGGGGTGGTGAATTAGTTATTCACAAACACTTTCTAAAACTTTTACTCGTACCCACACCCCTGGAATGCATATCGGGTACGGTATATGTACCGAAGTACCCAATACATGTACCCAAGTACCGAGTACTTAGTAGGTACTTAGCGGACAGCATCATAGCTAAGGACCTTGATTAAGATTTCTTATTTTTGTTTTGGTTTTTTGTGTGCATATCATCTTGTTGTTTATCAAGTTTAATTCAATACGTAATCAATTTGAAACTTGATACAATATTGATTAATAGTAAACTTTATCATTCTTCAAGTCACAAGTTTATCATTTGCAATGTCATTGTTATATGATTTGTGATCTTCTTGTTCATGTTTAAAGTTTGCCTTCTCCACTATGCATCTAACATTTAGCATATATTATTATTACAAACTATAATATCCTACGACAGTCTCAACTAAGAATTTCTTGATTACCACTGGCTGGGAGCTATGTAATCTACTGATTCTGACTTGTTAAAAATCACGACGATCATGCAACTTCTAACCCACTGTGCAGCCGTGTCGTGTTTGGTTTTTCATACAGCTCTCATCACAAGGTTAGTGTTGACGGTTGTACGTTTAGAATTTTTATAATGTGAATACTTCAATAATACAATCAACGTATATGTGTTTCCAAACATAAATAATCTCAAACAAAGGCAGTTTCAACACTGTGGATTAAGACACTAACCGTGTATGTATTTCAATATTATTAATATCCAGCAATGACAGATAAACTCAATGAATATCAACCCAACAACGTATTCATGCACAAAATGATAATATTTATTAAAATATTTTGAGGTCACAACTCCATATGTACCTCGACATGCACTAGTTATGAAATACGGGTGAGAGGTGACTGCAAAAGCTCGGACGCTGTTGCCATTGGTAATGACAATGTTGAGGCTCCCAAAGGGAGTTTGTATGTGCCATTTTCCCTTACGCAGAGACCACGACCTTTCCCACACCGATCACACGTGTTTCTGGTAATGTTACTTCCCAGCTGCGAGCACTAGAAGTTCCCAGCCTTGCCAAATGGTGTGGTCTTTGCGCCCAGGTGAGCCCACAAACCACGTTGCGCGTGTGCCAAGAGAATGAGAAGTCGTGCTAAGTCAATAAGACTGCAGGCGACGGTATTTCTTGCCATAACAAGAGTTACTAGCCGGTGGTCATCATGCCACTAGACTGTAACTGGCAGCCCGAACTTGATAGAGGATGCACCCATCTCTCAACGCTGGTAGTTGCGTATTTGTTTGATGCCAATCATCAATATAGTTCGGAATCCAACCTTTGCTGGAACTATTGTTTTCCTTCCTGTCGTGGGCAACAGTTTGGTTCTAATCGAGCTTCAATAACAATTGCAGGGATTGTAGCTTATAGACCTCTCTTTCCTATCACTGTATTCTCAGACTTGAAATCGAACCACCTTTTCAAATGTCTAATTTTCTCTGTAAATACTGTTGCAACTGAAAATGCTTTCTTCTTAGCAATGTGCTTGATGCTCAATTGTGAAATCTATGTGATTCCACCAATTGAAGAGATGTTGGGGTTCATCCAATCTCTTCACAATTTCCAAAGGGTTTGCATCCTCGAAAATAACCAGTCACAAATGCAACTAGATTTTACTTTTCTTGTTTTTAATATCTTGTGATGCGTTTCCCAAGGCATACCTTTTTCTTTATAACCTCGAAGTGAGGGAAAGCATGGAAAACTAAGCCATGTGGGATACAAGAGCTCACTTAAGTCACTTTTATAAAATAAAGTAACTTTAAGTCATAAAGTGACTTTATAATATCACTTTATAAAATAAAGTGATTTAACTTTAGAAATAGAGCCCAAAGATTAAATATTTGCCCACTGAAACTTGTGACTGGCTGGCATCTTCTGAAAAGAAGCCATTAGCCTATCCGGATCGGGAGATAGACTAATCAGGCGCCATAATGGCCTACTGTTGAGAAGGGGACATTACAGTCCTCCCTTCCCGAGATTGCTTGCCCTCAAGAAATCTCAACACAGGGTGCTGCATAATAAACTCACCCTCCCATGTGGCATCCTCATACGGTAAGTCCTTCCCTTGAATCAAGTACTCTTGGATAGCCCTGTTCTGTAGTTTCCTCTCTCTGATCTCAATAATCTCATCCGGAACCAAAACCAGTTTACCCTCCTCATCCAGTGGGGGTAATCCATTTGAAGGGACTACCTGCTGTCCAATCACCTTCTTCAGGCAAGATACGTGAAAAACATTATGGATCCTGCTTTCTGTCGGAAGCTCGAGCTCGTAAGCTACCTCGCCAAATCTCCTAGAAATGAGATAAGGACCATAAAACCGAGGCTTGAGCTTCTCTAACCCACTCTTCTTCAGTGAACTCTATCTGTATTGCTGAAGATGAAGGTAAACCATATCCCCTGTCTCAAAACTTTTCTCTGTCCTGTGTCAATCAACATACATCTTTTGCTAATTCTATGCCCTCTGAATGTTCTCCCTGAGAGACTTGAGAATATCCTGGTGATCGTGTAACCAGTCTCTTGCAACCGGGCCCTGTTGTCCTATAGAGCCAAGTCTATAAAAGAAAGTGGCTCGTTACCATAGACAGCCCGAAATGGCGACATGCCAATACTCATGCGATAGGTAGAGTTGTAGCAAAACTCCTCCAAATACAACCATCGAACCCATGCTCTCTGCTTTTCGGCTACATAATTCCGGAGGTAGTCTTCCACCCATTTGTTCACAATCTCTGTCTAGCCATCTATCTATGGGTGGTAACTGGTACTAGGAGTCAACTCGGTGCCTGCCAATCTGAACAACTCCTACCAGAAGGTGCTGAGGAACTTACTATCTCTGTTGCTCACAATAGTCTTGGGAAGACCATGCAGCCTAAAAATCTCTCAGAAGAATTTTTTTGCTACCTGCAAAGTTGACCAATTTGTTGCGATAGCAAAGAAATGAGCGAACTCGGTGAGTCTGTCGACCACCACAAAGATATTGTCCCTGCCTTGCACTCTCGGCAAACCCGATTGGATGCTTGTGCTCAGACTTGTTTTGTTGACAAGTCTAGCACTCTCTGACATGCTGGAGGACATCATCCTTGAGGCCCTTCCATGAGAACCTCTCTCTGACCTGCTTGTAAGTTTTGAAGAACCTTGGATGTCCTGTTGTGGGCACATCATGAACAACCCTCAATATCTTAGCCTTAAGCTTAGAACTTGGCACTAGGTAGATCCTATCCTTATAGAAAATAATGTCATCAACCACCCTGTACCTACTATCCGGATGCTAACCATCCAAAACCTGACAAGCTTGAGTATTCTTAGAATAATCAACCAGCAAAAGAGATTTCTAATCAGCGGAGATCTCTGATAATACACAACAAGCCGATACTGGGGGCTTCCTGGAAAGTGCGTCAGCCACAATGTTGTTCTTCCCCTTGACATACTTGATGTCAAAATCGTAAGCTATTGTGATCTGTCTTGACTGTAAACTTGCCACCCACTAGATACTGTCTGAATTTAGCCAAGGCATGCATAATGGCATCTCCTTGTCATAAGTGGAATACAACCTCTGACTGTTCTTAAGTTTCCTGCTCTCGAATGCTATCGGATGTCTGTCTTGCATCAAAACTGCACCAATCCATTCCCTGAAGCATTGCACTCTAGAACAAAGGGACAAGAGAAATCCGAAAGAGCTAAAACCGGACAAGTACTCATGACTATCTTGAGTCTAGCAAAGACCACCTCAGCCTCATCTGTCCACCTGAAAGAACCTTTCCGAGTAAGATCGGTGAGAGGAGCTGTTGTCTGAGAAAATCCCTTAACGAACCTCCTGTAGTAAGAACATAACCCGAGGAACCCTCTCAAGTCTGACACATTCCGTGGTGGTGGCCAATCCCAAATTGCCTGGATTTTCTCCTGATGTACCTTAACTCCATCGGTCAGTATCACATGTCCTAGGTAGAGAATCTCAGTCAATCCAAACTCGCACTTGGATTCTTTCGCAAACAAAGATTGACTCTCCGTGATGCTAAGAATCTCATCCAAGTGTCGTAAGTGCTCTACCCACATCTTGCTAAAGACCAAAATGTCATCGAAGAATACCAAGACGCTCTTGCGCAACTACATTTTGAATATATGATTCATGCAAGACTGAAATGTGGAAGGATTGTTAGTGAGCCCAAATGGCATCACTAGAAACTCATAGTGCCCATAGTGACATTTGAAAGCTGTCTTATGAACATCCTCCTCTCAGACACGTATTTGATGGTACCTCGATCGAAGATCTATCTTCGAAAAATAAACTGCCCCATGCAACTCATCTAACAACTCATTAATCCTGGGAATGGGGTACTTGTTCTTGATGGTCCTCTTATTCAGTGCATGGTAATCAAGACACATGCGAAGAGTGTCATCCTTCTTCACCAAAACCACTAAAGAAGCGAAGGGGATGGAACTAGGTTTGATGTGTCCCATATCTAAAAGCTCCTTAATCGTCCTCTCAATTTCTTCTTTATAGTGCCTGGGATGACGATAAGGGGTAGTGATCACTGGCTTGGCACCCTCCATCTCAAAGATATGCTCAAAGCCCCTGTTGGGAGGTATACCTAAAGGGATGTCCTCAAAAACCCGCTTGTGCTTATCAAGCACATCCTGTATATCTGAGTGAACCTGTTGGCCTGAATCCAGTGAGGGTCTAGAGGATATGAAACACTGGGCTGCCCACTCCATATTGCTGTGTCTAATGATTGCCTCCATCTTGTGAGCAGTAACCAATTGTGATCCACCATCTGGCATGGCCTTAAGCATAATCAACTGATCACCCTACATAAACTCTAACTGCTTCAGCTGATGATCAATGGTGTATCTCCCTAGGGTCTATAGCCACTGCATGCCCAAAATGGCGTCAAGCTATCCAAGTCAATGACATAGAAATCAGCCTCTAGGAGATAATCCCCAAAGTGAATTGGGAGTCCTGAAATCTCCCTGTGCAACTCAACAAATCTCCCCCGGCCACCTTTACCTCAAACTCTGAAATGCTGTTCTATCCGGAGTCCTCTCCTAGAAACCAAACCGATGCTGTTAAAATTATGAGTAGAACTTGTGTCTAGAAGGCAAATGATCCACTGTCCTCTAACCACTCCCTTGAGACAAAAAGAGTGACATGCGGGGATATTTGAGAGAGATGCTAGAGTAATAGGAGGCTGCTCATGGGAAACCTCCCTCTTCTTCCCCTGTATTGAATGCTCATCCTGAGCCTCCTCATCGTTGTCTTCAACATTGCTGCTCTCCTGCTGCTCACAATCATCATCGGAAACCACCTCAATATAGTGTATCTTGCCTTTTTCAAGGCTCTCTACATGTGAAGCACAACTTCTTTCTTCTCAACTCATTCCTTGTCTCGAAGTCAAGTCTAGGGCGTGTGCTCTTATTCTGATTTTTATTCTTTTGAAACGAAGAGGATCCCTTGAAGGTTTTCTTTGGTGGCTGCAAAATGGGAGATGGTGAATCCAAGCCATGTGCTAACTTAATAGCGTCATCCAGTGTGCTCGCCTTGAGGACTCTAACCAATCATCTGAACCTATCCTGTAGGCCCTCAATAAACAACATTACCTTCCTCCTCTCAGACATATCCGGGACCATGATGGAAATCCTCTGAAACTCATCAATGTAGTGGTCCAAAGACCCACTCTGTCTCAGACGGGCTAACTCCCTGTAGTAAACTTCGATGTCCTCCCTGTCAAAACGGGTAATCAATTTAGTGCTAAAGATCTCATAAGATGTAATCAGCCCATGATTCTGGGTGACAAGGCATGATGCCACCAGTCATATGTTGCACCCTCTAAATGCATGGTCGCAAACTTAATTGCTTCTATTTCTGACATGGGTTTAAGGGTCAGGAAGGTGTCTAGCTTGTGAATCCAAGCTCTCGCGGATGTCTTACCGCTGCCATCAAATGTAGGAAGGGCCAATTTATTCATCGCATGTTTTAGATCCCTGTTCTGACCCCTAGGTCTCCTGTCCTGCTGTGCCTTGCCAAATTCCCTCTTCTGTGCCATGTATTGAACAAAGGTGAAGTCAGCCTTGACTCTATCAGGTAGCATATCCCACTCATCGTGCATGGTTAAAACATTATCAGGAAGAGCGCCTGCTGCCTCAGGTTGTGCTACCTGTTCCTCTGCATTGTTTTCTGTGAAAGTAGGCATAAGGGGCCTATCTGTACTATGAGTGCCTGCTCTAGCAGCTCTGGGTGACCCTGCTATACTGCTTCCACCACTGTGATGGCTTTGGGGCCTCCTGGGTGCTACTGTTAGTTGCTGAATAACCCCTGTAAGTTGATGTAACACATCAGCGATGTGATCCTGTCCTTCACGAATGGCCCTCATTGTTTCCTTGACCTCTCTATCTTCCTCTGCCATGCCTGTACCCCGAGTGCCCTGTTCAAATACAATCTCCTCGTCTGCCTCGGTATCATTGTCCTCTATATCAACATGTACTGAAGGCTCTGGTTGTCCCTGTTCAACTATGTTGTGTCTAAAGTTATACTGCATGTTCCTACTATGCATGCCTACACAAAATTGCCACATGCTGAAAAATAAGCCCACTAGGCTGGCAAGACCGCTAGCTCTAATACCACTGTAATATCCTACGACAGTCTCAACTAAGAATTTCCTGATTACCACTGGCTAGGAGCTATGTAATCTACTGATTTTGACTTGTTAAAAATCATGACGATCATGCAACTTCTAATCCACTGTGCAACCATGTCGTGTTTGGTTTCTCATACAATTCTCATCACAAGGTTAGCGCTGACAGTTGTACGTTTAGAATGTTTATAATGTGAATACTTCAATAATACAATCAACGTATATGTGTTTCCAAATGTAAATAATCTCAAACAAAGGCAGTTTCAGCATTGTGGATTAAGACGCTAGCCGTGTATATATTTCAATATTATTAATATCCAACAATGATAGATAAACTCAATGAATATCAACCCAACAATGTATTCATGCACAAAATGATAATATTTATTAAAATATTCTGAGATTACAGCTCCATATGTACCTCGACATGCACCAAATATGAAATACGGGCGAGAGGTGACTACAAAAGCTCGAACGCTGCTGCTATTGGCAATGACAATGTTGAGGCTCCCAAAGGGAGTTCATATGTGTCATTTTCCCTTGCACAGAGACCATGACCTTTCCCACACTGATCACACGTGTTGCTGGTAACGTTACTTCCCAGCTGTGAGCACTAGAAATTCCCAGCCCTACCAAATAGTGTTGTTTACGCCCAGGTGAGCCCGCAAACAACGCTATGCGTGTGCCAAGAGAATGAGAAGTCGCGCTAAGTCAAAAAGACTGCAAGCGATGATATTTCTTGCCATAACAAGAGTTATTGGGCGGTGGCAATCACACCGCTAGACTGTAACTGGCAGCCTGAACTTGATAGAGGATGCACCCAGCTCTCAACGCTGGTAGTTGTGTATTTGTTTGATGCCAATCATCAATACAGTTCGGAATCCGACCCTTGCTGGAATTGTTGTTTTCCTTCCTGTCGTGGGCAACAGTTTGGTTCTAATCGAGCTTCAATAACAATTGCAGGGACTGTGGCTAGATTCCTATCACTGTAGTCTCAAACTTGAAATCAAACCACCTTTTCAAATGTCTAATTTTCTCTATAAATAATGCTGCAACTGAAAATGCTTTCTTCTTACCAATGTACTTGATGCTCACCTATGAAATCTATGTGATTCCACCACTTGAAGAGATGTTGGGGCTATGTCCAATCTCTTCACATTTTCCAAAGGGTTTGCGTCTTCAGAAACAATGAAACTAGATTTTACCTTTTTTGTTTTTAATATCTCATGGTGCTTTTCCCAAGACATACCTTTTTCTTTTATAACCTCGAAGTGAGGGAAAGCACAAAACACTAAGCCATGTGGGATAAAAGAGCTCACTTAAGTCACTTTTATAAAATAAAGTAACTTTAAGTCATAAAGTGACTTTATAATATCACTTTATAAAATAAAGTGATTTAACTTTAGAAATAGAGCCCAAAGATTAAATATTTGCCCACTGAAACCTGTGATTGGCTTGCATCCTCTGAAAAGAAGCCATTAGCCTATCTGGATGGGGAGATAGACTAACCAGGCGCCATAATGGCCTACTACTGAGAAGGGGACATTACACAAACATATTGCAAATCTGAAACTGAAAACAGTACATTGCATTTGCAAACTTTATCATTGTTCTTGTTTTGAAAACTCATTGTCATGACTCATATTTTCAGATTTTCTATAATATATTAAATCATATTAAAAAAAAATTGACGTACCCAAGTACCCTCATTCCCTATTTTGAAAAATAGTCGTACCCGTACCTTAAGTACCCAAGTACCCCCGTCCCCGTGCAACCTTGCTGATGAACCAATTGGAACTATAGTGGTAATCTTTATGCCTTTTGATGGCTTCATTGTTTTGTGCTCTAGTCAAGGATCTACATAGTGCCTCCACCATTATAATAAATAGAAAGGGGGAAAGTGGATCACCTTCTCGAATACCTCTCAAAATTTTAAAAAATCCTTGTGGAGATCCATTTATTAGCACTGAATATTTAGTACTTGATATGCAATAAAAAATCAAACTGATCTATATGCTTTGCTGAACCCAAATACTTCCATACACTAATAGAGGAATCTCTAGTCTACTTTATCATATGCCTTTTTAATGTCTAGTTTAATGATCATGCTAAGTTCTTTTGTTTTCTACAATGTATGAATGGCTTCCTGAGCTGTTATCACCCCATTAAAAAATGGCCTTCCTTGGACAAAATCCATTTGTTCTTTTGAAATTATGAATGGTAAAATGTGTTTGAACTTATTTCCCATTGCTTTGGTCAATAATTTGCAAATTGTGTTTCATTGAGTTATAGGCCTTAATTCATCTAACAATTGAGGCTTTTGCTTTTTTGGTATTAGAGTAATAAATGTTTTGTCGATTTCTTTAAAAATCTTCGTCCCTTCATTGCCGCTTCCAACGCCTCTGTCAATTCTGATCCAAGAATCTGCCAACATTTTTGAAAAAAGGTTGTTGCAAAACCATCTAGACCTGGGGCTTTGTCAGGGTGAAGCTGGTTGAGAGCTGTCTTTATTTCTTGCTCATTAAATTTTGCATTAAGATATCTGTTCTGATCTTCCGTTATAATCTTAGGAATTCCTATTAACATCTTTCTTTGAGATTCATAATTTGATCCTTCCACATTGTTCAAGACTTCCATGAAAATTATAACTAATCTTTTACCTATTTCCTTAGGGTCTTCTATTGAATTCCCATTTCCATCATTTATCTTTTGAATTTTGTTGACACTTCTTTGTTTAGTGCTATTATGGAAAAAAAAATTGTATCTTTGTCTCCTTCAAGCGATACCTCTCTAGATTTTTGTCTCCAAAAAATTTCTTCTTTTTCTAACACTTCTTCATGTTCCTTTAGAAGCTCCTTTTCTATCACAAATCTGTTTGTATCCATGTCATGTTGAATAACTTCCTCATTCAATTCGTTAATATTTTTTTAAATATTTTCTTTGACAACAAAGATATCCTTGAATTCCTCTCTATTCCATTTCAATAAGTTTTTTTAACTTGTTTTAGCTTGGATACAAAGCAAAATAATTTGGACCCTTCAACTTGAGTTTTTGACCTCCATTTGGAGTCAGGACATCAAAGTCATGAATTCTTCATTTTTTCAACCACGTATTCTCAAATTTGAAGGGGCAATGTATTGGCTTGTTTACTTCTAATACCTCAAGTTTAATTGGGAAATGATCCAACCCAGAAAACGGTACTATTGAAGACTTTAAATTAAATGGAAATTGTCTCAAATCGCCCTTTAGAAAAAAATTGTCCAATTTTTTTACTATTAATAATTGTAACATCGATCGAATGATTCCAATCAATGAAATCAAATGTTTGAATGACCTATCGGCCTCAAACATTTGATATCTATCCTACAGGATTATTATCACAAAGCATTAGTATTATTGGTAATAAAGTAGAAATATATATATATATATATATATATATATATATATTAGATACGTGAGATATATTATGTATATATATATTATTATATATAAATATATAAGTTATTATCATATTATTAATCATGATAATAAGCAAATGTTATTGATAACTAATAAGAGTTAGAGAGACATGTCTCTACGGAGACATGCCTCTTAATATCATATACATATGCATTGAGAAGGTAACTTGAAACACACAAAAAATCTATAAGTGCTATTACAAGCTACTGCAATGACAAATGTCTCAGTCTAACTTTAACATGGTATCAGAGCAGGTTCCTTTGAACAAAGCTTTACAGCTTAAAGCAAGATCCTAAAGACCAATTGCTTTTCTCTGCCTAGTTGTAGTATTGTTTCCGTGGTTGGCTTGATTTATTCGCTAACAAGCCTCATTGTTGGTGGCCTCATCAAGATCGGCGCATGTGTATTTATTAAAGAGTGGACAACATATATCACGAAAACAAAAACAATGGAGTACAATCAACACTTATCATTGCCTCACAGAGAGAAAATATTTGCAATTAAATAAGACAAACATGGAATAGAAGGATTGCAATTATATCCAAGGGATGTCTTTGACCTGTCGACAACTTACTCCATGATCTTTTTTTTTGACAAGTATAGAATGAGTCGAGTGGACCAAGAGGTCAACACAACAAATGATCTGGTTGTATTGGTGACTATATCACCGCCATCGTGATTGAATACCCAATTTACATATTAATTTGGGAAATATTGATGGGGTCAACTTCAAAGATCAGCGCGTATAATATATAATTGAGGTTTGCGCTTCATCTAATACAAATAGCATTCATATAGAAATCAACACGGGAGCATTGGGACATTGAAATGGAATCGGAATACAGAACACATGAATAGTCATTCTAGTACTGTTCTGAATGATATCGTTGTTCCTTGTTTGGTTAAACTGCTTCTATTGCTAATTACCATTGTAGATGGGAAATCTTTTACGGAAATGGTGATACTTGGCATAAGTATTGAATGAACAGCTACTAGCTGCTTTTGTAGAAACTTTGGGAGTTGCGTTTAATATTCTTTAAGTCTGACTCGAGTGACTTTGGAATATTGGAACTTTACATAATTTAAATAAGCTGCAAATTATTAGGGAGAATATACCCTCGCTATTCACATTGAATGATAAAGTGGGAAGCGGATAAATAAGTGAATAAGAAGAGGATAATCACCTAAGGTAGAGGGAAGAGTACTGTATATAATATATAAAGGAGTAATAAGGGGAGATATAATAACCTTGGAAGTAGTATATGAAAGAATATAAGGATCTAGTGGGAGCCATTCTAAGTGTGTAGATGCTAGAAGAAACTACAAATAAGACTTTCACACACATGTAGAAAGGACTCGCATCGTGAAGGATGTCATTGGATATTTGCTCCAAAATAATGAGAAGTATTTTTTGATTATTATATCTTGAGAACTACCTTTATTTACTTTTTGTAGTTAAGCTCTTATTTGTATTTCTATACGTACTATAAGAGCTATTTTTCTTTTTCTCCGGGGATTTTCTTGCAGGAAAAGAAAGATTGATATCAGATTCAGAGGATGTCTGACACTTCATCAAAGGCAACATTGGATAAGGAGCTCAAAAGATTGATATCCAGAGGGAGTCTGAAAGTACATGTGTGTGACTGCATGATTTTAATGGGCCTGCCCCCTGTGTACATCATGAGGAAGTGACGACTTCTAATACTTATCACTTGTATTTGTTAAAGTTATTGAAAGGTGACAATCTTACAATAACTTAATCTTCTATTATGATGGATATCTTATGATGTCTAAGAAGGTCATGATAGATTAAGTCTTGCATGGTGGATTAATTTCCTTAAAGAGACCATGAATATCTTGCATGGTGGATTAATTTCCTTAAGTAGACCATGAATATAATGTTCCTATGGTAAGTATTATTGAGGATACGTGTGCACATATGTAATGTCCCCGTTTTTTTTAAGCTCTTGGGGTTAGCCTATCATGTGACCCTCGTAGGCTGATGAGGGTGGACAGAGGGTCTCCTTCAATGGGCATCTACTTCAAGATTCAGTATGTTTTGGTTTGGCTTTCGTTTGGCGTCATTCGGACTTCATTTGCTATTGTTTTGCCACATTTACTATTTATAGTAAGCTTGATGTTGTTCGAGGACCCTTTCTATTTTTGGAAAGTGCATTTGGTCACATGGGGAAATAATAGGTGTGACTCCTATTTCAGACGACATATTAAAAGGATAAGTATTTTGGGAGTTATTATTATTTTGGTGGCCAAATTATTATTAAATCATTAAATGGCTTATTATAAAGTTATAATTTAACTTTATAATTTCACTTAAGTTGAGAGTTGAGTCATCATGGGAAGGGGCCATTTATTTAATTAATTCATGGAAGCCTAAGCCAAGGTATTAATTTAAAGTATTGGAGTAAATGAATTATTAAAAGGAAAAAGTATATCTTTTTATCCCACATTGATAAGAATTGTGTTTGAGCTCTCACAAGAAAGAATAAAAAGGGACTTGAGAGCTCATTCTAAAAGATCTATTGTTCATTTGATGAAAATTTTATAAAGTTTCTTGGTTGTGAGAAATGGCTAAGGTTTGAGGACTGATTCCTCTCTTTGTCAATTTGAATCATCACTGATTGATGGTGAATTTTGCAAACTGAATTCTGAAAATTTATATAGATTTTGTGGATGCAAATTTGGTGTTGTTGTATACCAAATTTGAAGAGAATTATTAAATTGCTGCTGTTACAGAGGTATACATAATGCTGGTTCGATTTTTTCAAAATATCTCGTGTCCTTGGAAGGCTGTTGTATCTTCCAGTTTGGCTGTCTACATTAGAGGGTGGTGTAGCATATTTATAGAACTGTGTCAAACTTCAAGAGGGTTGCGTAATACTTATGAGAAGGCTGCGGTTGTTATTGAAGGCTGCGTAACATCCAAAGAAGGTTGCAAATCATTTAATGAAGGTTGCGATAATAATCTGGGAGGCTACATTCTTCGTTTGCAGCTGTGCTTCAATTCCCTTGGGCTGCGTTTCTTTTCCAGCAGTCACATGTAATTAAAAGTGCCCAAATTTATTTGTGAATGCTTGTAATAAGGAATTAATTTTATAGTTATTGTAATTTTGATTTTTTTGTAAGCATTTAGCGGTGAATTAATGGTTGTAGTTATTTATCAAGAGGTTAAAAATCTGAGAAGTATCATTGAAATTCATATTTGATGTTCATTAATTTCTATACATTCTGAAAGAAATTTAGAAGTGCAATTTAATTTGAGGAAAGTGCTAGATTGTAAATGAGAGCCAGCTGGGCTCTTCACAGTGGTATCAGAGCATTTTTTCCTGCCATCCTGTGGGGTCTGGATTCATTAATATTCTGAAGTTTTTTAAAGTGATCAACACTTCCACTTTCTTTAGTTATGGATAAATACAGGAGGTTCAGTTCTGGAGGTCGTCGAAGCAGTATGGGAAAAAGAGAGGAATTAAATGCTTTAGTAGAAAGTATGGAGAGACTTAGATTGCATAAGCAAAGATTGGCAGATAGTTTGTCGGATCCAGTGATAGTAGACAAGGCAACGAGATATATGGTCTCTACCTTTAGAAGGCCGACATCGAGTTTGCAGGGGAGAAGGCTGGAGTTTTCTCCGACAGGTGTCCATGATGCTAATGTTCCTATATCTAGTACAGCACATACTATTCCTATCCGCAGTGTTGATGTTGGATTTATTTCACAAGAACCAGTGGATGTTTGAGTACCATTGGTCGATAGCAGCGCTGAGCATCAACAGGTTGAGGTTCCTAGAGCAGTCACTACAAATTGTACAGAGGCAACTAACGTTGTAGTTATCACTGGGTGTTCAGACTCTTCCATGGAGGGTGTTATTATTGGAGATTTTTATGTCAGTTGTAGCAGTGTTGCTCCAGTTCAGGAGGCAGTTGCTTCCTCAGATGGGACCGAGGCATGTACGGAGTCTCCCAGTGGTGAGGTTGGTGATCTGGGCATTACAGCGGGGTCAGTTGATGACAGTTTGTGCTCCAGCATTATTGGTGCACAGCCTGATGTTGAGTCATCTATGTAGAGTCAAGTGTCAGCAGTTGAGATTTCAGCAGGAGATGTGGGAGCTGATAGTATAGACACATCTGATGACACTTTTGAGGATGTTGTGAGCTCCATTGGAGATGACACCCCCTGTGAAATGTTGGGTGATGACTGCGAGGAGCATTTGAGCTCTGACAACTCAGAGGTTTATGATAGCAGTCGTAGTGTGGGATCAGTATAGGAGACACTGGTTTTTTCCTTTGTTGAGGATGTGAGCATGGAGCTTTCTAGTGATGACACTTAGGATGGGAGTGTTGCAGATGATTTGGACGACGTAGTTTCATGCCAAAGTATAGTTGATTCACATGACGACATTGAGTCGTGTATGCAGCCGGAGTTAGTGGAGGAGTTGCGGTTAGATGATATGGACACTAGCATCACAGACATTGTCGATGTCGAGAGTGAGGATGATGAGTGTTGTAGTGTTTCTAGTTTCCTATATCTGACTTTGGGTGTGGACCTAGCGTTGTCATATTGTGGTGGTGCGTTCCAGGATTCTTCGTTACAGGGACTCACAAATGAGGATAGGGAAGCTTATGAGTGGCAGGAGTTTGTTACAGCCAGGGCTTCCACTACGAGAGATGGGGTTACTTCTGTGGTGACTCATATGGATGATTCTTCCTGCAGCAAGTCATGCTTGATTTATCAAACTTTGGGGGAGGACTCTGAGTTGTTAGTGTGTAAAGATGTATCCTAGGATCTAGATTGTCAGGTGGTTGCTAAGGACGAGGTAGCTGGAGATTGTGTTGAGTTGGATTTAGCAGCAGCTTCCTCGGGGTTAGATGAGGACGAGTCCAATGCTTGTATTCAGTTTGTAGATGTGTACTCGGATGAAAGTACATAGAGATACGGTGATCTTGAGGGGAGTTTACTGGATGCAACTTCCTCTCATAGTGTGGACAGCACCGTTGAGGTTGTTCATAGGAGGCCTGTTGTGCAGAGTCATCATGTGACTAGCCAGTTGCAAGTTGATGAAAGAGATATTACTTCTACTCTCGAGCATTTTGATGCCACTCGTCAGTTGTTGGCTATTAATGGTTGGGGTGCTCCTATGACAGATGTTCACAGTGGTGGTTACCTTTCCTTGATAGAGATTCATTCCTTGTGGGAGGTTGTTAGGATTTTGAGACAAAACTATTTACAATTGGTAGCTGACTGAGATCACCTAGTTGAGTGGGGGAATACAGCATATGAGGCACTGATGGACAAAGAGGAGGAGGTGAGTGAGCTCACTCAGGAGCTGACATGACTATTGAGGCTTTAGAGGGCACTCAACGGGCTCTTCAGGAGTCGCAGATCCAGTTAGAGGAGGTGCCCGTGGAGTTGGAGCATTTATGGTCCACACTAGCCCTAGACCCAGTTCCGTTGCACATTGAGGTGGTTGGTGGTGAGTTGGCTTCTACGGTTGGGGATGCACGACATGATGATGTGGCAGACACATCTGTTCAGGATGTGGGTGCACTAGGTACGGATGAGGTAGGAGTACCAGTGGAATCAAGCTCTCATGTTGATTTGCTTCCTTTTGCTAGAAGTGAATCTATTTCTTCATCTCATATAGCTGAAAGCACAAGACAGTTGGCTATGCCACATTTTCAAAGGGATCAGTTGTGGGTTACGGGGAGCAAGTTGACGCTTCCACATATAATTTCTATTGCACCGAGTCATTCACGGAGTATTTACTTGAGAGTGTAGATGTGCGAGAGGATTCATATAGATTGTCTGAGGGTACTCTCATCCGAGGTTCTTGTGCTATTCGGAGGTTGGTAGGGAAGATTGTGGAGACTCTATCTACTATGCTTCCCCACAGGGATTTCGAGGTTGGGTTTGTTGAGAGGGTTACTCAGGATCCTAACCAACTTGCGGTTATGTGGAGTCAGAGATTGGAGCCATCTCATGATTCCCATTTGGATAATGATGAGCCATTGACGGAGATTGGGGCTTTCTACCGGCATTATATGGTGGGGTATGCTCATCATTTTTCTTTTGACTCACAGGTAGAAGATTTGATCTCATGCAGGTATAGTTTGGCTCCAATTTCTTACCATCCATTGTGGGATGGATTAGCACCATCTTTTGCAGATGGAATTGGCAATTGCAAGTTAGATTACTTGCAGTATCCACACACCCAGGATAGTTTATCAGAGGTTAGAATTGGTAACAATGATTCAGGTACTTTTGGTCGGTGTCTTCTTCTTAGTGTAGTTGGGTGTGAGTGTCAGTTAGACAGGGACTCGAGTTTTGACAGAGTTGATGTTTCAGTTGGGTTGAGTTCCGCTGAGTTGTTTCCTGCATCGGCATCTACAGTTGGTCTTCATATTATGTTTTCAGTGATGTCAGTTATTTGAGTGTTGAGTGCAGTTTCTCAGATGCTGTTGTTGGTACTTTTGATGCTGATGATTTCTTTACAAGGGTTTGTTGATGATAGGGACATTACACATGACCATCCTTGGGATCCAGGTGGGCGGTGGTGTTGCTTTGTTTTTCTTGATTGCTCGAGGACAAGCAATCTTGGGAAGGGAGGACTGTAATGTTCCCATTTTATTTAAGCTCTTGGGGTTAGCCTATCATGTGACCCTCGTAGGATGATGAGGATGGACAGAGGGTCTCTTTTAGAGGGCATCTACTTCAGGATTCAATATGCTTTGGTTTGGCGTCATTCGGACTTCATTTGCTATTGTTTTACCACGTTTACTATTTATAGTAAGCTTGATGTTGTTCGAGAAGGACCCTTCCTATTTTTGAAAAGTGTATTTGGTCACATGGAAAAATAATAGGTGTGACTTCTGTTTCAGACGACATATTAAAAGGATAAGTATTTTGGGAGTTATTATTATTTTGGTGGCCAAATTATTATTAAATCATTAAATGGCTTATTATAAAGTTATAATTTAACTTTATAATTTCACTTAAGTTGAGGGTTGAGTCATCATGGAAAGGGGCCATTTATTTAATTAATTCATGGAAGCCTAAGCCAAGGTATTAATTTAAAGTATTGGAGTAAATGAATCATTAAAAGGAAAAAGTATATCTTTTTATCCCACATTGATAAGAATTGTGTTTGAGCTCTCACAAGAAAGAATTAAAAGGGACTTGAGAGCTCATTCTAAGAGATCTATTGTTCATTTGATGAAAATTTTATAAAGTTTCTTGGCTGTGAGAAATGGCTAGGGTTTGAGGACTGATTCCTCTCTTTGGCAATTTGAATCATCACTGATTGATGGTGAATTTTGCAAATTGAATTCTGAAAATTTATTCTAATTTTGTGGATGCAAATTTGGTGCTGTTGTATACCAAATTTGAAGAGAATTATTAAATTGTTGTTGTTACAGAGGTATACATAATTCTGGTTTGATTTTCTCAGAATATCTCGTGTCCTTGGAAGGCTGTTGTATCTTCCAGTTTGGCTGTGTCTACATCAGAGGGTGGTGTAGCATATTTATAGAACTATGTCAAACTTCAAGAGGGCTGTGTAATACTTATGAGAAGGTTGCGGTTGTTATTAAAGGTTGCGTAACATCCAAAGAAGGCTGCAAATCATTTAATGAAGGCTGCGATAATAATCTGGGAGGCTACATTCTTCATTTGCAGCTGTGCTTCAATTCCCTTGGGCTGCATTTCTTTTCCAGCAGTCACATGTAATTAAAGGTGCCCAAATTTATTTGTGAATGCTTGTAATAAGGAATTAATTTTATAGTTATTGTAATTTTGATTTTTTTGTAAGCATTCAGCGGTGAATTAATGGTTGTAGTTATTTATCAAGAGGTTAAACATCTGAGAAGTATCATTGAAATTCATATTTGATGTTCATTAATTTCTATACATTCTGAAAGAAATTTAGAAGTGCAATTTAATTTGAGGAAAGAGCTAGATTGTAAATGAGAGACAGCTGGGCTCTTCATAACATACCTTAAGAACATTTTTGAGTATTTGGTGAATATCATGCGACTTGATATTCTGAGGCCTGGTGGATGGACGTCTAGATTTCATTGTTGGAAAGATTGGTAAGTTATTAGGAAAAGAGAGTAGGGTTTTCCTAATTTTTACCATCATTTTGTCCTTGTGAACCTCTATTTGATTTTCCTTTCCAACTTTTTGCCCCTATCTCTTTCTTAACAATCTCGAATAAGCCTTGTGTCCCAGAGTTAAAGAATTTTTTTGAGAATCTTCCCATATTTCTTTCCCTCCGTGGATCTTTTAATCTTCCTTCATCCTTTCTTATCATCCTAGGTTCAAGCTGTCTGTATCTGGAGAGTAATACATTCCTTGGAAATATTTGGCTCTGATCTGTCTGCCCATCGGGGAAGCCCTTATGCCTTGGTTGCAAAAAATTTCCAAGAAACTTACCTTTTACCCACATTTCCTGATTTCTCTCTGATGGTGCTTCTTTCTTCCATGGTATGTCTTTCTCCCAAATACCATTCTCCCAAAGGTATCTTATGGTTTGCAGGGCTCTCGTTTTGCAGAGATCTCGTTCTCTCCATTTCGGTCTTGATCTTGCCCTTCTCTTCATTTTTTTGTGTCTTTTGGGTTTCAGAGCTCTTGTTCTATAGAGATCTCGTTCTCTCCATTTGGGTCTCGATCTCGCCCTTCTCTCCATTCTTTCTTCCATGGTATGCCTTTCTCCCAAATGTCATTCTCCCAAAGGTGTCTAATGGGTTTCAGAGATCTCATTCTGCAGAGATCTCGTTCTCTCCATTTTGGTCTCCACATCTATTTTGTCACATTAACAACATTCCCTTACCTCTCTGTTTTTAATTAGATCATCAGAATGGAAAAGACTTAAAAGCATTCCATTATCTTCAATCTCCATTAAGAATCTGCTCTATTTATTTGTACTACTTTAAAATAATTAATTTAATTAATTAATTCACCAAAATTTGAAGATATTACAGTCGATTGATGGAGGGGCTGATTGATAGGCAAGTCAAATGATGCTTCAACAGACAAATGAACAAGTTGATGCATATTTTGTAATGCTATATTTATGATTTGGTGCTATTCAGCCTATTCTTGTAAACATGCTTTTCTTCTGGTTTTGTGGGGTGTCGATAAACAAGGTGTTGCTTAGGGTGTCTAATATAAGGAAGATATGCCCCATCATCTATAAAGAGCATATACTTTCCTTAGCTTTCATGTCACCTATATATAAAATGTTGCAGTGTATGTAATTCTGGTTGACGCTCCTTCAGATGCCTTTATAAGCAGTAGCAATGTATTGAATACATATGAAGTTTTGGTTATAGTGAAGTGCCAATGGATTGGATATAGGGATTAATGTCTGTGTTTAGTTATTTTATGAGTCTTGTTCCCTTTTAGGCTGCAGCTGCACCATGTACGATCACATAATGCATTGAAAGTTAATTTAAAGCAATTGGTTTGTGTAAGGTGCATTTGTGTTGATGTATGTTTTGTGTACTATTGTCTCTTTTTAATTGTATATGTCATAAATATTTTATATGGAGATCTCAAAATCCAGTGGGTGCCTTGGGTGAGTGGTCATTATGACTAATATGCTGGCTTATTTTAGTATATAAATGCTTGGCTACAATATGTGCATGTAGGTTTAGGGTAGAGAACACAGGACTAGTTCCAAGGGTGTCGAAAGACGATTCTTAACTCTAATGGTGAGGTTTTGTCTTTCAAAAGAAAGATATACAATGACCTCATACTTTATCAGGTAGACCATCAATTATAGTTGTAAGACTCCCCAAGTAAGTCATATATCTTTGAGGTGAAGTGGCTGGTTGTCCCAAAACAGATTGAAATGGTCTGACTTTTTGAGTTCTGGTGAGATACCTTGGTTTTGATCATGTTGTTTTGCCAACCAAGTTTTTTTGTTGAGCCCAAGTAATCTTGGCATAGATGTCTTGCTGAGTTTGACGTGTAGCTATATTGCAGTGAATTTGCAAGCAATATACAAGAATCGGGATATTGGAGTCTTCTAAGATTCTTCCATGTCAGTTCTTTACCTTTGAAGTGAGAATGCCATCATATATGATCAGTTGGATTAATTACTCTTTCCACTGTTTTCTTTTTCCTTTTTTTGTTAAAGATAAACTAGAAATGATTAATGGGTCCAGACAAGAGGCTTAATAAGGGATATGCACAATCTCAAGGTGATAGGTGACTATGAAATCTATTCCAAGTGTAAATGGATATTATCTTAGACTTTGGTAAAGTTTGGTGGGGACAAGAGATGTATAGTAGTTATTTTATTTGCTACAAATGTACTTTCCATATTGTACAATGTCCAAATCAGTGTCTCCAATTTTCTGGGATGGGAGCATGCTGTTTTGGGGATGTCAATAAGTTTTCTAATTTTTTGTTAGCAGGGGTGCAGCTATTAGATTTTAAACTTTAAACAAAGTAAAAGAAGCTGACATTTTTAAAAGTAAATGCATCATGCTGAATTATCAGTGATAATTCTTTCCCCCCTAGCTATTTATGGGGCTTAAGCTTTTTTCCCCTTCAAAAGTTAAGACTTTTTAATTTTTATGCATCAATTAGTGTAGGATGTATATTCCTGGAAAAAGGGAATATCCCCTCCAACTTCCAAGTATCCGGGACACTGGGGACATGTCCCAGACCCTTGGGATGCATCCCTGTTATTCACTATTAATTAGCAATGAAGCAGATTGCACCACATCACTTTTGCATCTATTGGTTTCCGTGATCCAGGATAACAGGCATATCACATAAGTGCAAATATAAAAACTGGAGATGCCTTTTTAAAATTTTATTGTTCAAAGATCATTTGCACCTCGTCATCTTTAATATTTTACTAGATACCACTCATAACAATGGAAGCTCCTCCCAAACTACATGATTTTCTGTATTTCTGGGAACATACTAATGAAATTCTCATAGCTGTATAGTTTATAACATATTGATTTCTATTGCCTGCAGCAAGTATTTGACAAAGACACCTTCTCATCAGATGACAGCATGGGGGAGGCTGAAGTGGATATTCAACCATTGGTTTCTGCTGCAAATGCATATATAAATGCAGGCAGCTTTGGAAATATGCAGATTGGAAAATGGTTTAGCTACAAGTGACAATGCACTTGTAGCTGATAGCATAATCAAGCTTGTTGTATGGACACGTAAGGCAGGATTATAATCTTGAAACTGCAAAAATGTGGAATCTGGAATATTAGATCTGGAGCTTGAGTGTGTTCCCCTCACCCAGTAACTTCATTTATGTATGATGGAAATGTACTATAAAACACCATGCACATCCGGGTATATTATTCAAAACTGCCTAAATTGAGGGATTATTTAATGCCTTTGCGTCAAGCTTGTTTACTTGAGTTGAT